>QKWP01000334.1:98939-114942 GCA_003550325.1 Gigaspora rosea
GGTGGTTCGTATAGACGTGAGTTGTTGTAAGATTTGGCTAATATTGGTTGCGTATAAGTCAGATACTTGTAGAGTAGGTGTTTCTAGGTTTGTAAGTTTGTGAATGGTTTGTAGGTTGTTGTTTATGATGGTTATTGTGTCCAGGGGTGGGGTTGTTGTGTTTGGTGTCTTTATTATTGTTATTGTTTTATTAATCAATGTTAAACCTTTGTGTAGTTGGGTAGCTTTGAAAGAGTGACTGTGAAAAGTATGGGGTTTGGTGTGAGTATATGGGATATATTGGTTTACAGTCGATCTTAATATATTGTCCCAAGTGTTCCAATGTTTATTAAGTTGCGCTTCGTTGGGAATTTGTCGTAACTTTAAGTTGGATTCGTCGAGTTTTCTTTTAATTTCATCAGCAAAGTTTGTCCAGGCGTCTTCTGTAACTCTGTCATAAAGATAAATTTTTCTACTACTTCTTTTTGGTCGTTGTAATGAGCAATTTATTCTGGTATTCCATTCTGTTGTTAAAATCTTGTGGTCGCTATTGGTAATTTTGTCGGCACTGATCAATATGGGAAAGGTGAAGTTCAGTAATATCGTATAGCTTGTCCAGATATCATCAATTTGGCTGTTTGTGTCTTGTCTGGACCATGTGTGTTTTTCGATATTGTGAAAGTCGAGTAAGCTGGTTTGGCCACTTTCTAGTAATTTCGTGAAGAGGTGATTCGTTGGAAGTTTCTTATTGTTGATGTTATTATTGAAGTCACCGAGTACGATTAAATTGAGTTGTCGGGAGGCCGCTTCTTGAGTCCAGTTTGTTATAATTTTTGTGGCTATTTTTGAGTGTTTAGTGATTGTTGAGGGTAGGTAAACTGAGATTATTCTTGTCTTTGTATTTTGTGAGAGATAAAGATCGATCATGACTGCCATTTCGGGGACTTTCTTTATATTATGGATGAAAGGTTGTAGTTCGGGATGTAATGCGATTGCTGTTCCCATACTGGCTTCTCTCGTGATAGCTGTTTCTTTGTCGCAGTTTGCTATATATATTTTGTATAGTGGGTTGGTAAGAGAAAGTGGGGGTAGTTGATTCTGGCCATTTGGTCTCTGTCATAGATATTATGTGAGCTCTTTGGTCGTTGCAATATTCGAGCCATTGTTGGAATTTAAGATTATTCCCTAATCCTTGGACGTTATGGGTAATTATTTTTAGAGGTTGGAGGAGATTTAAAGGAAAGTGGGAGGGGAGGTTATTGTTGTCAGAAGTATTTTGGTTGGGTGTTTGTGATGGTTGTCTGTTTCCAGTATTGGGATTTCTATCGTTATTTCTGCTCATGATTTATTTGGGTATCTTTCTCTTTCTTTTTGAATAAGTCCTATCCGGGGTCTGGTAAGTTGGGTAATGCGTTTAAATAGGGTGGTATTAGAGTTGAGTTGAAAAGTTCTTGGAAGATTGTGATTGCTTTTTTCGCCTTGTCATATTCTCGGATAGAGAAGCAGTATGTTTCTTCAGGAATGTGTATTTTGGCATATTGGAGGAAATCGTTAAGTGTGGTGGGTATTTTGGTTTGTTTACTGAAGGTGTCTTCAAACGGGATGTTGATCTATTCGTCAGGTATTCTATGGAAGTAATAATGTTGTCTTAGTAGTTTGGCAGTATCAAGTAGAACTACTTGACTTCGAATTGGAACGGTTAAGTTGATCGTAGGACGTTATTTGGGTCGGTGGGTAGAGTTGGTTTGTCAGATGGGTTAACCGTCATGTAGTTATCTGGCATTGGAATAGGAATGATATATTTGTTTTTGATTTCAGATAGAAAGTGTTTAGCCATTTCTTTGTCTTGAATTGGGAATTCATAACGTAGTTGGGTTGCAACTTTTGTGGGATCAGTTGGTAATCTGAGTTTAGGTACGATAAAGTCATTCGGTATGCGCTTAAATTTATAGTATGTTCTTAGGATCTCGACGTGATGTTTGAAGTCTTTTGTGTCATTGGGTCTGAATGGGAAAAGATTACAAATTCAGTGATCAAGCTCTTGTGGAGTAGATGGGAGTGGAGGTTTGGCGGGTGGTAGGTCGAAATAGCTATCTGGCATTCTCTCGAAGGTGTAGTATTGTTTTAAGATACTACGATAATTGCTTAATTCGGAGAGTTGACGCTCGAGTTTAATTGGGAAGTAATTTTTGATAGCTGGGTTTAGGTCTTTTGGATTGGATGGGAGAGGTATCAACATTCTGTAGAAATATCTGTCCGGAAGTGAATGGAAGGTATAAATTCTTCTCAGTGCTGCGACTATTGCATGGGTCTCGGTGCGATTTTCTATAGGGAGGTGGAAAGGCAGCATTTCTTTAACCTCAGTGGATATATCTTCTGGGTCAGCAGGGAGTGGTTCCTTCTGTTCGTCAATAACTGTATGAATGATTTGTCGCATTTTTTCGAAGGTTAGTGCACAACAGATACGAGCGAAGCCAATTGCGTAGAAAATTGCTCTTGTGTTTTCGTGATGGTTTTTCTTGATCATATCAAGGTTTGTAATGTAGTCAATTGCAATTTGTCGTTTGAGTTTGTCATAGATTTGATTTTTGTTGTGTTTATTTGTGTAGGGTACGTTATGTATGTTTTTATATCTTTCTAGGGCTTTATAAAAAAGGGCCATGAAAGCAGTCTGATGTGCTAGTTCATTTGCTTTAGTTCTTGAGAAGGTGCGGAAAAATGCTGTATCGTGGTGTTTGAATTTAGCTTTAATGGCCTCAGTAATAGGTTCGTTTGTTGGTATAACTTTAAATTTGTAATTGATGAAAGTTGCAAATTTTTCTTTAGAGGTAAAGCAGTTGATGATGGCGTCATTATGCCATAGTGTAAAGTCAAATGGTTTGTTTTGCCTTTGTCGTAGTTTGGTAGTTATATGGTCAGTTCAAAGCTCGATTTGATGTGACTGTGCTTCGGTCAAAGGCCGGCGGTTCTGTCCTTTGAGTACTTGACTATAAGTTCTCTGGGGCGGATGACATGGGAAGAGGCCATAGTTTTGTCAGAGCATGCGTCGGAGATATTTTGGTTGGTGGGATCGTCCGTTTGAGGGTCCGGTAGGTCGGAGGGTTTGTGTAAGGTCGTTGTTGATTCTTCTTTATCGGAGCTAGTAGCAACTGTGGGAGTGTCAATTTCCATTTGGGTTGATCTTCCTGTGGGTAAGTTGTTTTGATCGTCTTTTTGGAAGAGCGTGAGAATTTCTGTATCCATCTGTGTATTGTTTTCGCCGGTTTGGGAAGTTGGATTAATGTGGGGACCGGTATGGGAATTTGGTAATCGATGTGCATTGTTGTTGTTGTGATGGTTGGATCATATGATGCTGTATTTGTTGATGTGTTTTGGTCCGATGATGTAATCGATGGATTTGATGGGGGTAAGCTGAAATCGCCACAATTAAGTGATTTTGAGAGAGTAGTGCTGGCGACAAAGGACGTAGGCTGGTTTGTTATTTTGGTTCTTTTAGCTGGATGACTCTTGGGAGCATTAAGGGATTTTTGGACACTGGTGTGAATGTCTTCGAGAGATTGTTGTTAAATGTCTTCCATAAGTTGTGGTTGTTGATTGGAAGTCATTGCTAGGAGATTGGAGAATGCACAGGGCGTTAGGAAGAGGCTATTTCCTTTTTTTTTAGTTATTTTCGAATGGGCGCTTAAGAAAATAGGTTCTTATTTTGTTTCAGGCCGCGAGGCCAATAATTATTAGAAAATTTGTATTGTTTATGCTGTTTTACGAGTTTTTCCCTTAGCTCTAGTTTTGGTTTAGTGATTTACGGGAAAGATTTTTTCATTTTCAAAAACGTATATAACAAAAAAGCTGTGCCAAAATTGTTTATAGGAACTTTATTAAAGATATCTCTATGAGTTCTTGACCAAATTCGATGAAATTTTTTTTATTTTAATTCTACAAATTCATAGAATTTAAATAAAAAAATTTTTATCGAATGGTCAAGAACTTGTAGAGATATCTTTGATGTAAGATTTTTTTATTTCCAAAAATATGATTACAAAGAAGCTGCACCAAAATTGTTTACAAGAACTTTTATTGAAGATATTTCTGTGCCAGAAAAGTTTGCAGCAACCGCATCAGGACCAGTAGCTTTATTATTGGTTTTATAATGGTAGTACCCCGCATTTGATGTTCTTGACCAAATTCAATGAAAATTTTTTTATTTTAATAATAATAATCCATAGAATTTAAAAAAAAATTTATTAAATTTGGTTAAGAACTTACAAAGATATCTTTGATAAAAGTTTTTTTTCATTTCCAAAAACGTATATAACAAAGAAGCTGTACCAAAATTGTTTATAGGAACTTTCATCAAAAATATCTCTATGAGTTCTTGACCAAATACAATGAAAATTTTTTTATTTTAATTTTACAAATTCATAGAATTTAAATAAAGAAATTTTCGTCAAATTTAATCAAGAACATGCAGAGATATCTTTGATGAAAGATTTTATTTTTCCAAAAACGTGATTACAAAGAAGCTGCACCAAAATTTTTTACAAGAACTTTCATTGGAAATATCTCTGTGAGTTTTTGACCAAATTTGATAAAAATTTTTTTATTTTAATAATAAGAATCCATAGAATTTAAATAAAAAAATTTTATTAAATTTGGTCAAGAACTCGCAAAGATATCTTTGATAAAAGTTTTTTTCATTTCTAAAAACATATATCAAAGAAGCTGCACTAAAATTGTTTACAGAAACTTCATCAAAGGTATCTCTATAAGTTCTTGACCAAATTCAATGAAACTTTTTTTATTTTAATTCTACAAATCCATAGAATTCAAAATAAAAAAATTTTTATCAAATCTGGTCAAAAACTTGAAAATCAATTTTGGCCTGGACCTTAGATAGCCAGTCATTTAGGGCTTGTATAATTCGTAATAAAAAAGCATGTCAAATTTTTATTAATACAGTACAATTATATAATTTGATATTTATTTATTTTAATTGTGAATATATATCATATTAATGGATTTTAATATAAGATCTGCAATTTGCATCTGGAACAAAAATAGTAGCCCAGATTAAAATTGTTATCTGGGCTAGCCCAATTGACAATTGGACAAATTTGCATCTGGGCTACAACATATGGGCCCTCAAAAGTAGAAACCAGACAATTTGACAATTTTTTGAAAATTAATCTATTTGATTGATCAGATGCAAAATTTAAAGACAAAACTTTTTTACTTAATAATGAAAGTCTGATCACTTAATAAATTTTTGTGATACAACGATTAAAAGCTTTTGACGCTATAATCTAAAAATAGATTTACTGAGATTTTGAAGCAATTTACAGGTTTATAGATCTGATAATCCTGTTTAAACAGGTTTGTTAATCATGAATATACTATTTTTAGATTGTTTTGATTTTGTGTAACAAAATAGTTTTTGCCAATTTTCTCAAAACCCATGATCTGCCAAATTGTCTGGTTTCTACTTTTGAGGGCCCATATATATTAAAAATTAAACTTTTGATCCAGTAAAGGCACTAACATTTATTACCTAATATCCATTTACTATAGGCTTTACCCCAGGTAAGATCTATAAATAGAATTTTAGCTAATCAAAATTAACTAAAGTAAGAGTTTTCTTGACCCCCACCCCCTAAAATATTATCTAATAAATGTCAGTGCCCTAATCCATTTTGATTGATTTTACTACCAAAAGCTCATCTTAATGAGACAATTTTAATGAATCTAAAATCGTTAAATTCTGATTACAGGCTCCCAAAATTGGTATAGATTTGTGTTTTTTTTTTAATGATCATATTATACTTTATTTTAAAGTATATACAAATACCAACCCTATCCTGATACCCAATATTTTACAATTAAAATATGGCTTATCTAGTTACCGTAAGTATTTGTGTATGATCTGCTAAAGTAAAGTTCATTTTACTGTCTAAATAGATTTGTGCTTTCTATATTAGCTAGGTCTTTGATATGGTTCTATAGCCGGTTATGATCTATTTAGATAGATTCTACCAACTTCTTAAACCTGTTTCTATTCAACATTCTAACTCTTCTACTACTATATTTTTATATTCCTCTCACTTTTTTTTTTCTTTTGTTTTTTTCATGATCTTTACACCCTTTCTTGGTACTATTTTTGCATATTTCATCCAAATGATTTTCATCTTTTTTCTGCTTTTTTCTCCTTTTTTTTTAAATACAGTTGATTTTTTTTTGTTTAGTGCCTGCCTCTTTTTTCTAGCAGTAATACATATTTCTCTCCCACTTGATGATTCTTTTGTACCTTTCTTTCTATACGTCTTTCTAGAACATAGTAATTCACTTTTTTAACCAAAGAATGGGTATGTTGGCAATTGTTTTTTTTCTGATATTAAACTGTTTTAGAGATGTACTGATCCTTAACAGAAAAATGCCTCCCATTAATTTTTTCCTTTTTTTGATATTATGTTTATTCTGCTTTAGAAAAATTTTCTAAGTTGGTATGGGCTTATTTCAGATTTTTCCTCAGGATTAAGAGTCGACCAGATTCTCTAATAATATCTTCACTTTTTTGTTTTATACTAGAATATTAACTTTGCAGTTAGTAAGATACTCAAAGTTCTCTTTGTTTTCTTTATATCTTGAACATGTTATAACAGAATACAGATTTACGTAGTTTTTTTTTATTTGAGTATGGTAGGAAAAAGTTAATTTACTACCTTGATTCTGAAAATCTATTTTCTATGATCTCTTTTCGTGAATGCCTTGAATTTTCTTGTTAGATGCCAGAAATCTCTGATTGTTCTCCAATTCTTATCTTGGGTGCATTCTTGATGAAGACTGTCATTTTTGTGCCTTAAGAATGTCCTATAGATTTGTGTTATTTTAATATAAAATAGATTAAATCAATTAAAAATAATACAAATCTATAACAATCTTGGAATACTGTAATCAGAATTTAATAATGTTAGATTCATTAGAATTGTCTCCTTAAGATGAGCATTTTGGTAATAAAATCATCTAAAATGGATCACTGGTTCAAAAGTTATCCAATATTAAAGTTTATAAGATCTTTATAATAATCTATATAATCTATATAATAAGATAGAATAGATAAATAGTATTAGTATATAAAATAAACAATATGAGATAAACACTAAAGAGACAAACAATATGAGACAAAACTATAATCTGATTGGCAGTTCAAATTTCACATAAAAAAACAAATAGCATATTAGTTTACACAAGCTTTTGCATGTTGGTTTTCTGTGCCAAGTTTTTTATTGATTGTTCTAATATATCACAAACATGATATTTCATTTGTTTTATATAAATTTTAATTTTTTATATATCTTTCATAAATAAATAAAACAAAAATCATATATTAATAAGGAAAAATAAATTTGTCACACCAATGATATATTATACCTCTGCTTCGACTAATCAAATTGCACGATTTTATAGACAAAAAAATTTTTATTTTTTTTTATTTTTTATTAAAGTGCCCGTCTTGGGACTTAGGAATTTTATTCAAGATATTAAGGCCATCAGTATCCCCTAGGGGAATACCGGTATTTGTTACATAGATGAGGATACATCTAGCCACACGTACACTTTTGGTGTCTAATTTAAGTGGTCTGCCCAAGGGTTCCACACTAGCTGCCATACCTGCAACCCAACTACGGGAATTGCCTATTTAAACTCTCTGGTCCTAGACGAGGATACATCTAGCCACATGTACACTTTTGGTGTCTAATTTAAGTGGTCCGCCCAAGGGTTCCACACTAGCTGCCATACCTGCAACCCAACTACGAGAATTGCCTATTTAAACCCTCTGATCCATGTTCCACCTGCCAACCCATCTTGTATCACCAGAACAGGCCCGTTACATAAGTCAGTCAGCAAGTTCCGGATGCTTTTCATTGCCTTAGGACCCAGCTGGGTATTCCCGGTCCTGTTATCCTTAACGGGAGACTTGGTAGAGTGGTACCTGTCCCATATCAGGTATTCACCTACACTTCGGTACTTATCGCTATGGTCGAGACCAACACTTGCGAAACAGGGTTACCCCTGTCCTCTTACCAATACCTATTTCTGCCCTTGTAAGGTTCGCTCCAACCCTGGTACCCACCATCACTTTCCTACCGGTTCTTCACCGGTTTCCCAGACTTCCAATCCAGTTGGCCCGGGAGGGTTGATCTACCCGGCATTAGTAGCATCATGGTTTTTCTCCTCCTAGTACCTACTTCTATAACATAGGTCCTTTTCTTCCGGTATGACTCCGGTGGCCAGATTGGTGAACCCTCTCCTCCGAAGGTTATATCGTCCAGTTCTCCAGCTCCGGTTTCCGATATTCCGGTTTTGGTAGCACCATCAAAGATCTTTGCTACCTCCTTACTCAGGTCTTGGCAAATGGGTTTCTGTTTCCCCGGTTCCTTGGATTTGTCTGTGTCACAAGGCACAACTTCGCCCGAAAGCTCCCATTCGAGATGGTAACCAAGGACTACAGGTAATATACCCAACTGATCGACAGGAAACAGTTACTGGAGCACAGGTCTATTTTTCAAAGCGTCGTCAGTGGGATTTGAACCCTAGACCTGCCACTTGGGGGTGACAACTTACCAACTTCTCTAAGTCGCCACACCCTATAGACAAAAAATTTTATTTTTAAAAATTTAAAATTTTACTTAATAAAGTGTAAAATAGATATTAAATAGCATGTTATATAATATAAAATTTTGTTCTGAACAACTTTTTCTAAATCATAAAGATAAATTGTCTTAGTAAAAAAAAATGTTTTATAAAAAAAATTAAAAATTTTTAAAGTTAGCACATATAAAACTTTTTTTTACTAAACCAATCTACTTTATTAACTTAGAAAAAGTTGTTTAGCATAAAATTTTACATATAATACTTAGGGAACCGGTATTTCCATACCTCTTTTTTGGTATTGCCACACCCATGTAGATCATTTTAATTTTTTAAAAAATTTTTAACTTAGATCAAAGATATCTTGGAACCCACCTGACCAAATTCGATTAACTTTTTTTCTTTGAATTAAATAGCTTTTTACAATTAAAATAAAAAAAAGTTGATCGAATTTGGACAGGTGGGTGCCAAGATATCTTCGATCAAAGTTTGTAAACAATTATTGCCGTAGCTTATATTTGATAGACGTTTAGAATTTTACGAAATTTTTGATCAAAGATATATTGGAACACACCTGACTAAATTCAATCAACCTTTTTTTCTTTGAATTATACAGCTTCTTATAATTAAAATAAAAAAAAGTTGATTGGATTTGGTTAGGTCGGTGCCAAGATATCTTCGATCAAAGTTTAAAAACAATTTTTGTACACGTATTTGATAGACGTTTAGATTTTACAAAAACTTTGATCGAAGATATTTTGGAATCCATCTGACCAAATTTGATCAACTTTTTTTCTTTAAATTCTACTGCATTTTGCAATTAAAATAAAAAAAAGGTGATCGAATTTGGTCAGGTGGATGCCAATATATCTTCGATCAAATGTTGAAAACAAGTTTTGCTACAGCTTATATTTGATAGACGTTTAGAATTTTACAAAAACTTTGATCGAAGATATCCTGGAACCCACCTGAACAAATTCGATCACCTTTTTTCTTTGCATTCTACAACTTTTTACAATTAAAAAAAAAAAAAGTTGATTGAATTTGGTCAGGTAGGTGCAAAATATCTTCGATCAAAGTTTGTAAACAATTATTGCTGCAGCTTATATTTGATAGACGTTTAGAATTTTACAAAAATTTAATTGAAGATATCTTGGAATCCATCTGACAAAATTTGATTAACTTTTTTTCTTTGAATTCTACAGCTTTTTGCAATTAAAATAAAAACAATTTGATTGAATTTGGCCAGGTGGGTGCCATGATATCTTCAAGCAAACTTTGACCCCAATTTTTGCTACAGCTTATATTTGAGAATTTTATAAAAACTTTGATCGAATATATCTTGGCACTCACCAGACCAAATTCGATCAACTTTTTTTTTTATTTCTACAGCCTTTTATAATTAAAATAAAAAAGAGTAGATCAAATTTGGTCAGGTGAGTGCTAAGATATTTTTGATCAATTTTATACAAAATCATAAATTAATGATCTTACATGGGTGTGGAAATACCAAAAATAGGGTGTGGAAATACCAGTTCCCAATACTTAAATATAAATTAGTAAAAAAAAAGTTTTATATGTGCTAACATTCAAAATTTTTGATTTTTCTTATAAAACGTTTTTTTTACTAAAACAATCTATCTTTATGACTTAGAAAAAGTTGTTCAGAATAAAATTTTACACTATATATTTTGATATTGCTTATTTATTTTTATATTTTACTAGAAAAATTTTTAATTTTTAAAATATAAAATTTTTTGCCTACAAAATCGTGCAATTTGATTGGTCAGAATCAAGGAGTGCAACGTGTTGTGGACATGACAAATTTCTATTCCCTATTAATAAAAAATAAAATTTCAAAATCAATAAAAATTAACTAAAACTTTTTACTTTTGTAATAATACAATTATTTTTGCTAAAATATAGTATATTATATATACAAATAAATAAAATACAATAAATATTTTGCTTTATATTCATATAAATTTTATATTTGCTACTTATTTATAGATTAAATAAAATTTGAATATATTCAAGTAATAACTATTTAAAGTTAATAGTATTTTAACTTTATTTTAATAATACTTATATATGTTATATATAAAATAATACTTAATTCCGGAGCAACACGATGGGTTATATGCTAGTTTTTAATATATTAAAAAATAATATAGTTAAAGCAATACAAATCTATAATCATCTCAGTATCCTGTAATTGAATTTTGATGATTTTAGAGTCATTGGGATTGCCTTACTAAGACAAACATCTTGGAGTAAAATCATCCAAAACGGATCACTAGTTTAAAAATTGTTGAATATTAAATTTTAAAATTTTTTTAAAATTTCAATAATTTTAGCCAATCCAATTGCAGTACTTATAATTAGGTGGGAGTAGGGGCAGTCTCTTAGTAGCAAAAATTACCTGATAAATGGTGCTCCATTTAGTTGGTTTAAAATATTATAACTTCACAAAAATTTATTAAATTAACAAAATCCTCTTTCAAATTAATAGTTTGGAATCCAAAATGTATAACAGTTTAAAATTTGTCTATTTTATATATAAACCAAAAATTTGGCACTGATCTATGTGCATAAACCAATTAAAACTAATTATTTTTGTGTTATATTATTCTAAATTTGATACATTTAATAAAAAGTAGATACTTTATAGTGACCTTATTAAATTTGGCGCCTGTTTTATATATAAAATTGGATGCTTTATAGTATTTTTATTAAATTTGGCACATATTTTTATATAAAAGTGAATGCTTTATAGTGTCCTAGTCAAATTTGACACAGTAGATATCTTATGCTGTCCTGCACTAGAGTTCTTTAAAGTTGAATCAAATTGAATATTAGGTATATTTGAATTTGATCAAATCGAATAAATACTTGATTTGAATTTGATTTGATCAAATCAAATTAAATCAAATCAAATTTATTTTAAATTTTTAAAAAATTTTAAAATTTTGATCGCTTTTTAAAATTTTCAATTTACGCAAAATTTTACTAAGTTTATCAATTTTTTGTTTTAAGTAAAAAATGGTTTTCTTTCATCAACAGCATCTAAACTGATTTTGACTAATTTATATAATGGAAGATCTGTCATCGGGAAAATAAATAAGGTGCAGATCTGCACAAATCTGCGACCCTGGAAAATTTTAACAAATTTTGCAATAACTTGTGATCCAGTGGTCCAAATTTAACGATTTTGGTATCATTCAATTCGTCTCGATGAGATGGATTGAATAGTACCAAAATCGTTGAATTTTAATTACTATAACACAAGAAAATCCCATTTATGTGAATTTTATAAACATCGAACGATCTTGCCAACTAGTGGTCCAAATTTAATAATTTTGGTACCATTTGATTCCTCTCGATGAGACAGTTTGAATGATACCAAAAACGTCAAAATTGGATCACTGGTTAAAAGTTATTTGTAAAAAACGATTTGCAGTACAGTTCTGCGCAGAAATTTAAAAAAGAAATTTAAATTTCTGCACAGAACTGCGCCACAAATCGTTTTTTATGAATAACTTTTTAACCAGTGATCCAATTTTGATGTTTTGGTACCATTCAAACTGTCTCATCGAGAGGAATCGAATGGTACCAAAATCATTAAATTTGGACCACTGGTTGGCAAGATCGTTCGATGTTTATAAAATTTACATAAATGGGATTTTCTTGTGTTCTAGTGATTGAAATTCAACGATTTTGGTACTATTTGATCCGTCTCATCGAGACGAATCGAATAGTATCAAAATCATTAAATTTGGACCACTGGATCACAAGTTATTGCAAAATTTGTTAAAATTTTCCAGGGTCGCAGATTTGCACAGATTTGCGCCTTATTTATTTTTCCGATGGTATCAGTGATACAAGTAGAGTTGGCAAGAAGAATATAGGTCCAGAGGATTTAAATAAGCAATCTTCTAGTTGGGTTGCAGGTATGGCAGCTAGTGTAGACCTTCAGGTTTACTACTTAAATTAGACAACCAAAAGTTGTACATGTGGCTAGTTGTATTCTTATCCATATAACAAATGTCGGGTTGCCCAAAAAGGCTCCCTTGATCCGCAGACTTGAATAAAAGACTTATCCCCAATTCGGAAACTTTAATATAAAAAAAATAGGTTTCTAATTAAAATAGCCCTAGTTTCATAGAACAATAAAGGCAGTTGCTTAATAAAATTTTGTATAAATAGCTATTGAATCTATAGTTTCAATAAAAATTTTTAAATATTTGTTGAATTGAATCGAATATTTTGTGAATTTGATTTGATTTAAAATTTCTGTATTTTATTTGATTTGAAATCAAATATTTGATCAAATCAAATTGAATCAAATCGAATTGTGGAACCCTATCACATACTATATAAATTAAAATTTTTTATTAAAAATTGGAACAAATAAATAATTATTAATCTTTAATCAATAAGTTTTTTTAATTAAGTTTACCAAATATCATAATTTTAGGAAGTTTTTTTTTGTCAAACTTTAAAATTTCAATAAGATTTTTGTAGAATATTGGATGTTTATAAAGCTGATAAATACCTAATATTTGGCATGTATTGCAGCCTATTGGATAGATATCACTTTCAATAAACCTATTAGACATACTATACTTTTACTATAAAATATCAAATATTTGATATTTTTCTAATAAAAGTATTAGATATTTAATAAGCTTATCAGAAGTGATATATATAGTGTTCTGACCCGGGTAAGTATCACCCGGGTCACCCGCGGGTGGGCGGGTGACCCGGGTTGAGTTATGGCCCACCCGGGTGGTCAACCCGCGGGTGACCCGCGGGTCACCCGTGGGTCAACCCGCGGGTCACCCGTGGTTCAACCCGCGGGTCAGTGACCTGTATGGGTTTACAGCGAACTTCGATACGAAGTTGATCTGTAATAAATAGATAATATTTGATCTTTTTAAGATCTTTTACATATTTTTTTTTTCTTTTTCTTTTATTTAAATTTTTTTATTTTTTTTTTATTTTATTAAATTTTTTTATTTTATTTATTCAAATTTTTTTTATAACGTTACATTTTTTTTTTACATTTTTTTAAGATCTTTTTGATCTTTTATTTAAATTTTTAAATCTATACTAAGATTAGTATTAGTTTTTATGTTTTTCTTTTTTATTTTTTGTTTTTTTTTTTACTAACTATTTCTTTCTTCTATAGGTTTTGTATACTGCCGGCAAGAGTAAAATGGCATAATATTCAGAGATCTCGACCTGGAAGTGTTAGAACTGACTAAGATAAGTATTAGTTCTTTTTTTTTTTTTGCTTTCTTCTTTTTTATTTTTCGTTTTTTTTTGCTAAATACTCCTTTCTTCTATAGGTTATGTGTACTACTAGGAAGGGTGGAATGGCGTGAAGATTTAGAGATCTCGACTCAGAGATCTCAACCCGGAAGTGCTAAAACTAATTTTTGTATTTCTTTTTATTTTTCGTTCTTTTTTGCTAATTACTTCTTTCTCTTATGGACTTTGTGTACTGCCGGCAAGAGGAAATGGCATAAAGATTCAGAGATCTCGACCCAGAAAGGGTGAAACGGCATAAAGCTTCAGAGATCTCGACACGAAAGTGCTAGAACTGGCACTAAGATAAGTGCTTATTCTTTTTTCGTGCTTTCTTTGTTATTTTACTAATTACTTTTTTTCTAGTTTTTGTAAGGTTAAATAGAAGAGATTCGGGAACTGGTTAGTCACATTATAGTTGTTGACGGGTTTGTTATGAAGAGCAAAGAGTATTACATTAGTACCAAGAATGGAGCGATTAGTAGTTGATAGTTAGATTAGAGCGAATGTATAAAAATTAAATAAATTTAAATAAAAATATAAACTTAGTTTCGGAATTTTGGTATAGTTTCGGAATTTCGGCATAATTTTTCAAAATAGTTTCGGGCAGCATCATTACCCGCGGGTGACCCGTAGCAGAATTTTTTTTATTACCCAGTGTTCACCCGCGGGTGACCCGTAGCAGAATTTTTTCTATTACCTAGTGCTCACCCGGGTATGATTTTGACCCGGGTTGAACGGGTCACCCGTAGACCCGGGTGACCCGTCGATCACCCGGGTGACCCGCGGGTCAACCCGCCGGGTGACCCGGGTCATGTTTTTTTAAACGGGTCCAATCACTAGATATATATCTGATAGGCTGCAATCAGTGTTCGAAATTAGTGTTCTTAGAGTTCTCATGAGAACACTGTTTTAAATTTGTGCACAGTAAAAATTTTTTACATTTTCTATTAAAATTTTTTTGAGAACAGTTAAATAAAAATAATGTTCTCATAGTAATTAGTAACTAGATGATATTATTATATCAAATAGAAATAAATAAATAAAACTAATTATAATAATTTATTATCAAAATTATTTAGTTGAACTTATATATAATTACTATAGCATAGATGAAAAGATATGCTCTAATGTATTTTCATATTTAGATGTTTAACAGATAATATTTATGCTTGTATAGATAATATTAGAAAATTAGTTCATTAGTTATTATAATATAGAGTAAAAAAAGGTACATATATTTCAATATTTATAGTAAATAATATATTTTTAAATTTGATTTTTTTTTTTTTTTTTTTTTTTTTTTATATAGTGAGCATAAATGAGATTATAGACAATAGGTTGAGAACACTCATAACAATTATACTATTCTCATGAGAACAGTGTTTTGAGTCTGAAATTTCGAACACTGGCTGCAATACATGCCAAATAGCGGGTAGCTATTAGCTTTATATTCCATTAATGTCTCACAGAAATTCGGTTAAAATTTTAAAGTTCGACCTGTAATTATGAAAGTATTTAGAGGGTTCTAAAGCAAATAAACTACCTTAGCATAATTTTTAATAGAGAATACAATTTTATAAAAAGAAAAAAAAAGTTATTAATGTTCAAAAAATTCTCAATTCCAGTTTCTTTCTTATTTGCCTGTATTTGACGGGTTTGCTCCAAGTATGGAGGCTGATTCGATAAACTACAAAAATTTGTATATTAAAAGTTTGTCGAAGTACCTGTTCAACTTTGTGAAATTGAAATATTTTATATACATGTGTAATAATAATGTTGAGAGACCACAAGTCTTCCAAAGAAATTAAATATTTCTAATACCCATTTTATATATTTAATTTAAGGGTAGGGTGTACGTAGATCATTTTTCATATGATCTACATGGTAGATTGAATTTTTATATAGTAAATAAAAATATGCTTCTACTAAAACTTTTTATTATCTGATAGGGTTCCGCAATTTGATTTGATCTTCAAATATTTGAATCAAATATTTGATCAAATTCAAATTCAAATTTGACTATATTTGATTTGATCAAATTCAAATATGGCCAAATTTGATTTGATTT
>QKWP01000334.1:118045-152153 GCA_003550325.1 Gigaspora rosea
ACGTTACTCCTTACATGCACGTACTCGCATGCCATATTCCAAAATTTATAAAATATCTTAAAACAAAAAAATTAAGTCTACGATGGTTTTCATGTTCAGGTGTCGAGAAAAAAAATCATAACCATGTTCAGTTATTTTATGGCGGCACAACAATGGGTGGTGGTAATTCTTTAAAGTCTGTAGCATATGAAATATGTTCATATGAAAATAGACAACTTTATTATCAAATTAATGAAACACCTCTATCTTATTCTAAAAAAACAATAAATTTTAAACTAAAATAAATTCAGACTACAACTATATTTCGCTTACAAATTTCAAATGTAAACTTCAAAAGTCCATACGCCCATGTATAAGTTCCTTCATTATATTCTTCTTTAGTTGCTCGTTCTTCCCAAAAGAACCCAAACTCAGCTTCGACCGTTTGTTGCGTTTCAGGTTCCTTCTTTTCAGTTGTTACTTTAACCTCACTTCCTGTTTTCGTTTTTTTTTCTCCCCAGCCAGGGTGCGCAAAAATATAGCCGATCTTTTGGTAGCCCTCCTTTCCCTTATATATACATTTATACTTTCGCTGGGTTAACCGGTATTCGAAGCCTGGTTCTTGGTGAAACACATAAAAAAAAAGATTTTCAGGACAGTGTATGGTAAACTGTTTGAATCCTTGGGCCGTTCGGTGACTATGAAGGCGGGACTTTACATTCGCAAGAAAAACTGACCGAAATTGGCACAAGCACCAACTAGAGGGAAGTTCAAACCCAGAACTGTGAGGTACGACACGGTTACATGTGTGTTTTTTTGTTTCATGAGATATTAAAGACCTCCTTGTTGAATAAGTTTTAGAACATAAAAGACAATTAAAAGGTTTAGACGACATTGCTGCACTGATTATTTTTATCAAATTAGTGTAACCATTAAGATATCACTGATCACATTTTTATTAACATTTTTTTTATCACGTAGATCAGCTAAAATCCGCCCATATGATATAGCAGCATACTTTGCATTTTTTCACGTGCGAATTGAGTCCCATGTTTGACTTGGGACTGAGTCGGACTGGTCCGAACTTTTAACATCCCAGATGAAAAATTTTTAGTATATGAAACCATAAATAAACAAAAATAAATCACTTAATCGTGTTGTTCTTTATCTGCTAATCAAAAAGACATGTCGTATGACTGTTATATAAAAACATTCTTTAATAAAGTTTCTATGGGTCCCGACGATGTGACAATGGAGGAATGTAATTGTACTCCAATCTCTTTATTTTGATATCGATTAAAAAAAATCAGATTATTCAATAATAAGTTTTTTCCTTTTCTGGAGTTCGTAGTGCAAACTCGGGATAGCCGTTTCACCTGTCAAAAGACACCTATAATTTTAATAGATGATTAGCCAATATCGTATATGGATACCATTGTGTAATAATTACATAAATATATTTTGTTCCCATGCATATGATCAGAGTCAACCATTGCGAAAACAGCGATAATATCGAGTAATTACTAAGACCGAGTTTATCATATAGATACATTATATTATTGCTATCCTTTTATCATTATAGTTAGTTATTATTATTATTTGCTACTATGCCACTTTACTCTTTTGGTATCAATCTTAATCTGATCTATCGGATGGTTACACGATGAGAAATATATAACGAGTGATGATAACATTAGAAAGACATCGAGTTTTGGAAATAACAGAAATACAAGATAAATTGAAGAAATAGATACTACAACAAAAAGTAATGTTATTACAGATCATTTGAATACGAAAATGAAATACTCTCATGTGCTTTCTTAATTCTTATTTATGTACTATTTACGGTATATTAAAATTGATCAAAAATCAGTGAACAAAACAAGGCTATTTCAACAAAAGTTCTTTAGAACAAAGTACCATGAAGCTTTACTTACAATGCAGTCAATGAATTTATTAACCATACCGACTATCAAAAAAACAAGTTATGATGCATTTATTTCGCAGACAGCATCGTCAATCATGCTTAGAAGAGGAATGACTTCGTTAGGGAAAACTCAGGGTAAAATATCCATTATTTTTAGGGAAGTTAAGTAGTTCAGTCCATATTAAATTAAGGACTGAACTTTGGAAATTTGATCCAACTAAATTCAAACTTACTGTAGTTCGGATCGAACATTAACTAGTTGGGGGGTTTTAAACTAATTAGTATCCTAATTATTTGAATCTATATTAAAATTTATGATAATTTTGCGGACTTTATTTAGGAAAATTAGTTATTCTTGGTAAGAATTAAATTGTTCGAATCTTATCTGGAAATTTGCTCGTTTGAGTTTTAGTTTCTCAATCATCTATATTATTTAATAATATAGGATCAGGATGGGCAGGTATGGACAAATAAATCTATGAAGATTGAACTACTGATCACATTACACTTCATTTCAGTTAAACATTTAAATATTTCCAATCATAGGATTTAAATTACTTAAAGACATAGATACTCGACATTATGAAGTAATAGTTGTATCACCCAGGTATTATTTCTTATTATTTCTGCTTATGTTACGCTTAAAATAATTTTTTTTTAAAAATTGCACTTATTGATTTACTTTACTTTATAGGAACTATTTCGTTTTGTAGGTTATTTAATTTTTTCATGGAACCTTATATGCTACATATCTTCATTTCTAATAGCCAACTTTTGTGTCAATACGTAGCACTCCGTTACTTGCTTCGTCATCCGTAGGTACTTTGGAATTCAGATGCGTTGTTGAACCTGTCAGAAGGTATTCGCCAAAGATTCAGTATTACCAAGCTTATGCTGATTCAGTAGGTGAGTTACTACCAGCTAAAGATGTCTCTGTCTGATAACATTTGAACCAATTTTAACAATATATAAATCCGTCAAAAGATATTAAGAAGCAAACCATTCATTGTACTTCCAATTTGAATAATAAGAAAGACAAATTCACGATCCAATATGATACATTGGTTGTTGCAGTTGGAGCAAATTCCAATACTTTTGGTATTCCGGGAGTTGGTGATTATGCGTTATTTCTAAAGGATATTTCTGATGCCCGCAAAATACGTCAAAGGGTCATTGAATGCTTTGAGCTTGCAAGCCAACCGAATGTAACTAAGGAAGAAATACCCGGTTTGTTACATTTTGCGGTTGTTGGTGGAGGCCCTACTGTATGTATATTATTCATATGATTAGCAGAGTCAGTAGTTCAGTAGCATAATTAACTCTTTTATTTTCCGATTACATATATAGGGTGTTGAATTTAGTGCTGAACTGTGAGTTAAAGTCAGTGATTACAGAATGTCATATTCGATAATAATTAATAGATTTTATACTTTTGATATTATAATATCAACTGTGTATTTTATTCAGTCACGACTTCATTACACAAGATATGGCTCGTCTATACCCGGATTTGATCAATTTAGTCACCATGACTGTATACGATGTCGCACCTCAAATTCTCGGGTCATTTGACCAAAGCCTTAGAGACTATGCCATCAAGAAATTTACCCGTAAAGGTATCCAAATACGTACGGGTACGCTCGTAGAAGCAGTTAACGAACGTCACTTAGTTATAAAAGATAATGGGAATGTATCATATGGCATGTTAGTATGGGCAACAGGTATGTAAATTTATTAGTGATGTTATTTTATATGTGTATATCGGGAGGTATCCATCTGTCAATTTATAGGTTTAACGGACAATCCGTTGACACGAGCTATGGGTGAATACATAATAAAAGATCAATCAGCGAAAAGGTACGTCCCATCAAGTTTGTTTTTTATTGTTTGATTTGATTATTTCTAAAATATATTGTAAATATCTTTTACAGGTTATTGACAGATAATTATTTTCGCGTTCTAAGCAAAGATGATGGCATGCCCGTAAATAACGTGTAGGTGATTTTATTTACATTTAGTTATAGAATTTTTTTTTTATATTTAGTTAAGAATTTAAAATATATAATCTTGTGAATATTTGTTAATTATCAAGGTATGCTATTGGTGATTGCGCATCGATAAAAGATTATGATCTTCCTGCCACAGCTCAAGTAGCAAATCAAAAGGCGATGCATTTACGAAAATGTAGTCCAAATTTTTCAAATTTTTCATTATACTGATGTTGTGCTAACGTTTACTAGAGCTCCTTAAATTCAATTATTAATTAATAAATTTATTCGAACATCAGCTTTAACCCGAATTGCAAAAGATGGTGGCTCATTCGAAAATGTGAAGCCATTTAAATTCACAAATCTTGGAAGCATGGTTTATATTGGGGAGCAGAAAGGTACTACAGGACATTCATATAACTAGTTCAACTAATTAGGAAAGTGCCAGATATTTTTTGAGATCAATATAAAGCTTTCTTCTTCTATGATATTATCTTTGACACGAATTACCTTCCGTTTTGGTCGTCTGATAAGACGCTAAAACTCAGTTATAGGATTCTGCGATTGTTGAGGATTTATATCACTTGAGATAAAACACAACTGATTTTATCTGAAATGATATCAATATAGCAGTCCCGGATCCTGTTATTATTCATTAGGGTTATCTCATTGAGATGGCCATCTATTATATTAGCTGATATCTGGCACTTCTCTTACAAGATTTTTTTTTCTTTAAAATAATAATTATACAAATTGTACCATACTAATCCTTATTCTTTTCTCAAGCTATGGTTGACTTAACATCAACAAATGTCAAAGCAAAGGAACGAGGAACCCTTGCATGGATATTTTGGCGATCATCATATTTTACCATGACAATATCTTTAAGAAATAAGATATTAATGTAAGTGTAAAAATTACAATTCTCATTATGTTATTTGTGAATAAATCCCCATCTAATTAATAATATTTGTGTTGGACCAGTCCAATGTATTGGTTAGTAAAGTTTTTGAGTTATCATGTTCGTTGTATATATATATATTTAACTCTAATCTTTAATTTAATAAATAGGATATTGACATGGTTTTTTGGTAGAGATGTTAGTAAATTCTAAACCATGTATTTAAAACCCCCCGATAGAGTGATATAAATAACTAGATCAATTATAAAAAGTTGAACATTTAAATATAAATTGTTTGATGAGCATACCGCGTAGTCAAATCATAGTTTTTTGGATCTCGAAATAGTCAATACTGTAATACCGTATTTTATTAGAGTATAACATATTAAATTACTATTATGGCGTGTTTATTCTTTAAATTGTAAGCAAATCCGGGCAAATTCGCCTGAAAAATTATTATAAATATTTTTTTGATAATATTTAGAATTTATTATGGGAAGCTCTCTTTTGACCCGGGCCCTCTCTTAGAATTTAGGGTTAATTTAGGCCAGAATTATGTTAATGATAGCTGTGTTTTTATATCAAAAAACCCCTAGCCAGCATTAACATAAGTCTGGCTATTATTATTATTATTATAATTCTGGCTCATACTAACCCTAAATTCTAAGAGGGGGCTGAGTCAAAATAGAATTGGCCTTATATTATAGTAGTATTTAATTTTATATTACAGTCAAACCTTTCTAAATGCAACCCCTCTAAATGCAATACCTCTTTAAATACATAATGAAAGGGTTAGCCCTACATTGGAACTTATAAATAAATGCATGTTCTTTATTCTGTAAGTGCACACTCATTGTCTTTCTATAAATGCAACCATATGATTATTAGCCAATTAAAATTATTATTTCTAGACTACTAAAGCTATATTTATCACATTATAATAGTTATACTATATTATGATTTTATTAGTGTTTTCTAACTGCAATCCCTTTTCTAGGGGTCGTCTAAAGCGGAGCAGAATCACGTGACATGTGACCAATCAAATTATAGAAATTTGATGATCTTCAGCGAAGCAGAAAGCGAAAACCCTGAAAAATACAAAAAACGGCAATCTAAACCTACCTTGGTGGATTAATTAAAAATGTCGGGAAGGCAATTTTGCTTATATATAACATCTAAAACCTATCCAACTTTAATCCATTATGACCCTAACCCTAAAGTTAATTCCCTAAATATATATTATAAGAATCTAGAGCTATTTGCGCGGGTAACACAAACCAAAAAAGGAAATCCGATTTTGTAAATAAACTAAGTCCGTGAGATAAAAATTTAGGGTTAGGGCCTTAACGTTAGAGGTTATAGGGTTATAGGATGCTTAATATAAGTAAAATTTCATTCCCATCATTTTTAATTAGTGCTCTAAGATCGATTTAAACATTAGTTTTTGCATATTTTCGCTTTTTTCTTCTTTTACACGTGTTGAGCAAGTTCCAATGCTTATAAGCTAAAAATAGACAATTTTAGAAAAATTTTTAACCAAAAACATTAGGCCATACAAATTTAACTACTGTATTTGGTTTTCATAATATAGATTGACCCAGCTAGCTGGCTTTTTTTTTAAAAAAAAATTTCATATAAAAAGGTGTATAAAATTTATATAAAATGGGTTTTAAAATCCTATCTGATTATTAAAACATGTAAATAATTTTTTGAGATTTTCAATTTGACCTGATCAGGTTATGAAAACCAATTGATTAATTTTTCATGGCCTTGTTTATTTATTTATTTTATTATTTATTTTTTTTTTTGAGATCTGTTCTTTTTTTTTTTATTAATATTAATATAGATATTACAGATAATCATAATATAGAAAAAAGTCAATAAAAATAGAGCAAATTTATCTAATAAATTTGGTTTATTTCTATTGACTCTACTCTATATAATATATTAACTATTTGGAAAAGAAAAGGTTAAAACTATTAAAAACATTATTTAGAAAAAAACTCTTCCCGACGATCACTTGCGCCAAAATTTCTGTGCCAAAATAAAACAAAAAATTTTTTTTAGTAACAGACGAAGCAACTTCATACATCGGTTCATATAAAGGTTAACACTATTAAGTGGGACTCCTTTGTATATTCGGCAAGCAAGCCAGAAGCGTCGGTTGTACAAGATAACTGGCAGTGGGCGCCCTTGGTACAAGAAATTCTGGTAGAAGCAACTCCCTTCTGTCGACGAAGATACCTTGGTTGGCTAGGCGGTGAACTAAAAGGAAATGAGTTTTTTAATACTATCTTTAAAGGTTTTTTGTCGCAAGTCCAAGAGGAAATTTACGAACCCCCGCTACCATATTCTCGCTGAGCTTTTTTTACTAGAATTTTTGGCAAAAAGTGGGAAAGTCGGCGTACCCCCTTCAAAAGATAGGCACTGTTGTTCCTATCCTAATCGGGAAGAAGGTATGCAAGGTGGTAAACAGGAATGACGTGTGATGAGATGGTGACGCAAAGTTGTTGGCCTTTCGGGTTTTAATTAAATTCTAGAATTTTCTTTTCTTTTCTCACCTTGTACGTATAACACATTCATAAGTAGATGCTTATGTAGTGTTATACAATTTTTATCGTTTAGTGTTTAGACGTATTAGCACCTTCGTTTTCTATTTCTTTCATGACTTTTTCTCTTTTCTTTTCTTTTTTGTGTGTTTTACTTTTTTAGAATTTTCTTTTTGGTCTTTTTTGTTGGGTTTCGTTTAGTAGTTCATTCCCCTGTTTTAAGATTTCCCCTTTCCTTTTTCTTTGTCTTTATGAGAAGCTCAGGGATAAAGTTTTTTTGGAAGGAGTGGATTATGAAGAGGTAACTGGGTACCGCGTTATATTCGGAAGATGTACTCATGGCCAAAGATCATGGTCGCTTTCGTTTGACAAACACCAGTGCGACAATCCTACTTGGGCACCATTTGTGGCAGCCGGGTTGCGGCCTATTAGTAAACAGATATTTCTTTTGTTGTATTTTTGGACTTCAAATAGTATCTAATAAATAGAGCACGATTGTCTAAGGAAAAAAAAAAAAAAAAAAAAAAAAAAAAAAAAACATTATTTACTAACTCTTGGTAAACTCTATAATTATTGCTTTTAAATTTATAACTTTTAATATATCAATATTATAGTTTATATAAAAAATAACAAGTTTCATTATTGTATTTTTAGAGATATATTTGTAAAAATTAAATTTGTATTAGAAGTAAAAATTTTTTTTTTAGACAGAAATTCATAAAGTTTAAGAAAATTTTAAAAAAATTTTATAGTAAAAATTTTAAAACAAAACTTTAAATTTTGTTGCTTTAAAGTTTATTAACAATTTTAAAAAAATTTTTTAATAAAGTTTATAAAATAAATTTTAAAGAAAATATTCTATTCAAGCTAAATTGTAAATCTGTAACCTGGATCACACCAACTTAATTTGGAAGCCCACAGCATTCATGCTACATATAGAGAAATGCAAGTATTATAGGTAGTACAAACCTGAATAAGACCATGAGCATATGAAATTCTGAAGTATAATAAATAGAAAAACTATGTTTGGCAAGACCTAAGCAAAAAAATAGCTAAACCTTTGATAGTATTGCAAAACAGAATTAGAATAAAAACAGGAGCCAAGAAAACTAAACAATCAAAAGGGTCTTGGAGAAGGTCTTCACCAATCTGGCTACTAAAGTTAGATTAAAAAAAAAAACATGTTTTGAAAATATATACCAAGAAAAAAAAAACTATATGGCGCATAATGCCTGGCTAATCAATCCTTTTGAGCTCATAGTTTGGAAGCTTAAAAGGGGCCAGAAAGTGAATAAAAGTAGTGCTAGGGTTGGGTAAACTTTGCAAAAGCAGAAGTAGATAATGGTAACAGTTTAAAATAGCCCTTAACTCAAGTATAAGCCATGGTGAATATATAAATTACTGAAGTATGGGTAATACAGAAACCACTTTACCAGGTTTTTTGCTAAGGATAAGCAGTCCTAAAGGTGCAAGAAGGATTGGCAGGATAAAGGCAATGATCAGAGGGTTTAAATAGGTAAGTGGGTTGCAAATATGATAGCTAGTATAGAACCTTCGGGTGGCTACTTAAATAGCCAACCAAAAGTTGCAGGTGTGGCTAGTCAATGTACAATCTTGGTACACGTATGTTCTCTATGTGGAACAGCTGGGATTCAAAATATCTTGAATAAAGTTCAAACCCCAAAGTGAGAACCTTAAAGAAAAAAACATAAATAAAGTATACCCCATATCCTTAATAAAATTTTATTTTATTTAAATTTATTATAAGATTTAAACCCCCTAAAAATTTTTGACATTCCGATCTATAATAAAAATACAAGTCTATTTTACAAAATAATTTGTGATGACCAGTAGTAACATTTGAAAGTTTTTTATAACTATTTGTATTTATAAGTCATTTATGGTCCTCAAAACACAACTGAAGAGTACATACCTCGTGGAGACTTCTATTTTTTATAACCATTGGCATAATTACCGTGGGATGCCATTGGCATACGATTTATTTTATTAATTCTGAATAATAAAAATAAAAATACAGAATATACCATTCTATCATTCAAAAATTATCAATATATATGTATCCACGTGCCTTCCTAAAAATCGCTTGATTACCTTATTTTCACTATTTACACTTATTATATTTTGTTTGGTCTTTTTTTCCCAATCGGGANTTGGCTTTTCAAGGAAAACGATACGAAATTCATCACTAGCTAGATCAAAGGATAATGTGTTTATAGCGCAGATTTCCTGAACTACTGTACCAATCAGATTTCATAATGTAACACAATCAGGAAAATTTACACTTATTATATTTTGTTTGGTCTTTTTTTCCCAATCGGGAATGCTTTGGGTATGTAAAGTGGTAATACAAATAGTAGAAAATAGTAAGAAAATAGTAATCTTCATGAAGGTTCTGGTTCGAAGATTAACCTTTTTTGTTAGATTTTTTTAAACAAATTAGGAAAAAAATTCTTTCCGTTTTTTAATACTCTATTTCTAAATAGATTTCTAATAGATTTAGATTTAGATTTTAAATTTAAATTTAAATATAGATTTAGATTGGATACGAGTATCTCCCTACCTGCCCTCCATGTGAACTTAGGTTGTTTAAATATTAAAAAAAATACCATACTAAAAAATCGAGTACTAAAAAAATACCAAAATCAGATACTAAAAAAGGCTGATATTACGAAATTTGAAATGGGCTAAAAAATTCTAATACTAATCTGACTAGATGATTTCATGAGAATATCAATATTCATAAAAAAGATATTCATAAATCATCTAAATTCAGATTAGTGATTTATATAAATATATTAAAAATTTTACCCGTTATATAATACCACCCACTCGAATTTATATTCTTATAATAAATTAAAATTAATTAATCTTTGATTAATATACCATTCTAAAAAAATTGAGTACTAAAAATACCAAAACCATATACTAAAAAAGGCAAATATTACAAAATTTAAAACGCACTAAAAAATTCTTTCTGATAATATAATTAGCCTGATTTGATGATTTTATAAAAATATCAAAAAAAAAATATTTAACCAAAATAGTTTTTGCACAAGAATTTTTTTAAAATACCCTACTGGAAATTAAAGCATTAAGGTAAAGGTAAAATAAATTGAAAATTGAAATTCATATTAGTAATAATTACATCAGAATTTTTTAGTTATTTAGAATTTTGCAAAGTTTTGTCTTTTTTTAACATTCAATTTAAAATTTTTTAATATTAGTACATGATTTTTTAGCAATGAATGAATGCGAATATTTATAAATATACAAATTCACTATGTACTAAAAAAATTTGTAATGCAATTTTTATTAAATTGAATTATAAATTATTTTATGAAAAGCTAATTTTTGCTTTCTTTTTTATAATCATAAAAAGAAAAAAACTGATTATAATTAATTTGTTCATAACAATAAACCTAAATAAATATAATAAAAAAAATAGTTTGTATATCAAAAATTTTGAAATTGAAAATGAAATGAGAGTATTTAGAGACTTCAATAAATAACTAAAGGATTATTGTTTCAAATTTATCAAAAAATGGAATAAAGTTAATACAAAACTCATTTGAAAATGGTAAATCATTTATTTCTATCAAAATTATAAATTAAATAATTGAAATTAAAACCAAAGAATCTCATTTATTTTTTTAATTATAATTAACATAGTAAAATGCTATTTATTTTCAAAATGTGCACTTATAAAAAAAAATCAACTTTTATTCATTATGTACATTTTGTATCTTTATATTAAATTAACTAAGATATATGTTTAAAATAGTAAAGTTTATACTAGCAACTCATGATAATAATAGTTCCAGCACAAACTAACTTATCCTAACTAATTATTAGAATAGCAACCAAATTGGTATAAAAATTTTACAGTAATTCATAAAAGCTATATAATTTTTAATACAAGCTTAAAACATATTATCTGTTGGATAGGTTTGTAACCAAATTTTTTAAGTAATTTATGATAAAAATTACAATAATTTTAACTCATCTTTTTTATTATTACCAAGTTTTGCATTAATTTTTTATATAAACCACAATAGCTAATTCTATATATATATCATTAGTTCTGTAGTAAATTTTTTATATAAACCACAATAGCTAATTCATAATAATGATTAAGTTTTGTAATAAAATTTTTTATAATAACTAATCATATTCTTAATGCAAATTGATTTACATCCTGCAGTTACTAAATAATAAGATGTTTTTAAAACAAGATTTTATTAGAATTCATAATAGAAATCACAATTTCAATCTAAATTAACAACCTTAATTATGTATTATATACAAGTAAGTTTGTAACAAAATCTTTTATAGTAATAAATGATACTTCCAATACAACTAACTCACCTTTCATTGTTACTAGAATAACATGCAAATTTTTTAACTAAATTTTTATAATACCCATAATAGATATCACAACATTCTATTTCAATACAAACCATCTTCACTTTATCTACTTTATATTATTAGAATATCAAATAAAATTTGTAAAAAAATTTTTTAAAAAATATTTTTCAGCACTTTTGGCTTACTAATATTCTTTTATCACATAATAGATCATATCTATTCTTTTTAATTAAAGTATCTAAAATAATTTATTTATCTCTCTTTATCTTTTTATTTGTGCTAATCTAACTCTTGCCAATATATTTAATTCAATAAATTAAAGTTATTTGAATTGATATAATAAATCCTATTAATTTGAACCAAAATTCAAAATAACACTCTTATGCTTTATTTAGTAGTATAAATGTTAGTTTTTGAAAAATTATTTCAAAATATAAATTCAAGGATACTAATAGCATTTTATTTGTAGTAAATAAAATTATTTATAATACAACTTAAATATTTTTAAATCTGAAATTATTTAATTAATTAGCTATTACTTTTATACTTTCTATAATATAAAACATAAAGTTTTTAAATACAAATTACTATATATTAGAAAACCTACGTGCAATAAAGAACTCCAAACCTTAGATCAAATTATGAGCAATCATCTCAAGTATTCTATTATACCAGATTCAACTACTAATACTAGTAACTATATACACATATCATTATATATATTTTTAATATACACTTTATTCTATACAAATTAACCTATACCAATAACTTTTACAAGACAAGATTATTACTAAATGCAACATAAAATCAAAAAACATTACCATTTATACATATTATATATGCTAACATATATAATAAATGTGGCAGCTTATGCTGAAATTGGCTTATGCTAAAAATTTAAGTTAATTTATTATGAAATTATAAAATTTTAGAGGGCTTTTTCAGGGGTATTGTTTTATATAGTTTGGTTAGGGTTTAGGGTTAGGGTTATTAATAAAAGAGTATATGTAGATTTTAGTAGGTATTATAGATTTAAATAGAGATCCCGGATTTCAGCATAAGCCAATTTCAGCATAAGCCGCCACAATAAATATACATATTACTATTCATATAAATATAAACGTGGTACTGGAAAAGAATACTGGCTAGTTATAGATAAAATCATTTCCGTATTTTCTGGCATGCGTACCAACACCATATATACGAATATGCAGACTTCTATTTAATCCCATGGGATAATTTTAAATAATTTTAGCTAAAAAATTCATACATATATAGTTTAGACTAGAATAACATATAACTACTTTTATATACAGTATACTATGTTAATTTATAATAAAGTATATTTTTAATTTTTTTTTTTTTTACAATTTTTTTTTTTGTCCTTGGAACAAATAAGCGAAAAACAAAGTTTCTAGCATTCTTGAATGGCGAAATACAATACGTATAACCTAAATTTGCAGTTGATTAAAAATGTTTATGTTAGTGATGCTAATTATCACATGTTTCTATGGATATTGGATGATAAGCTAGCAACTGACAAATATAGCTCTCAGTTTATATATCTGGTTATACCATAGCCCTGGTATTTTATTCACAATACGGTAATTTTAATTTAGAAAAAAATTCCCATGTTATGTAATAATTTCATCATTCATATGATAGATCGGAAAAAAAATTTAAAGGATCAAATTGTTTAGTGATAGTATTGTATAAAGATGACATCACTTAGAAAAGATTATTAAGTGACGAAAAAATGACAACACTAAGCATTCATATGTTATCGTTTTTGGTTAATAGGCTATCGAAAAAATAATAAACAAAAAAAACGACCTTCGTTCGTTACAAAATTCTCTACTCATCTTTATTTTTACAACAGTCATGACTTTAAAAGCAATTGCTGTACTTCGCGGAGAAAATCCGGATGTCAAAACTAACGGTACTGTTACGTTCACTCAAGAAAATGAAAATGCACCTACCGTAATTGATGTAAAAATTAATGACTTGGCACCAGGAGAGCATGGATTCCATGTTCAGTGTGTATAATTTTATCATCTATAATTAAAATTTGGGACTTTATCACTTTCCCGAAATCCCGACCGCTAACTTAATTCGGGTTAGCTTTCGTGAAATGATAGAAACTGTTAAAATTTGAATTAAATTTTATTAAATATTTTGATATCTTGAATAAAAAAAAAAAACCAGTGAATATGGAGACAATAGCAATGGGTGTACCTCAGCTGGCAACCATTATAATCCATTTAATAAAACACACGGTGCACCGACTGACGAAAATCGTCATCTTGGAGATTTGGGTAATGTCACGGCCTCTAAGGATGGTACCGTGAAAACTCAGATTAAAGACAACCATATTACTTTGACAGGACCAAATTCTGTCGTTGGGTATATATACTAAAATCTATATATATTGTAGCAAGAGCACGGTTTTTAACTCTACTGTAATGTATTTCACATGTTAGTCGCACGATCGTCGTTCACTATGATGTTGATGATCTTGGTAAAGGCGGTCATGAACTTTCTCTTAAAACTGGCAATGCCGGTGGTCGTGCCGCGTGTGGCATTATTGGTAAGGATTAAATTTTAAACTCCCATACTCTAATTAATTACTAAAATTATCGTTCTAATTGAACTCGCTTTATGTTATTACATTAATAAATAGGTATTACTAAATAAATGTTTTTTTTTTATTTTATTTTATTTTTTTTTAAAAAAGGAATTGCTAATGGAACTACCAATGAGTCAACGAAGACCATGCAAATAAAAAGTAAAATTTAAAGTTCTTAATGCTATCGTTTGTCTAATAATTATTATTATTTTTTTTTTTCGACGAACTTTTATCGATGATTCGAATTTAAATTAAATAAATGAATTTCTAATTATTGTCAATTATCGTTAATCGATTTTGTTTAAATATCGACTAAATAGTTTTTTTTTTAATCCGGGTGATTTGGATAAATCGATCAGTTAATTTTATTCACAATATTTAGTTCTGTCTAAATCAGTTAATTTTATTCACAATACAATATTTAGTTCTGTCTAAATCACTTAAAAAATTATGAAAAAACTATATAATTATAAAATACCTTTCTACACTTGGTTTAATCGAAGGCTAATTAAAAAAAAAAAGTAACTTTTTTTACAAATCTTCACAGAGTTGGTGAACAATTAAACTTTCAAAATCTGCATATACATACATATATGTCGCATTGAAGTATATAGCCTTCTATCTAAAATTGCAACTTTAGATATTTGTTGAATTTCAGATATCTAAAGTAGCAAGCATTATCTAAAGGTGCAACTTTAGATATATAACAAAAATTTAAAACTTTATTAACAATTTTTTTGGTTCAAATTTTATTGTAAATAGTATACATATTTATTTATAACATTCTAAAATTTTAGCTAATTTGAAATACTGGTAATAGTTTTAAAAATTTACTTGTAAATAATAGCTATTTTTTTTTTAAAAAAAATTGATTATTATATACAAGCAAATTTTTAAAAAACTAAATTCAAATTAGCCTGAATTTAGTATATTATAAATATATAGTAATACAATTATCTTTATGGATTTATGCAATTATAGCTAAAGTCTATCTAATTTACAAATACTGCCTAACCTAGCTTTTTTGTGACTAATGTTCAAATTACCCATGTTTGATCTGATTGGCATTTGTGTTCTAACTTATCATGATTGTCTACTTTTTTTTAAACCTTCTTCTAGCTTTTAAGCAAAAGGATTCAAAATTCCAACTAACTAAAAAAAAATAATAAATGAAAAGTCTATAGTGCAAAACCTATGTGAATACCAAAATGAACAAAAAACAAAAATAGAAAAAAAGAAGAAAAAAGCAGAAAAAAGAAAAACAATCTATATTAAGTACACTATTATAGCCCGTGCCAAGCATATCTCTACTATAAAGCTTTGCCTTAATATTTAAATTTATTTTTTATTAACTATATATTTTATTTTCAAATATTTTTTAATTATAGATATAAGATCATTGTCACATGGGGTAGTAGCTATTGTACCAAAACAAATATATGGTTGCATTCTACTAAGTTGTCTAAAAATAAAATTGTAAACAAATATCATTGTTTTGGCAAAAGTAACCTATTTTACACATTTTTTTGAAGAAAAAAGCAAAACAAAAATAAAAGAAGAGTTAGGGTAGTGACAAATATTACGTAATATCCTGAGGGGGGGAGGGGGTCACTGATTGTCTTACGTTAGATATATAAATTTATTACAGCCAATCAAATTTATCTTACGTGGAGGAGAGGGGTAGAGGGAATAGTAAAAAAATATTACGTGATATTTGTCACTACCCTTACTTGTATTAAATTTAAAAGAAAGTATATTCAAAAAACTCTTTTTTTTTGTTATTTTTTATTGTTTTGGTATAAATTACTTTGCTAATGAAAAAACTTTTAATTTTTACCAAAATTTCTTGTACAAGGGTGCCATTTTCTGCTAGTTATCTTGTAAGAAGACACTTTTGGCTTGTGTGTTGAATATACAAAAGAGTTTTCAAGCAAAAGTTAACTTTTGTATAAACCATATCCCTGTGTTATTCTATTATACTTTAAGTATAAACAACTCTTTAACAAGAAAAATTTTGTTTTTTTTAATAAGAAAATTTAGTTCAAGTAAGGGCGCTAACATTTATTAGGTAATATTTTAGAGGGTGGGGGTCAAGAAAAATCTTACCTTAGTTAAATTTGATTGGCTAACATTCTATTTATAGATTTACCTGGGGTGGAGTAAGCCCCTATAGTAAATGGATATTAGGTAATAAATATCAGCGCCTTAATTATTGAAAAGAGTTTTTTAAATTTTAAAAATTTAAATTACTATAGTTTTTATTTAAAATAGCAATTTTAAATATTTATAATTCAATAATAATTGAACTCTTTCCGATGATCCTCTGGACCAAAATTTTTCATAAACGCCGACCTACGAAAATTTTGTAGTTAGTATTTTTATACATAACAAAAACTTTATCTAGAAGCAGCTTGGATACAGGACTTCAGATTGCATGTGAGATGACTGAAATAGAGCTAAAAAAGATTTCTCCTTGTGGGTTTGGTTCTCCAGGTGGAAGACTTCGTTGCTATGGAAAATATAGTAGAGCTAAAACTCTGGAGTTTTTTGTCAAAAGATGTGGAAGTCTAGACAGAAACATACTTTTGGTTTCAATACTATTCTTCAAAACGTAAAACTTACACTCTTTACAAGTTTTGGTGCCCTCGATATTTCTCCTTGGTTTTTTCGAAATTTTCGCCAAAAAGTGGGAAATCTAGCTTACCCCCTCCAAAAGATCGGCAATGTTTACTCCTTCCAATTTGGAAATGCGCCTACTGAATCAATCAGAGCCCAGTCACGAGTAAGTTTCGACGCCTGCGAAATAAACAATGAATGACACGTGAGGATGATCTGGAGAAAATACCAGAAAAATTTCTTTTCTTCTAGAAGTTTCTTTTAGGCGTAGTTTTTTTTTTCTTTTCTTTTTCTTTTCCTTTCTTTGATGTACATATAATACTTTGACGGATATGGTTTTGTGCAGTATTATATAATTTTTATCTACTTTTTCTTTTACCCTGTGTGGCTTTTTATATTTTCTTTTGTTAGTTTATGTCATTAGCATAGAGTTTTTCTTCATTTCTCTCATCTTTCATTTTTATTATTTTTGCTAGTTTTGGTTTTTCGTCTAGGTTTTGTAGTTATTCCCCCTTTTTTATATCTCCTTTTGTTTCTCATTTCATTTGTTTTTTTTAAATAGTTGATTTATCCCCACCATTGATGCTAGGTGGGAGAAATTTAAAGGGAAATCCTCTGTCGCTCTTTGACGTAGGCTGACAAAGTTTATATCTGCTTTATCCGTAAGGTGGTGCAACCGGTTGCATGTAGGTGCTCTCGAAGTAACCACATGATATCGAATTTTAGTTTAAAGTATCATGTATTAACGGGCTATAAATAGTACTCAATACTGGTTTTAATAAAATATCGGCAAGACGTGTCAAAGAGTAAAAAAAAAAAAAAAAAAAAATATATATATATATTTATAATTTTAAATCTAAAAAGTATAGTAATATAGGACCCCAGATATCTTTCATATAGGTCATAACTGAATTTTGGCCAATTTGATCTAATTTGTTAAAAACAACAAAACTACATTTGTTTAAATAACTTCTAATCTAGTGATCAGAATTGAATGAACTTTTTTTTGTTAGATGTGTATCACTAAAAGCTTTATTTTTAAAAAAGTTTATCCAAATTGGACCATTGGATCCAAGATAATTGCCTAAAACCATTTTTTGCTTCTCAAATTTTGGGAGTTTTTGCTGAAACGCATAATGTATGACCTTTGTACTAAATGTCCAGGGGTCTTGGTAATATAAAGAAATTGTTAAGTTGTTACCTTTTCAAATAATAGGTTTAGAGTTCAAATTCTATTAGCAATACTTTAAAACAATAAATCTGTGTTTTAATAACAATAATTTATTGAATAGTTGAATATATTATTTATAATTTTGGTATTACTATCTAGAATAATAGCTTTTAGATAAATTTATGAAACTAAATAAATTGAAATTTGTTTAGCAAGTTTCAAACAAAAATAGTAAAAATGTTTAATAGTACCTAGGGGATAGTTAAATATACGAGGAGGCAACTCAATGTTATACAAGTAGATAATTGATTTTTGAAACTGTTACCATATATAAATCTATAAGTGATACAATATTACCCATGTTCAAAATGAAATATTAGCCAATAATTAATCCAACTATACAAAAATAATTATTAGCTGATAATGGCGGAATGCTCATATTTACAATTATATAATTTTCTTCGCCAGTTTATCTTTAAATTTTTTTGAAAATAGAATTAGGGTGGTGATATATATTACGTAATATAATTTTACTATACCCCTACCCCCTCCTCCTACATAAGAGCAATTTGATTGGCTATTATAAACTTCTATATTTAACGTAAGATTTCAGAGACCCCCCTCCCCCCCTAAAATATTACGTAATATCTGTCACCACCCTTAGCGGTTTGAAATATTTCTAAACTAAGCAAATTTTTATTAGACATATAAAAAAAATACACTATAATAAAAGAAAAACTCTTTTTAAATGCTTTAAACAAAAAAACTCGTAGCTTTTTTATTAAACTTCAAAAATAAAATATAGGTTTAACATTCCATTGCCAAAATAGCAAAATAATATATAAAACTAAAAAGAAAGTAATTAGTGGTCCAATTTAAATAGAAAGACTTCGTTTATATATATGGGGTATAAGCAATTTTAGCTTTGTGAATCAGCTGCTTTTACATGTGTATGTGTTGAAAAAATAAAGAAATGCAAATTTTTAATATGAAATTTTGTTTGTGTAACTAATTTATGAGAGTGACAGTTCAGTCAGTAATTGATCTAATTGTATAACACAAAGTTGTCCCTCCTATATATTTAACTATTTCTTAAATAGTACTTAAACTATCATATACAAGGTTTTCTCAAATATTAAACCTTTTATATACTAAACCTGAATATAAATCTTAAAATTTACAATACTAAATATTTTTTTAAATATTTAGATTATTCACTATAAATAAAAACAGAAATATTATATTGTATCTGTAGTGTTCAACACCAGTAATATGAAATTCATGTAATTTGCAAATTAAAATAAAAACAAAAACTAAATTTCAATTAATATTAGGGTTAGGATTAAGGCCTGGGATGGGTAGGGCTATAGATTATATCAAAATTTTATGAGAAATTTTTTTTGTTGGAGCCTCAAAGATGATTTTATAAACGAATTTTTGCATTCTAGTCATTTTTTAAAAAATATCCAAAAATTTGCATTATACCTGATTTTCATATTATACTATAGCTCATAATAAAAATTATAGTGGTGTTGAACACCAATAGACTACCAGTAGTGTGATTTAACAGGACCTCGAAATATACATAAATAGGTCAGATATGAGTTTGCTTATTTTTGAGGTTTTATTCAAATCTTTTCTATTTATAGTAATTTTTGCTTATTTTTGAAGTTTTTTTGCTGATCTTTTCTTTTTTAGTAACCCTATAATTAACCTGACCTATCTATATATATTTCGGGGTCCTAATTTAACAATGCCGATAAAAAATATGTATAATTTTTAAATATTTTCTGCTAATAGTACAAACTCTTTACTATACTAGATCCAGGATCTAATATTAAATTTTAATTTTGGTAAAATATAAGAGGCCTGAGTCTTGTATATGCTAGTTTATAGTACTACTAAAACTAAAATTTTTAAAATTAAAAATCAAAGAACTAGGTAATAAGATTTTTTAAAAAAAGGATTTACCAACTTAATTACTAGAGTTGTACTAAAAAAATCTATATTACAAAAATAAAAAAGAGATAAAAAAATTATAATAATATCTAATATTAAAGTAGATTGATCTATTTGTACTAACTGGTTTGAAAACTTTAGAAAAAATTTTTATAAACTAGAAAAAAAATAGAAAAAATATTGGGATTAAAATAAACTTTTAAGAGCAAAGATAGATAATAGTAGCTATTCAAAAGTAACTTTAACTACAAGTATTAATTAATATTATAATACAATTTACTAAAGACTAAATAAGTTTTTTATTAAGAATAAGATGGCCTATAGCTTTGGTTAATAATGTATATTTCGGCTATCCAAAAACTTTTTGCCTTGTTTATATCTAAAATATTCAAATATCTAAGTTTGTTCAAAGCTTACCCAAGCTTTAATAATTAATAAATGTTGTGGCTGAAAATGAAGATAGCTAAAGCTAAAAATTTTAATTATTTTATATGAAATTTTCAAAATTTTTTGGGCCTTTTGTTAAAGGGTTTTTTTATAAAGTTAGATTTAATAATAAAAGAGTCTAAGTAGATTTTTGTAGAGCTTATATTTTTAAATCAAGGTTTCTAATTTTTAGCTTTAGCTATGGCAATAAATTTATCTAAAAATATATAATTATATATATTTTTAGTTGCTAAACACATTCTAATTAAAATTAAAATAGGTTATTTTAATAAATTTTTAAATAGTTTAATTGATTTAATTGTTCAAAATTGTTTAAAATTGTTTAAAATTACTATTTACAATTGTTTATATATATTACTATCTTTGGGTATAAAATAGATCTAGAGATCAGGAATAATAGTATATATACTACCAATTATATACATTGGCAAATTTTATATAGATATATATCGATTACTAACCAGTAAGATATATATCAATACTCATCAACCCTGTCAATTACTATCGATAGTGATAGTAATTGATATATATCTGATATAGATAATAATCAATATATATCTGATATGATATTAATTAATAATTATTATATTCACATAATCATGCTTTTTGCAAATTTTTAAACGTCTTACAGGTTTTCACAAATTTTCGCAATTTTTTAATATAAAATTTTATTTTTTTTATTTATTATTATATTTTAAAATATTACATATTTTATTATATATTATTATAAAAAAATGCCAAAAAAAAATAAATCCAAAAAAAACAAATCCAAAAAAAATAAAAAAATGAAACCAAAAAAAATAAACTATTATATTTTTTATATTCACTTATATTTGCTTATATTCGTTCATATTTGCTTATATTTGCTTATATTTGCTACTTCTTGCAAAGTGCTGGAAAGTTAGGTTGTTTTCTTGCAAAGTTCCGAAAGAAGTAATGAATAAATAAAATAAAATAAAATTAAAAAAATAAGTAAAAAAACAAACAAAAAACAAACTGAAAAATAACAAAAAAACAAAACTGAAAAAAATAAACTATTATATTTCGCTTATATTCACTTATATTTGATTATATTTGTCCATATTCATGACTTCTTGCAAAGTACCAGAGATGTTAAAAATGGTGTTCTTGTAAAGTGCCAGAAAAGTTAAGCCGTTTTCTTGCAAAGTTCTAAAAGAAGTAAAGAATAAATATAATAAAATAAAATAAAATAAAATTAAAAAAATAAGTAAAAAAAAAGAAACCAAACAAAAAAATAAAAATGTAAGCAAACTAAATAAAAAAATAAACAAAGCCCCAAATCTCCATTTCGAGTTCGTGTTTTGCAATTCAGAAATCATCAAAGGTTTTCGCAAAGTGCCAAAATAAAATAAATTAATAAAAATAAAAACAAAAACAAAAAACATGAAACGAAAAAATAAATAAAACGAAACCTTGCAAAAGCTTGCGAAAACTTGCGAAAACTTGTGTTTTTGAACTTTTGAAATTGCTGAAGAAAGGTGTTGTGTATTCTTGCAAAGTGTCGAAAGGCTGAGTTGGCTTGCGCAAAGTGCTGGAAAGTTATTGGATTTCTTGCAAAGTGCTAGTAGTAAAGTGTAAAAATAAAGTAAAAAAAATTAAAAAATAAAAAAAATATAAATAAAAAAAAAACAAAACTAAACTAAAGAAAATGAAACAAAACCAAAAAAAAACAAAAGGAAAACAAAAAAATAATGTAAAGTTGATAGAAGATCGAAATTATACCAAAAAAAAATAAACAAAGATCTAATCTGATCTTGTGGTACAATTATCAAAAATTATCGAAACATTTCAAAAATATTAGTCAAACGCATCCTTGATATGATCCAGGTTACAGATCGTCCTAAAATATTTCGAAAGTATTTGAAATATTAAAAATAAAAAGAAAAAGAGAGAGAGAGATAAAAGAAAAAGAGGAGTAAAAGGGAGAAAGGGGTAAAAGGAGAAAGGATAAAAGGGAGAGGGAGTAAAAATAGGTCGAAACGGCCTTTTTTTTTTTTTTAAGTTTTTTCACATATTTTGTGGAATATATTTTTGTGATCTATGGTAGCCTACGGATCAAATGGGCTTAAGAGATTTTGAACTTTGTTTTTTTTTTTTATTCGTGACGGGTCAAAGATCTGTTAATCATTATATATCATTTCAAATAATTATGATTATAATCGATTTGTAGATATATAATAATTTAATATAAAAATGATATATATCGATTAAGATATATATCGATTTTTAACCGGTTAATCAATATATATCGTTATTTTTTAATCGATATAAAACGATTAACTGTTATATATCGATTAATATCTATACATAAAATTTCCTGATAACTATAAAGATGAATTATTTTGGGTTTTGGGACCTGAAATTAAAATTTTTTTCTAACATTGTTTTTGATCTATTTTACTTAAAACCCAAAATTTTTTGAAGCTTTTTTTGAATAAACAAAATTATAAAAAACATAAATATATAAATTTTATTTGCTCTTTCTTATAAAAAACTTTAATTTATTTTTGGGAACCCAAAATAGGCATTTTTCAAAAATCAATTTTGATGCCATATATACTACCAATACTCTAATGATATTAGTAAAATTGGTTAGTAATACAAAAAGATAAATAGGATCTTCTAGCAAATTGCAGATATAGCTTTTAATATAGGATCTTTGAGGTATTTCACAGATCAGTATAGTATAAATAAACAGTTCTATATAGTATAGACCAAATTTTTAAATCTATACTATACTGATCTAGTATAATATATATTAGCATTAGAGTTAGAAATTATAGCTAATTAGTATAGTATAGATTTTAAATTTGGCCTATACTATATAGATCTGCTCACCTATACTATACTAATTGCTATAATTACAAACCTTTAGTAGACTATTTAAATAGACAATGTATATAACTAGTTGTATTTTTATCTTTATATATAGGTTCTTCAAAGTCAAATTGAATCAAATATTAGGCATATTTGAATTTAATTGAATTGAATAAATCCTTGATTTGAATTTGATTTAATCAAATCAAATCAAATCAAAATTTATTTGTAATTTTTAAAAAATTTTAAAATTTTGGGTGCTTTTCAAAATTTTTAATTTACACAAAATTTACTAAGTTAATTGATTATTTGTATTAATAAAAAATGTTTTTCTAATCAAAATAGCCCTAGTTTTATGGAATGAAAAAGACAGTTGTTTTAATAAAATTTTGTATAAATAGCTATTGTTGTCTGGAGCATAGCAACAGACTTTTAGTATTATACAAGGTAATATAAAAATTACGTTTTTGATGCATTTTGACCCAAAATAAATACCTTTTTGATGCATTCACATAAACATTATGAAGATCACATCAGAAATGTAAGTTGGAAATTTTTTGTCCTTCGACACATGTGTTCGAATTTGTAATTTATACAACAAAAAATATGCATGCTTATGCATTTGTGTTATACAATAATCATCATGAGCTTTGGGCACACAATGCTACATATTAAACTAGCATTTATAGTTTTAATAAAAATTTTCAAATATTTGTCGAATCAAATTGAATATTTTGTCCATTTGGATTTGATTTGATTTGAAATTTCTGTATTTGAATTTGATTTGAGATCAAATATTTGATCAAATCAAATCAAATTGAATTGAATTGCAGAACCCTACTTATAAAGTATTAATAAATCACAATAGATAATACTTATATCTAAGACTTGTTTATAAATTTAAGTATTATACTGTATTACCATATATTCCCAAAAATAAGCTACCTTTTTTGGGCCAAAAATTATACGAAAAAACGTGGAGTAGCTTATTTTTAGTATATAGACATTTTTGAAAAATTGAAAAACGTACTAATAAAAAGTTGTCCAAATAACACCAAATTTTTACTATAGGTGTATTTTGATGTACTGAACAACTTTACTTAATTGAACTTTTAAAGTTTACTTAGAAGAAAAAAGTTTTATATGTAGCAACTTCCAATTCGTTTTTTGAGATTTTTAAAAAAAATTAGGGGGGGGTAGCTTATTTTTGGAGTAGCTTATTTTCAGGAATATACAGTAATTACTTTATATATTTATTAATATTAAAAACTTTAAAAAAATTAATACAATTATACTTTAAATTTTTGCAAAATTTATTCTTAAAAAAAATTATTAAAAATTTGAATCATTTTAATACTTACTATAGAGCAGAACTTTTTAAACCAACAACTTTTTTAAAGATGGCCAAATTTAAAATAAATACTAAATTTTGATTGGCTAATCACTTAAAAATTTATTATATTTTTTAAAAATTTATTATATTTTTTAAAATTTTATTATATTTTTTAAAAATTTATTTTATTTTTTAAAAATTTATTATATTTTTTAAAAGTTTATTATATTTTTTAAAAGTTTATTATATTTTTTTTAAAAATTATTATATTTTTTTTAAAAATTTATTATATTTTTTTAAAATTTTATTATATTTTTTATATATATTTGGCCAAATTTTTATTTTATTAGTAATTTTTTTTAAAAGGAAATAACATTATAAAATTTCGCTATATTAAAAAATAGAACTCTAATAGTTTTGTTCTGCTTGTTTGTTTGTATGTTTTTATAGAAAAATTATTCTTTTAATTATATTTTTTATTTTTTATAAAATTTTAAAAATTTATTAGATTTTAGTTGCTAATTTAAGACGTTCTGCACTGTGGTAGCAAACAAAGCAAAATTAAAGTTAAAAGACTTTATTTAATTTGTATAAATAAAAGAAGTCCAAAAATTACCAGTTTTCTATATTTGACTTCAAACCAAGTTTTTGAGAATTTTAAAATCTTTTAATAGACACTAGAATTTAAATATGTAAATAATATATATATACTGTTATATCATGATATTGATTTATTTACAGTACAAGAGTTTATTTTAATGCCATCTAAAAAGTTATAGTTTTTTTGTTTTTCTTAAACTATATTCCAAACATAATAAAATTGTNTATCATGATATTGATTTATTTACAGTACAAGAGTTTATTTTAATGCCATCTAAAAAGTTATATTGCTTCTTTACTGCCATATACAATTTTAAACAAGTGTTCTTTAAAGATATAGTTTTTTTGTTTTTCTTAAACTATATTCCAAACATAATAAAATTGTCCCAAATCCCATATCCAAAATCTCAATCCCAAACGTAATAAAATTGAGATTTGGGATTCTGGACTAATAGTTTTGCTGGCAAGTATATCCAAAAACCGGTTGATGAAACATTTATTGGCGCCATTATCAGAAACTTTCGTGATTGGTAAACAATTAACGAACATGAGATGTTACATGAGATGCGGATACTCTTGAAATAAAATATATAAGTTACTTCACCAGTAACTTATGGTAACTTACCACCCATAATTTCGCGACAATGTGATACTAGATATTAGTGTAAAAATTTTTTTTTTTTAGTACAATCAATATACGTTCACCTCACTCAAAGATATATTTATATTTTATTCTTTTAATTCAATTAATGACCTTCGTCAATATTCATATTAATAATTGTGATCGCTATTTACATTTGTCATTGGAGTGATAGACAAATTTAGGATCAATAGGGCACTTCTGTATGATGACAATGTCCAAAGTCCTAAAAAGAATAGAGTCATCTTTTTATACTGTATCAAATCACCTGGCTGTAAAACTCGCAATTTTATTTTTAATGACGCCACAGTTTGTTGTATACTCATAATCGTTATCTGAACCTTAATGATCCTTTACATGGTTTATGACAATACTATGAAGCGAAATTAGTACAATCTTCTGTAAAGATAGGATAAGTCGTGTTGTGTTTCTTCTCATCACAATTTGGGCATTTGTAGTTCGTTGTCAGAATCGGGGTATCCTGTAAATTATTAAACCCAAAGATATCGTTATTATTACACAGGATTCGTTGATTAAATTAATAACATATATACGATCTCTATATAGTTTTTGTGATATTTTTTTTAAGGGGTATACTCATTTCGGTCTTTAACGTTCTTTTATCCGATCTAAATTAATATTATAAGGTAGGCCACGTGAAAATAGGACAATTTTCCTAATGCAGAAAACAGGTCATAATGGGGGTTGAAATAATGCACAATGAAATTATTTTTTTAGTTTGTCTGTAAAACCATTACACATACTTTCCCTTAAACACATGCCTATTATGTAAGACGTACAGATAAAAAAAATGCAGTTAGACTTTATTAGGTATATTTCTTCACACAATATTTGAGCATTAATAAAATTTCGCACAAGAATATATTGTGTCAATTGAGCTAAACTACCTTTAGTATAATAATCAAATTCAAAATATATATCTATTATATGTGGTTTAAATTAAAATATGTATAGTGTTGAATGATAATTTATTTATTGTAATTATTGGTATATATTTGACAATTGTATATATTAATTTATGAATACGGAATAAGAATTGACAAAAAGGTGTAGTTTAAGGAATGTTCGAAAGTCGAAGTGTACGCTGGAAGTTTCCAGTGACTTTTCATTGGGATTGGACTTATCTCTTTCAACACCAGTATCTTCTAGGTACTGTATGTAGACTGTAACTTAGCATCTAATGAATTTTACCATTATTTTAAACTTCTATCTTTGAAAGGAGATAAGATCTTAATTGCTAGAGTCCTCATCAAAATTATCATGCTTCTGGTTCCATATTGAATTTAATGTTTTAAAAACTTTTGTTTATATCACGACTGTAATTACAAATATGATGATATAGACATGTGATTAGCAATTTTTAAATATTATAATGATTATTGTTTAGCAGACAATATGTCAAATGACATAATATTATTATAAAATTAAATGATACAAGATTCTTTTCAGAAAAATATTTTTCGAACCGAAACTTATAAAGTTAAACCATGTAATCAGGTCGATCGAATAACCATCATTAGTTAGTTTATGTTACATTATTGAAATTTTGATTATATTTTTCATAAATGAATTTTAGACGAGAATATATGCGCTTTGTGATTACGAAAATTTAACGCAAAAAATCTGATCTATATTGGTAAAAAATAAATATCGGAATATCCGATATTTATTTTTTTTTACTTGATATGCTCCTAATATTTTTGATACATATATTGCCAATATAGATGCGCTAATATTAGTTACCAGGTATGCTTTGGACCTGTTAATGTAAAATCTTTACATTATTAAAGGTATACATCACACATTATTGTATTAATCATTGATGTTAGATTATATATGCGTACGAATGTACTGTACTGTATGTACATACATTGCAAGTGTGACAATATAAATTAATGGATTACCAATCATTGCAACTCCCACGTAAAAATGATATACTCATGTATGCACTAAATTATTAGCAAAGTGCACGGCTCTTTTTATGTTGTCAAAAACGGTTAGCAACTTTTTAAGGGCATGTGTTAAACTTTATTTTTGAATAAGTTCGTAAAGAATATGAAATTAAATAAAAAAAAAAAATATCTGATAATTATACATCTTTGACTCAAAAAATTTATCGATTGCGAAGAATCATTCATTGTTAACTATTACAGTACTATTACTTATAAACTTGTACAGTAAAGAACTTTATTTATATTTTTTTTTATTATTTATTAAAGGCAAATAAAAATTTAGTTAACAACCTCATTAAATCTATCCTTACTAAAATAAATTAATGAGAATTACACATGTATTTATAAATATATTATTGGCTTAAAAACTGGATAGATTTATCGAGTCATTAGAGCATTAAATAATAAGAATTATAGGGATAATTGATAAATTATCCAAATATTTATCTAATCTAAGGTAACTACTCTTGATCTGAGAAACCTAACAAACATATTGCACTTAATGATCTTTTTCTAAAGTTGGCCAATCGCCATCACCAGGGCAAGATTTAAGAAGACGCCAATTGATTGAGACAATTCCTTTTACAGGTGGTGCAAGTTCTGAAAAGGCTTGCTTAGTTAAGTCAATATCGTCAGAGGATCCACATGTGGGGCATGCGTCAATAATTTTTACAATAATAGATTTAGATCCACATTTGATTTCTACACATTTATAACACATTGATGTTCCACTCATTTTCATAGCACCGATCATATCTGATGGTTTTGCATTATATGATGGTAGTTTTCCATTTCCATAACAAAATGCATTTTTAAGCACATCGCCTTCATAAAAGGTTATTTTGGCGGAATTAGATGACGATGACGAGGAACTAGATGATGAGTGACTAGATGATGAGTGACTAGATGATGAGGATGAGGAACCTTTCTTCTTTCTATCCTCAAAACTAAAATCATCATTGGCCAAGCCTAAGCCTTGATTTGTATTGTCTTGTGGTGTGCCTGGTGGAATGATGACTGCTTGTACTGGTTTGCCATCGTAATTACTGTCATCGTTAGCATTACCAGCAGTATTAGCAGGAGGAGCAGGATTACCAGTATTAGCAGGAGGAGCAGTGTTAGCAGTGCTAGCAGTATTATTATCACCACTTTGGATATCGTCACGTTCGTAGAGATGACGTTTCATTAAAGTTGCCCTAGCAACCCTCCACTCACTAACTGCTACTATTCTTTTTCTTGGTTTATAAACATTGGCAGCAGAAATTGTGGCGATAGCTGAGAAAAGGAGACATAAGGTAAATAAAATAAATGTTGACTTCATTTTCAAAAAAAGATTATGGGGTTGATGGATGGTATTAGATTTTTTTATTTTTACAGTCCAGCCGATTTAAAACTAATACTCAGGGAGTGTAAAAGTAGGGTATTCGGTAAAATATGAATTATGAAGTAAAAATTAATTTGGGGCAATGGCCAGCGCAATTAGGGCTACGACCAATTTTCGTGGAGGGGAAGTCAGTGTCGTCTTGAAAATAAAATGATGGCTACATCGTGGGCTTTTTAAATTTTTTTTGAGTTTATAAAAAATGAGAACAAATCAAATGTATTATTATTTGTATCTTTGTATTCAAAAGAACCAATTGACTTAAATAAGTATAAAAATTTATTTGTACTTTCAAATTTCCATAAAATGAAAATTGTGTTCAAATCGTACCACTTGTTTTTAATAACCGGTAATTCCCATGCTGTAACATTTTGACTTGACGCATAAATAATAAAGGTAATAAAATAATGCTACCAGGATATTATGAAACTTTTCCCGAAATTAACTTTATTATATAATTTAGTGCTACACATTTTTATTTTGCACAAACAATAATGCGTGAAATATGATCGTAAGTAAATAACATTAATTTTGTACATATAAATAAAAGGATGATATTTATTGTGTGATTTGCTATCAAATTTCATGAACCTATCTTCAGTTTAAAGAACACAAGTTTTTTTCGATTTAGGCTAACACTTCGAAACGTTAAATTTTTGGGTTGCAATAATATTTTATTTTCTGAATGGTGTCTTTATCATTTACCTCAAAGTTGCACGTAATAATATTATTATTAAAAATTTTATTTCTATTTGTGCAACACTTAAGGTAACACACTTTTTTAGATTTCTTATCATTACTGAAAATATTATTATTATTATTATACGTAGATTTGTGATATTGTATTTACGATGATCGATCATTTTATTAATTAATTAATTATTATAGTGTATTTATTAAATTAAATATTTTTACACAGTATATTTTTTAAATTAACAATACTTTAAATGTCTTGTTTGCTAAATTGTACAAAGAGCGAATGAAACTCATCTTTAATATTCAATATATGGATATAAGGACATACCTAAACGTCGTATAGAAAGTATTATTCGGGGATAAAATAAAATGATGTAGTGGATACATTATTATACACATGTAAGTGAGTAAATGCACTGTTTGTATATGCATATCAAACAAAATTTAAAAAAGTATCTACGTTTGAGGATTATTCTTTCGTGGATTATTCTTTTTTTTTTTTTTTTTGATTCGTCAAATATTAATAAAAAAAAAAATTTTTTTAATAATAATAATAATAATAATAATAATAATAATAATAATAATAATAATAATAAGGATAGTTATTGTCACAAGAATTTTCTACGTTACTGTGTAGTCTTACACTTTTTCTTTGTCACAATTCATACTCGCATTTCAGTGCATTATCAGAGCGACATTAATATGCATAATATCTGCAAGTTGCTATTAAAGTAAAATGTTTCCTATTGAAGTAAAATGTTTCCAATAATTATCATTATACAAAAAAACCGTTATGGATATTTTAATAATGAATAAAAAAGAGCAAGTAATTTAATTCATTTCATTAAAAAAAGTTATTGAATAAAGTTCAGTACACGATAGCACACGATTGAGATATCCATCAAATTTGTAATATAAAAAAGAACACATTTATTACAGTATTACGTGAGTTTATGCATTTCATGAAAATCTTGCATATCATTGATAAGATTCGGGAATACAAGATTGGTACTGTCATACAACTGAAATTTGCGTAATATTTTCCTCGGCGAGTATCGGTAAATTAGGTTTGTGTAATCTTGTAACTTTGAATACACGATATGCATTTAGACCAAAATTTTGCGGGATTGAGGAATTACAATTCGGATCATGAAATCTAATTTGCTGAAATTTATGATGAAGCCTATGTAAAATTACATGCATTGTAACTTGTAATTTTCGTAACATAACTCTACACAAGTACATTATATAACACTATATTGATATGACTAAACCCTGAAATGGCTGAAATGGCAGTTTTTAAGTTCAACTAGGTACTCCAGAACATTTCGAAAGATTTTATTGTACGCAGCTTTTACATTTTGGATGTCTGAGACTTTTTTGACTATTGTCATAGGATGTAATGTAATGTATGACGACATCTTGAGGGGGGGCATAAATAAAAAATGGAGTAAGGCAATTCGTCATAGTCATAATTATGGTGATTTGAGATATTTCTTTTATAATTATTCTTATGTTCCTCTTTCTCGCACACAAGTGTCGTAGCCAATCACTTTTAAGTTATGTTCTTTAAGCAATTTCTTCTGAATATAATTGAAAAAGGTTTGGCCATACTTTCTAACGCTTCCCTAAGGTTTTGCCTATAATTTACTCTTTACCACGCGTATTAATTGTAACAAATCTTATTTCGCGTCAGTCGACAGCTCACTTAGCCGACACGCATAGATTTAGTGTTAGCTTTTGATTAGTTGTAGGTATGTACGATATTTTTAGTAAATTGTACCTGTCTTGATGACGGCTAAGTGCATGGTTGGCAAATGGCCTGATCATTTAAAAAATTATAGTATAATGATTATAATGATTAAGATGGCAAATTACAAAATAACCATAGTCATTTTATCATTTGATCATTTAATATAAATGATATAATTAAGAACGAAACCAAAATTGATTCGGAATCCACTTGGATAAAGAACATAATAGCCCTAACCTTTATAATTCCAAATCAATTTAATTTCCATTTTCATTTACAACAACATATAACTTTAATAATACTGTATATACTAATAATATATACAAATAAATTAATCTGAACATGTAGTATAAAGATTAAATATTTATTTATGATAATTTAATACTATTATTAGAATATTTATTTCCTTATGCACAATATTGTATATATATATATTTTTTTTTAAAACAAAACGTATATTTAAAATAAATTATATAAATTGTACGTAGTATAGATCTATGTAGTTTTTATCGTAATAACGTACATAGACATTATTCTAAAATTTCTCACTTTTTGAAATTGCATATTTTAACAAAATAATGTCTACATGTTTATTCCAAAAAATAACGTACCCCCGGATTTACTAATTATTCACTCATCGGAGTATTTGTATTGTTAATAATCAAACTTTTAGCACGAAGATAGTAAAATTGGGAAAATTGGGGGAGAAATTAGTAGGTATTCCTTAAAATATACATTAACATCGACATAATTCTGATTTTCGATTGATAGTAATATTTTGAGATCAGACTTATTCTCTCCTATTATCAGGATTCAAACCTGTGGATACAATGAATAAACGGTACAAGGTTCCTAGATTTATACTGTATGTGGACTTTTTTATAGCATACTATTAATATTATTTTATTATTATTATTATTTTATTATTTTATTATTATTATTTTTTTATTATTATTATTTTATTATTATTATTCTATTTTTATTATTCTATTATTATTATTATTTTATTATTATCATTATTATTATATTTTTTTTTTTTTGCTTATCATTCTAATTGCTAATTATTTAATGCCAAGCCAAGAGAAAAACAAACATTTGAGAAACCCGAAGCAAATATTCTTAGCAATTCTTGGCGTAAATATTTATTTCTCCAAGCATAAACAATGGAACAAATAGTTTAAGTAAAATTGTCGCGATAGTTTAATTAAATTGCACAAAGATTAATGGCAAAGAACTGATATTAAAAGATGTGGTGGAAACTGTGCAACTGGTTACAGCTCGAGGTTACAGCCATATGCTGTAACTAGGGTTCGCATGGGCGGGATATTTCGAGCATAGATAGATCTAAGCCAAGCCCAGCCAAATAGCATTAACCAGTGTTGGCATTTGGATTATGTCCGATAAAAATTTTATTTGAATTTGGACAAATATAGAAATGGCCTAATCCAAATCGTCCGTGTCCATTTCTTTCTTTTGAAAGTTTCGGAATATTTCGGCATTTCACCCGATATTGCTTCCAGGGGAGACCGTCCCAAATTAGGAAATAGTCGGGATGATCGTTACACAATTCATTAAAGTTTTTTTATACAGTTTACAATACTCTTTTCGTGAGGTCATCGTGGCTTGTTCGCATTATGAAACGTGATAAATTAGTATACAAACTTGTGGCTTTCGTATTGTACTTTAATAAAATAGTTGGATTCAAGATGATTCACCGGATATTTATATTATAACTTATAAATACATAAATCGTAATATAAATATCCGGTAAATCATCTTGAATCCAACTATTTTATTAAAGTACAATACGAAGGCCACAAGTTTGTATACTAATTTATCACGTTTCATAATGCGAATAAGCCACGATGACCTCACGAAAAGAGTATTGTAAACTGTATAAAAAAACTTTAATGAATTGTGTAACGATCATCCCGACTATTTCCTAATTTGGGACGGTCTCCCCTGGAGCTGTAGCTTATGCGTTTGATTCGAACTATGTCCGATAAAATAGTCCATAGCGACACTAACTGCATTAACCGTATAAAAAAAAAAACGATGATAATATTCTATCAATCAGATTAACTAACTATAGACTATCTATGAGCTTTAGATCTGGATTCAATTTCCCATGATCCAAATTTTGAGACTAAGCCCGGCTCATGCGGGACCAATCTGTGGATGCTCCATATATGGAGTGTCTTCAATTAAAAGGGCCCATTTTTACATATATTTTATTTTGAGATATTTGAGTTTAATTATTTGTTTTGATTTTCGGACTGATCCGGGATCAATCAAATTTCACGATATTGATTGGTTAAAGACGGCAGGTGACTATCGGGTAAACT
>QKWP01000334.1:168275-246154 GCA_003550325.1 Gigaspora rosea
GTAAATGTTTCTAGTAACGAATATCATCGTTTACACTAATTTTTTCAAAACACATTACCCTAACCTCTAATCGTGTCCACACTTACCCTTTCTCTAACCTCTAGTTCGCGTTCCACCTACCCTTACCCTAACCTCTAATCCACGTCCCATTTACTTTACCCTAACTTCCCAATTTATCTTTATTATTTTAGTAACAACGGCACTAAAGCGACGACTTTAAAGAAAGATGTAATTAACCATGACAATGCCAAAGATACTGTACCAACTCAACTGTGATGAATCAACGACGACTAAAGAGAAAACAATAAGCAATTGGTAAAGAATCGAATAAGCAAAAGCGGCGCAAATATTAGTAGTGGCGTCAAAAATAGCAACTCGAAATTAGCGGTGCCACTGAAAATGACGAGGCACCAACATACAATGAAACCAATCTACAGCACCAAGACATCAACCTAGTGGTAACAAATCAACAATTACTAAAAAGGAAAACATACAAGTGATTAGTAGAGAATAAAATAAACAAAATGACACAAACAGAAAGAAAAAAGTAACGCACTAAAAACGATGCCAGTAATGGCATAAAATAGCAACACAAAATTAATAGTGACTTCAGAAATGAAGATACTTACATGCAGCGAAAACACTGGCATACGACGAGGGCACCAAATATGCGCCGATTTTAAGCGAAGGTTAGATGACAGCACCAATAACGACGAATCCAAGCATACAATGACTACAGACGACATCATCAACATACTACGAAAGAAAAAAAAACATACTGTAATAAAAGTAACAAGTTAAAAAAAAAAAAGGATATCATATTTATGTGAATCAAGATCTGTGTAACTGGGGAATTGTATGGTTTATTGGGATAACATTTTGTAAAAAATCATGCTTCGATTCTGATATGAAGTAACGGTTAGAGCGCGGGTCCGTGATGAAAGGTCACAGATTCGAATCCGGCTGGTGCCATACTGCCTAGCCCATAAGGGAGGTTGCCCAGTTTGATTATCAGAATTAATAAGTATTTTTTTTTTAAATTAGCCAATAGAAATACAGATCATCAATTTTATCAAAACTCTACGTAAGATAACCGGACAATTTAATTTTCGATAATAAATACTGTTTACTGTTTACTATTATCTAATTAATACCCTTCAAATTATTTTAGTTAAAAAATTTATTTATTATTAGCCAATACCTTTTTATCACATTAATTTAGTCTGAGTATAAAGAATTGAAAAATTGAAAACAGAAAATCATGTGCCTATTTATAAATGTTTATTTACCATGATTTATTAATTGGCAGAATTAAAACAACGAATCACGTTCCACAAATAATGTTTTAATAAATAATAAAAGTGATTATGCATTTCATTGGCTGATATGCAGATCGTATAACAGGGTGTCTAAGTAAATAGATCATAGGCTCTAGTTTATATGAGAACAAAGAATATACAAATACAATTATGTACTAGCGAAACTTATATATATTATTTATTTATTTGAATAAAAACTCTATTTTATATTGTGGCCTTCTTCATATTCTAAGTGATTAGTATATGTGGAAATTTACTAGGAAAGTACTTGTGGTTGATATTTTTAAACTTTTAAAAAGTATTATAACAAAAATATATAAATTCTATATACAAGCTAGTTTTAAAGATTCTTTTGATTCTAGCTATATAGTACATACCTATAGTTTGAAGGATTGTTGACCCCACAAATGATTGGTTGATTTTATATAATTTTACAAATTCATCCGCACGTAAAAAGGTATAATATTATGCATTTTATTTAGAACTATCACTAAGTATAGTTAGTAGAATAATTAGATAAATATGAGAAATTTTTCCACAAGAAGTATTGTATTTTTTCCTCTGAATTAAAGCAACTTTATATCGCAGTAACTAGAGAATATGTGAATATTGGGAGCAGAAAGGGCTAATAAAAATAATCAGAAATGTGAAAAATCACTTTTGCTAAAAAAAGCAGCAATGAAGAGTGAAAATAGCAGGGAGAAAAATTACTCAAGAAAAAAAAAATAAGAATTGGCAAAAATTATTTTGGATTGGAACTTTAGATTAAATGAATTTGCTTTAAGAAAATTAGTATAAATTTATAACTGTTTAATTATTGCATAAAGGAAACAACTAGAATTTGGTAACATGGTATTTGATCAAATTATTTGTATTGCATGTTTTTATTATTATTGGACAAGAGTATGAAAAGATATTTCCATTCTTGAAACACAAGATGAATGAGATAAGCTTTTATGTATATGTGCCAGAAGAGAGAATTTGAAGAAGCTGCAAATATGCTCATTCATATGGTTAAAAACTGATAGTTTCACCAAATTATTATAGCATTTGTGTAAAACAAATTTGCTTAATTTTGTAGACTCAAATGCTCTAAAAGAGTTATTTAGATTCTTTAAAATGATAGTTAATATTGCTGAAGAAACAAAGTTGTATTAGTTATATTGAAAAAACCTCAATATTGGGAGGACTTGATAAAAAAACTTTCTATATGTATAGTTGCTATTCAAACTGTTTGGAACAGTTCAAATATATGGGTTTAACCTGGTCTTAACTTAGTATAGTTTGAACAGCAACTATACTTATACACTGTTATATTAGCATAATTTTTATTAGAAAAATATCATACAAATATTAAAAATAGTACAAATTTTATCAAATCAATTATTAGTTTTATTAGTAGACTTTTTACTATTTTTATTTTTGATCAATAGTTAATAAATAACAAAAGTTCCTTTGTTGGTTTCTTTTGTGGTTCCTTTAAAGGTTCCTTTTATAGTTCCTTTGATAGTTCCTTTTGTGGTTCCTTTAAAGGTTCCTTTTGTGGTTCCTTTAGTAGTTCCTTTTGTGATTCCTTTGATACAGTAGTTCCTTTTGTAGTTCCTTTGATAGTTTCTTTTGTGGTTCCTTTGATGGTTCCTTTTGTAGTTCCTCTGATAGTTCTTTTTGTAGTTCTTCTGGTGGTTCCTCTTGTGGTTCCTTTGGTAGTTCTTTTTGTAGTTCTTTTACTATTATTAGGTTTCTAAATAGTTCCTTTTTCTATGTACTAACAAGATATATAAACTCTATCTTTTCCTTCAAGGCAGAGCAAGGTTCTGTTCTTTACTTTTCTTTCTTTCTAAAAACATTTGTACTTAAAAATATTACACTTAATAAACTGATATTATTCTTTGACTATAAATCTTTATTTTTATTTTATGTTCTTTTATTTTCTTGTTTATATTTCTCTTTATCTTCACATTCCTTACCCTCTTACATGTTAAGTCAAGTAATATAGTTTTTTGTACAAAAGTTACTATATTATAGTTTTGTTATTTTTTTCTTCTTTTCTTTCTTTGTCTTACTTTTTTTTTATTTGAATTAGCAAATTTTGTTCTTCTTGAAAATTCTTTTTTATTCTTTTTGCCCTTTTATTACATACTATATACTACCTTATTTAAATTTTATATACCTTAAATTAATTTTTATTATTTATTTTCTTGTTTATTGCTAGTATTCTTGCTATTTTTATTTTATTTTTATTTATAAATTTTATTAAATCCTTTTTTAACCATAAATTATTTTTTTAAAATGAAATATTTTTCTTTAATTCTAAAGCTTATTATTTTTGGAAACAAAAAAAACAAAAGAGACTTTTAAAACAAAATATACTTTATCAAACTCTTACAACTTTATATTTAATTCTTAAACAAAATAATTATGAAAATTCATTTATTTATATTCTTGAAAATTTATTTTCAAAAAGAAGTTTTCTTAAAATCATCCTGGATGATTTTGTTAAAAATTATCCATGATTATCTAACATATAACTGATCAATGATTATCTATGATAATTGATCTTTTTTTTATTTTTTATTTTAGTATACATGTCTAATATTAACCTCTTATTTTATTTTATTTAACAGTTAATATAGTAAAATATCGTTATTATTGGAGCCGTCATCATTGAAGTCGTTATAGAAGTTATTGTAGATGCTGTGTTACCTTATAGGTGGGTGTTGTCATTACACATTTGAATTGCTTTGGTGTTGCTGCCTTTTAATTTCTTCTGGTTTCGCTAGTGGTTTTTTTCTTGCTTTTGTATTTCTAACTTTCTATCTTTTTTTTGGTTTCAGTCTTGCATCACTTGTTTTGGTACTACTGCTATGGTAGGTGTCGCATTATTGTGATTATTGTGTTGTCTTGAGGTGGATTTTGTCATTGCTATATTGTGTTATTTGTATTGTCTTAGGGTAGGTTTCGTTATTCTTAGTGTTGCTAGAGGTTTTTTTTTGTTGTTGCATGTTTAACCTCTACTGTTCTTTCCATAAGGGAGCTTCCAGAAATCAGCTGATTTCTTGGTAGGTGGGTGGGTCAGCTGAAGTATCAGGTATAATTCCGGCCAAAATTTCATAATTCCGGCCAAAGTTGCAAAATTATTTTTGACCAAAATTATAGATTTATTAATAATATTTAATAATTAACTCTTTCTGTTCTCGGAATTAGGCCAGCCGGATAAGGGCTGAAAATTCCTTAAATCTTTTATTCTCATAACTTTTGATCTACTGGACCAAATTTGATGATTCAACTACCAAAATGATCCTCTCAATGAGAAGATTCTAGTAAGCCCAAAATTGTAAAAATCCAATAACAGAATCCTGTGATCAGAATAGATTTGTGTTACTATAAAAGTTCTATAATTTATTAAATAATTATAACCCATTTATAGTAACACAAATTTATTTCGATCTTAGGATCCTGTGATTGGATTTTAACGATTTTGGGCTTGTTAGAATCCTCTCATTGAGAGGATCGGTTTGGTAGTAAAATCATCGAAACCGGTCCAGTAGATCAAAAGTTATTAACAATTAAATATTAAACTTTAATTGTTAATAACTTCTAATCTACTAAGCTGATTTCGATGATTTTACTACCAAAATGATCTGTCAAATGAGAGGATTCTAACAAGCCCAAAATTGTTAAAATCCAATCACAGGATCCTAAGATCGAAATAAACCACTCAAGAACTAGACATTACCTCTACCTCTGATGATGATGCCAACCCATGAATTATTCACCAACCTAGACATTGGAAGTGTGCCCCACCTAACCCTCGTGTATGTGGCAATTGTGGCTCACCTGAACATCTCTTTGCCAACTGCCCTACCAACCGTTGTAATCGTTGTCGACAAGCTGGACATATTGCTGTCCACTGCCCACAACAAGTACCAAAGCGGACCTCTTGCTGTACCTGCAATGGTAATGACCATTTGTATTGAAACTGTCCTGGAAACATTTGTCATACCTGTAGAGCAACTGGACATATTGCCGTTGACTGTTCTTTTGGAGCCCTTAAGGAACAGAACCGAATTTGCTAATGTGGATGTAATCCAGATGATATTGAAGCCCGTCGAATGTATAACTTTAGTACAAGCCGTACCCATCACTACTATCACTGCAAGAAACCAAATACCTACAAGTTCTTAACAATCAATTTGTTTGCCAAGGATGTGTCTTTGACTACTATTATGAACTCCCTTCTGATGACCCTCAACGCATATATTATTATAGTCATGGAGCAGGACGTGGAACCCTTGTCCAATGTAAAATCTGTAGAGAAACTAGACCTACCTCTAAGATGAATAATCTAGAAAGTCTAGAACAAGCCCTTTGGTTTTGTGATCTTGAACACCTCTATGCTTATAAAGCAAGACAGGATGTTCTTTACAATTCAAATTATAACTTGTGGACCAGAATCAGACATTACACTGAATCCAACAGAAGTGCTAGATCTCAGTATGAAATGAACCAGACTCGTATCTTCCGACTTGCAAAGATTTTCTTACAAGAATTAGACCAAAGTCTAACTGAAGCTTTAGAACCTTTAATGACTGATCGTATTAACCAACCTTGGAGTCAGGAAGAAATGCAATTAGTACTTCGCGCTGAACATGGCATATTAGAAGAGAATGAAGAATTTCAATTACAACAGACTCTTGAAGTTTCCTTTGACACTAGCCACCCCGAATTTTGTAAAGAAACTGCTCTTGCTAACCTTAGAAGAAACTTCCCAGACACACCTATTGACCTCTGCAAGGAATGTCTTCATGTTAAGCACCAGGAAGAACTTAATGAACATGATGGATACTGTACGGAATGTGTACCTCCACCACCATCAATATTCGAACCAGAACCAGACACTATACCTCTAGAACCTATTCAAACTGATCAAACTATTGTTACTAAAGAAGTTTTTGAAACATTACAACAACAAGTTGTCCGACAGAACCAGGCCATTGAACAACTTCAACAACAAGTCCAAAAACTTGAAAACTTTAATCAACAATTGCTTCGGCTTATTCACCAAGATACCCAGTACCTACAACAAAGAACTGAAACCCTCGCTACCCTGTTCACAAATACAAATTTTTAGATAATCCTAGGCATGATGGCAAACTACCTGTTGACTCAGACAACTGTATTAACAGACCTCTTAAACCTCTTCAACACCCTATAAATTTAGTACCTACTCCTGTATATAGTATAGACATCCTTTTCCCCTATGAGGAATATACGTTGACCCCAACTACTTTATTAAACACAGGTCCTCTTGCTGCGGACCAAGGACTTAAATTTAGACACTTACTTGAGAAATTTGCAGACATTTTCACAATAGACATTAATGAATTAGGAAGAACTGATTTAGTCTCTCATCGTATTTTTACAGAAAATGTACCACCCATTCGCTCCAGACCTTATTCTATACCCCCAAGTGAACAGACATTTATTAAAGAGGAAATCCAACGAATGATGAAACATAAACTTATCCGACCTTCGAATAGTTCCTGGACTTCCCCTGTTGTTCTAGTCAAAAAGAAAAATGGCAAATTACGCTTTTGTGTAGATTACCGGAAACTTAACAATATTACTAAAAAGGATGCATATCCTCTACCTCGTATTGATGAAATGTTAAATACACTTACTGGATCGCATTGGTTTTCTACTTTGGATCTTGCTAGTGGATATTGGCAAGTAGCTATGCACCCTCGTGATAAAGAAAAGACTGCTTTTGTAACTCGCTATGGAACTTATGAGTTCAACGTGATGACTTTTGGACTTTGTAATGCACCTGCTATGTTTCAAAGACTAATGGACCGAGTTTATGAAGGAATTACTTGGAAATTTGTAGTAGTATACTTGGATGATACTATAGTATACTCTCGAACATTCGATGACCACCTGAGACACTTGAATGAAGTGTTTCGAAGAATCAAACAAACTGGATTGCGACTTAATATCGAGAAATATAACTTTTGGATGCAAAAACTACCCTTCTTAGGCCATATAATTGCACCTAGTGGAATAGCCCCTGACCCTTCCAAAATTGAAGCCGTACAAAAGATCCAACCACCACGGAATATAACCCAACTTCGCTCATTCTTAGGACTAGCTGGATATTATAGACAATTTATCCAAAACTTTTCTGCTATTGCTAAACCCTTGAATCGATTGTTACAAAAAGATGAACCATACTGATGGACCTATATTCAACAAGAAGCTTTTGATGAACTAAAAGACCGACTTACTGCTGCCCCTATATTAGCCTACCCTAATTTTAGAAAGACCTTTATCTTGACTACCGATGCTTCTTATTATGGATTTGGTGCTACTATTAGTCAATTGGACCAAAACCATAAGGAACACCCCATTGCCTATGCAAGTAAAAGTCTACGAAAAGAAGAAGTAAACTACGGCGCAACTGAGCTAGAATGTGCTACTGTAGTATGGGCAATTGAATACTTTCATAAATAATTGGGCGCTACCAAGTTTATCTTAGTTACAAACCATTTAGCATTAAAATGGTTACGCACTGCTGAACCTAAAGGAAGAATTGGAAGATGGATCCTAAAACTCCAACCATACAACTTTGAAATCTTTCACAAACCAGGAAGAATCCACTCTAATGTTGATGCGCTATCACGCTTACCGACCCAGACAATTAAAATATCCAAATTATGAATTTGAACTGATATAACCAACTTTATGATTACCTAGAATCTGACAAGTTACCAGACGAATTTACAGACTATGAAAAGAAACAATTAATTAACTAGGCTAGATATTTTGAAATTAGACATAACCTCCTATACAAAAAGAACCGAAAAGATTCAGAACACCCCCTTCGAGTTATTAAATGGACAGAAGTAGAACCAATCCTATACATAATGCATAAACACCCTGCTGCCGGACATTTGGAAACTGATACTATGTACTATAAAATAGCTGAACGATATTATTGGGACCAAATGTATCGAGACGTCCAAGAATATGTAAAAACTTGTGAGACATGCCAAAAGAAACTTAAAGGACACAGAAAAGAACCTCTCCATCCTATCCAAATAGAACATGCTTTTGAAAGGATTGGAATTGACCTTGTCGGACCCTTACCAATAACCGCTCAAACCAATCGTTACATCATTGTTGCTACCGACTATCTAACAAGATGGCCAGAAGCCAAAGCTGTCCCTGATGCTGGAAATAATATTCTCGCACAATTTATTTTTGAAGAAATTATCTGTAGACACGGAACCCCAAAAATTATACTCTCTGATCAAGGAAGAACCTTTATTAGCGAAACTATACGGATACTATGTGAAAAGTTTCTTATCAAACATAAATCTCTTCGCCATACCACCCACAGACAAATGGAATGGTTGAAAGACTTAATCGAACATTATGTGAATCACTTGCAAAAGTAAAAGAAACTGATGACTAGGATTTACACATACCTGCTGTTCTCTTAGCTTATTGAACAAAGAGACATGCTACTACTGGATACACTCCATTCCAGTTAGTTTATGGTAGACAAGCTATATTACCTATAGAAGTACTTATTTCCGTATATCCCAAGGAAAATGAAGATACAGAAATAAATATACAAGACAGTATATTACAACAAGCTTACGAGTTAATAGAAAAATTACCAACCACACAAGAAGAAGCCTGAGAAAATACCAGAAAATCACAAGAAAAACGGAAAAAGTACTTCGATAAAAAAGTAAAAGAAGAAACCTTTAAAATTGGAGAAAAAGTATGGATACAATGAAAAGAAATAGAAATGTCTCGCTCTGCTAAATTTGAGGATAAAAGAATTGGACCCTTTATAATCCAAGAAAAATTAAACAATGGTGCTTATAAACTTTGAGATACGAAAGGAAAAACCTTACAGAAATACTATAATAGCGATAGACTTGCTAAATATTACGAGAAACCGACATGAGAACCTATAATTGTAATTGAAAATTAGAAATTTCTGGAAGAAATTTATTGTGAAAGGGAGTGACATTTGTGTAAAACTTTGTACACAGCCCCATGAAAATCATTGTATTACGCTAACATTTATATAATCCTACACTCCGATTGGAATTTCCCTAAAATATTATCAAAACTCCCAAAATGGAACCTACTACTCTACAACCCAATACCATACTCGCTCTTCGAAACTTTCTTTCTATTTGGAGACAGGACCCTGTTACCCAATACAATTTAGGAATTTTTAGTCAAAATGTAATCTTATGGAATGACCAAAATCCAGAACAAGTAATAGATGTTACTCCAAAAGAGGAAACAGAACCCCTTGTTGAACTTAATGAATTACTGCGACTATTTGATGAAGACATAGAAGCCCTCTTATCTGAAAAACCGATTGAGAAATCTAAGGTGATAACTTCATTGCTAAAAGACTTGACTCAGACTCTTAACCCTCAAAAGACCACTTGAACAAATTCTTTTCTTCGAGAAACATGGACCGCACAAGCCCAAGTTTAAACAATCTCGCCGAGGACAGAGACAGCCCATTATTATTTAGGAACAATAATAGAGAAACAGACCGAACATAGAGACCAAATTAGAGAACAAATTCGAAAGATAAAAGGAGACCGAAAAATCCAAGACATTTGGAAAGGAGCTCAAAGGATCAGAAAAATCTTTATGATTTGTCCAAAGGACTTAATGTACCAAACCAATTACCTTTCTGTGACCCAAGTGATTAAATTGAAAGATGAAGTTTATACCGCTCTATTAGAGGAATTAGAGAAAGAATTTACGGAGTAAATTTTCTTAAGAGGACGAAAATGTTATCGAATGATAGTTTATTATATTATCCTATTATTTTATTATTTCATTTTTATTATTATATTTTATTATTATTGTATTATATTATTATCTTAAGAAGTTAGATACTTAGAATAGTTAATACCGCTTATAACGCTTATACCGATTATAACGCTTATAACGATTATAACGCTTATAACGCTTATAGCACTTAACCGCTTATAATGCTTATGACACTTATAGCGCTTATACCGCTTATGACGCTTATGATGCTTATAGTGCTCATACCGCTTATAACGCTTATACCGTTTATAACGCTTATATTGCTCTTGTAGATTATAGTGTTTATTATTGTAAATCAACACTTATAACGCTTATTCTAAAATGTATTTAAAGACACAGAATTTCCCTTAGTCAAACTAGACCAAGACACCCCACTTCTTTTTATATTTATTATACATCCTGTACTGGGATTTCTTAGGAACAGAAACCTAAGGATAGCCCTTTCTTAGATTATTAATAAAGAAACTATTTATCTTAATAACACCAAGTTTATTATCAAATAATAGTAAAATCGATAATTCCTCATTGAATATTATTATGAACTGCCCTTAGAGAAGAGTATAATTTCTTACAGACTAAGAAGTTATACCTGCCTCTTGGACACTGCTATAAACCGATAAAGGATCCCTGTAGCCGTGTCGTTGTTATAGTAAGAAGTTAAAGAAGGCCTCCCTACTGTAACAATAGCTACACAAAAGAACATACAAGACAACTCTTGAAAGGACCCCGGACATCTCTTATATAGGTCATAACTGATCTGCACAAATTTTAAGGTTTTTGCTACCTCTAAAATCAAGTAAATTTGCTAAAAATTCAATTATTACATGAAGTTTTTATAGTAATTTGCTAAAAACTAAATTATTACATTTAGATAGTGCTATTAGGTTCAGGTGCTCTAAAAAAATTTGTGCAGCATATAAAAATACATTTTCTTGGCATATTTACTTTTATATTTCTTGAAAATTTAAGAAGAGAAACTTAATTTTGGATTTTTTGATCAAAAAATCAAAAATTAAGCATTTTTTCTTAAATTTTCAAGAAATATAAAAGTAAATTTACTTGCATAATGTATTTTTATGTGCTAAATAAGTTTTATTAGAGCAAAAATATTATAATCATTTAATAAAATTTTGGGTATAATATTATTTTATTAATAAAATTAAGGAATTGCTATTCGATTTTGTCACTTAAATATTTTAACTTTTAAAACCTTTTATTAATATTATCTCTATAAGTTCTTGATCAAATTTAATAAAAATTTTTTTATTTGAATTCTATGGATTCGTACAATTAAAATAAAAAAATTTTCATCAAATTTGGTCAAGAACTCGTAAAGATATCTTTGATGAAAGTTCCTATAAACAATTTCAACGCAGCTTCTTTGCAATATGTTTTTTTGCTTTTTCAAAATAACCTACGTTCAGCAATGATTTACAAGAAATTTTACTATGCTAACTAAAAAAAAATTTATAACAAGACTTATAGAGCATATCATGGACTAATACAGTGCAAGACACTTAAAGACTACATTCTCGTGATTTGTCCCATTTTCAAAAATTTCATATTGAAATTTGATACTTTTTTGATTTCTTGTATTCTGATTGGTCAAAAATTAATTAATAAAAAATATTTTAAAAATAATTTTAAAAATAATTTTAAAATTAGCCAATAACAAGAAGCCAAAACATGTGACTTGTCCCATTTTTGGTTAAATTTTTACGTATCATATAAAAATACTATATTTTTAAAGCTATATATTTTGAAAAGTTATAATATCTTTTTAAAAAATAAGGCCGTTAAGATGTAATAAATTGATTTAGCTATAAAATAGTGGCCTTCTTTTTAAAATATCTTTTTTAGATTATAAGTTATTAGCTTTTAAAGTTTGTGTAGTCTTTAAGTGTCGCGCACTGTAGAATCAAATTTCATGAAAAAATATTAAAAACTCATAAAGATATTAACGTTTTTGTAAATTTGAATGCTTACGTTTTCGCAAGTTTTCCCCTAAATTCAAATGCTTCTGGAGGCACTTTCTCAAAATGAAACATACAAATACGATTAAATAAGTTGATAGAATAGATATTCAAGAGTTTTCAGTTAAAATTTTATCAAAAACGGATTAATATTGATGAAGTTTTAATGATTTTTTCAATTTGCTTCCAGATTCGGGATTTTCTAAAATTTTCAATTTTGATCAAAACAGAAAAATCACCATCACAGGCTAGATTTTCACAAGTTCAAATGAAACAAGTTACTGCGCACTAATAAAATCAATAGAGAATAGATTTAAATTTTGCTTTCTAAAATTTCAAGTTATTTGGTTAAATATTCATTCTATAATAGCTTTTTTTCATTTGGCGCAGATTCTTTAAAAGAAGCTGCGCCAAATGAAAAAAAGCTATTATAGAATGAATATTTAACCAAATAACTTGAAATTTTAGAAAGCAAAATTTAAATCTATTTTCTATTGATTTTATTAGTGCGCAGTAACTTGTTTCATTTGAACTTGTGAAAATCTAGCCTGTGATGGTGATTCGACACCAATGACAACACCTATAAACGATGAGACCAATAACAATACCAACAATACCAATGACATTACTGACTATGACACCAAAGCTAAAAAGCAGCAAGCTGAAAAAAAAAGAAAAAAAATTAGTAAGCAAAAGCAAAGGTGAATCCAAAAAAATAAACAAAAAAAATAATTAGCTTATTTTAGATAATTAATTATTTATATGTGTAGAAACCATTTTCCTTAAATTATAATCTGTGATATTTAGGAGCATCCATAAATAACGTTATATACCTCCTCATAGTAGCACTTGACTCCTCCCTCTACTATATAAAAAATTATTTCAAAATTCGTATATTTATATATTAATTTTACAAAAACTTGAATGTATTGTGACACAGTGATCCAATTTGAATGATTTAGATACTATTCGATTCGTCTTAGTGAGACAAATCCAATGATACCAAAATCATTTCATTTGGATTACTGGATCAAAAGTTATTCACAAAAAACTATTGATTTTATAGTAATTTTATAAGAAAACATAATAACAAATAGTATTTGGCCAATAACTTTTGATCCAGTGATCTAAATGAAATGAAATTGGCATATTTGACTCCTCTCACCGAAACGAATCGAATAGTACCAAAATCATTAAATCAGGACCACTGGTTCAATTTTTAAACAATTTTTTCTGAAGTTATATTTTTTTGACCCCCTATTTATTGAAAAAAACATTATCATTCATCCAACTCCTCTTGTATAACGTTATTTATGGATGCCCCCTTATTAATATTTTTTTATTTTAATTTTTTTTATACAATATTGTATGTATATTATTTTTGAATTTAACTAATTTTAACACCTGGTTAAAGTTATAAATTTTAACCACCCTTTATTTTTATAGAAGTTTTTTATATAAAAAATTATTGTTTAAAGATTAGGGTTAGGGTAAGGTATAGGTATATTAAGTTAGAGAATGGATTGATTATTTATATGCAAAATTAGATGCCAAAAACTTTTATTTAATAGCCCAAAGCTAGTTTTTGTAATAAAATTTTGCGATATTGATAATTTTTTGATTTTTTTCTAAATTTTCTTAAAATTTTCTTTATTTTGTTATACAAGATCCTGTGACCTGATTGGTAAATTATAGGGTGGTTACATCACTAGAGGGGCAAGTTAGCAACACTTATTATTTTTTTAAATTTTTTTTTTATCATTTTTATCATTTTGTTTTTTTTGACATTTTTATTTAATTTATTTTTTTTTATTTAATAAATTTAATTTAATTTAATTTTTTTTAGTTTTTAGTTTAATTGATGATTTGCCACAAATCGGTAGTGTAATTATTGAAATGTAATACAGATCCTTACTATGTTTTGATATGTAAATCCTAAAATGTAGAAATGAAGCTGCCCGCCCAAGAAAAAGTTTTTTTTTTACTATAGTGCGGAACACCTAAAAGCAAAAATTATAAAATTTGTTCTATTTTTAAAAATTTCATAGTAAAATATGATGTCTTTGTGAATTCTTGCATTTTTATTGGCTAATAATTAATTTTAAAAATATTTTAAAATTAATTTAAAAATTAATTTTAAAATTAGTCAATAGCATAAAATTAAAATATATGACTTGTCCTATTTTTGGCTAAATTTTTATGTATCATATAAAAATACTATACTTTTAAACTCATTAATTGAAACAATATACAATGATTTTTGAAAAGTTAAGGCAGCTAAGTTGTAATAAATTAGCTAAATTACAAAATAGGTGCCTATTTTTTGTGATATTGTTTTTATATTGAATATTATTGGCTTTTAAAGTTTGTGAAGCCTTTAGGTGTCTCGCACTATAAGTTAATAAGCCAAGTCTACTAAATGAAAATTGTAGAGCTCATTGAGACAAGTCTAATAATAGTTTAATTATTGAAATTGGCCCAGTAGGTGCTGAGATACCTTTGAAAAATGATTGGCTGACTATATATAAACAATAGGTTTGTTTGCATGAAATTTTATATAGTCGACCAATCGTTTTTTGAAAGTATTTCATCATCTACTAGACCAATTTCAATAATCTAACTACTGTTAGACTCGTCTCAATGAGCTCTACAATTTTTACTTAGTAGACATGACTTAGTAACTTAGAAAAAATGTTTTCCTTGGGTGGGCAGCTTTATTTCTACATTATAGGATTTATATAGTACAGTCAACCCTCCATAAATGCAACTTATAGGGACAAGCCTACAACGTGCATTTAGGAAGGTTTGCATTTAAAGAGAGCCAATTAAATTGCAGCTTTAAAAATTAGATCATCAAGTTTGTATAACTTCTACCAAAACTGTATAACTTATCTTAAATACTAAAATTTGATTAGCTACGTGCATTAGTATCCCTTAGATTGTAGTAGAACACAGGCAAATTTGCCTGCGTTTTTGCACTTTTTTAGCTCTGATTTACTTTTTTAAAATACTAAAATAATTAAATAAAACTTTGTACAATTATATTTGAAAATAAGGATTACTTTTTTGCAAAATTAGTTTTTATATTATAAGAAAATAAATTATAGTTACATATAAGCTGAAAATAGATAATTTTAAGAAAAAATTTTTTTAAAAAATTTTATTACAATTTTTCTGCGATCTTATTTAGTTTTAGTTTTAGAACTATAGTTCTTAAGACAATATTGTAGTTTATATAAAGGATGACAACTTTCATTATTGCAACTTTAATGATTTACTTGTAAAAATTAAGACTTGTATTAGAAGTAAAGATTTTTTTTATAGATGGGAACATATAAAATTTGAAAAAATCTAAAGAAAATTTTAATAGTAAAAATGCCAATACAAGAACTTTAAACATTTATTATATTAAAGTTTTCTAATGATTTTAAAAAAATTTTATAACAAAGTTACTAAAACAAAACTTAAAGAATATTTTTTACTTAGAAAAAATATAGCTAAAATCAATATTTAAAATTTTATTAAAAATTTTAAAATACACAGGCAAATTTGCCTGTGTTACAATCTAAGAGATAATATAAAATGCTATTCAAGAGAACATGCATTTACAGAATATAGAACGTGCATTTAGCACTAATAACATTTCACAGAATAGAAAAAAACGTGCATCTAGAAAGGTATTGCATTTATGGAGGTTGCATTTATAGAGGTCTGACTGTATTTTTATCACGTTACACTATGATCACACTACTGATTTGTGTCAGAACATTAATTAACTTTTCATTTTTTTTTATTTCTTCAGTTTTTATTTTTTTTATTATTAATTTATTTTTATTATTTTTTTATAATTTATTTTTTTGAGAGAAGTTATTTGTAGCCATAGCTACTTATAGCCAAAATTAAAAATTATACATATCTCAAAATTTTACTAGAGTAACCCCTGTTGTATTACTAAGCAAAATGCTCCTTTTGCGATTTTACTTTAAATTTAACCAAAACTTTAACTTTAATTTTAATTTTAAATCTAATTCTATCTAATACTAATTCTAATTCTAACCCTAACCCTAAGACTACAAAATTTTTTATAAAAAAAACTATCAATAGTACAGCTAAATATAGCCTATGGCTACATATACATTAATTCTATTTTTTTATTATAATTTATTTTATGAATATTTCTAACTATGGCCGGTAGTGACCATCAACATTCTTTTGTATAATCCAAAAATGATCATTATGGCATTATCTATACAAATTTTACATATAACTGTAGCATATTTTACATTATTTCACATAATTTTATTAAATCTTACTATTCTATCAGCTACCAGATTGACAGGGCGTAGGATCGATTTTTCGAACACATGATTTACCGGACCGATTCAATATGTTACGCCAAAAAAATTTTTTTATTGTTGCATTATTTATTTTTTTTACTTACTATTTACAATACATTTTTTTATTTATTTTTTTACTTAGTTTACTTAGCTATTTACAATACAGCAAAGCATTTTTATTTATCTATTTCTGTATTTACAATAACGTTACATTTTTTTTTACATAATTATTTATTGTAAAAATAAGGTTCAAGGCTTTGATCCTCACCAAGTAGACTCACGAAGTCGTCTGTTTTTTGAAGTTTCTATATCATTAATTATTGTATAAGCACGACCTAAGTTTTTTACATAATTATTTATTGTAAAAATAAGGTTCAAGGCTTTGATCCTCACCAATTAACTCACGAAGTCGTCTGTTTTTTGAAGTTTCTATATCATTAATTATTGTATAAGCACAACCTAAGTTATTAGCAACAGATTCAACATGCCTAAAATTGTTTGCAGCCAGTTCAATATTTAAATGTTCAACTAAACGATTTAAGGCAGCGATTTTAGTTTCTACTTCTTGACGTCAGTTTCTATCTTCGATTTTTTCTACAAAATTATCTTCAGTATCCGATATTAAATTGGGCAAAATCAGAGTCATAGGTACGTCTTGTGCTTCACTTCCATTCCAAATTAAAAATGGGTAATCCGTTCGTTGTTTAAAATTAGAGAAAATTAACCGAATATTTTGTGATTCTGATTCTTTTACTTTTTCAGATGCCATGTGAATCAAATGTTTACAAACAAGAAAGCGGCTATAAAGAAAATGTGGGCAGTTACATATCCAGCATTCCAAATTGATAAAGTAGCGTTCTTTAAACCCCATACAATTTTTTTTTTATTAAGGCTTTTCCATTCTTTCTTAAATTCTTCAAACCATGATGGAGCCGATCTACCAAGTAGAATTTGTTGAAGACGGATAATTTGGTCAGGTATCACACGAGTGCAAATAACCCAAATAAGGTAATCAAGTCGCGGACGGTTAAATTGGTAAAGATAAGTATGTTTTAGAACTTTCCAATGCGCTTCAATCATCATATTTGTTTTACCAAGTGGAATGGTTTCTCCTGTAGAACGAGCCCAAAGACACCATTGGGAAGACATATACCAAGCATACCACAGATATGCCCAAAGCAATACAAGATTATTCTCCTTGCAGAATTCATATACTTCTTGAACTGCTATATTTCGTATTTCAGTAGGAGATAAAAACAAACTATTAGAATTAAATAGAATCTTGGGATGCATGTTGAAATGTTTTCTAACAAGGCCGACTATATTTTCATGAAGGTTTGATGGACAAACAATATAATACTCTTTGTCTTCACGTTGCAAGTTAGGCTTAAAAGAAGGGTCAACGAAAGAGAACTCATTTGAAACCTCTTCAAATCGGTAATCAGTTCGTTGCAGTTTTTTTTACTTATGATTTTTTTTTTGATAGCTTTTTCGATATGCCAGAGGCAAAGCTGAATTCTACTTACTGGCCATACATTTTTTGTAGCATTTATTTCAGCGAAGTCCTTATCGGTATAAAAATAAATTGGATGCAAACCTTTATTGTAAAGGGCACGAAAAAACCCTCAGTTCGTAGCCTCTCATGAGTTTCATTACCTGTCTTTGTTGTATCAAAAATTAGATAAGCTAAAGGGAAGCCTGCACCTTCGACATTTCCAACAAGCCCATAAAGTTCAAAACGTCCCTTGGCGGTTTTGTAAGTAGCATCACAATGAACTTCTGTTACATTCTGCAATGAGCAAAGCAAGGAAGTTGTAAAACCAATTGCTGTTATACTTATATTTTCTAGCCTAAAGCACAAATTGAAATCGTTCTTTTTATGCTGTTCAATAAGCATGCACGCAGAAATAACATGGTCTTCATCACATTTATAAAATCTTTGAGCAAAATACGACCACCAGTAATGAATTTGCTTCGAAGTAACTTTAGACACGTTAAATTTCTTGCTGAAGTGTGTTCAGAGGTGTACAGGATCCATGTTTAAGTTATCCATAATTTCTTGCTTAATTTCTGGTGGAGTTGTAATATCAATAGGCACATCATGAATCAATTTATGTGCTAACACCACTTTAGCCTCTTTAGTTGGAATATCGATGTTAATATTTAACTTGCTACTACAATTAAACCGATCGATCCTTTTACGATTCGACTCTTTATATTCACGTTTGAGCTCATCACTTTGAGAACATGCAAAATATGCATTACCGACACCTTGATAACGAGTTGAAAGATTTGGTACAGTCATGGCTCTGTAATTTAAGTGTATATTTGGTAAAAAAAAAAACATATTTTTCATTAAGATTTTACATCTACTTACTAGGGTTCTGCAAGTGCCGGGCATAGTACCGTTAAAACATTGTACCTGAGTAGCCAGATACAATATTTTAACGACACTATGCCCGACACTTGCAGAGCCCTACTACTTACGTCCATTTAAAATCATCACCTTCCTCAATTTCATTAACAATTAGTTTAGTCATTACTCTGACATCTGTTCCAACAGCACGAAGTGTAGCTTCATCAAGCTTAACATAAAATGTAGAAGAAAGCATTGCATCGTGTTCTAAACTAGAAATCAAATCTGCAATATAATTACTAATTTCTTCAATAGAAATTGGTTTAACGGGGGTCTCTTTATTATTGACATTATCAGCAAATGCATTTATTTAGTGCTTTCCTTTCCAGCTCTGGCAGCTTTACATACAGCGCATGTCTTATATGTCTTGTTTTCATATACAAATGCTTCAGGGGGAAGGTTCATACGATGACAAGAGGTGCATTTACCCATCGTGAAGTTTAATATAATCAGATAATTGTTTATATAAATCTATAGTTTTATTTGAGGTTTGTGATAAAAATTCTAATAAATACAGTCAAGTTTTTAGTAGTGAGAAAGTTTGATATTCAAATTTTATTAAACTTTATCAATGTCAACGAACAAGGCTTTAAATACTTTTTGTCTTAATAAATATCTAATTCTTTTTTATTAACCACTTTTAATCACATTCTTAATTTTATTATATGATTCTACGACACTTATAATGTGAATGGCCACAGCAATTATAATATAAAAGGGTGAAACCCGCGACAAAGATAGTTACGTTGTTAATACAGGTCTTACTTGATTAGGTTTAGTGATTGGTTATTTACTATTTTAATTTCGTGGATTTTTATTAGGATTTCACTCTGTCATATTACAGTATTATAAAGTAAATGGCCATAGCAATGATAATTTTTTGCGTTAATATTTAATAAATAAACGTCACTACAAAAAATTATCTTGTTATAGTTTCAGTATAATGTATTAAATTCCTATATGTATTATATAATTTTAACTAAGTTTAAGCATGTATATATATGCCTTAATAAAAAAAAAACTTGAAAAAACTTCATGAATATATATTATTAATATTACTTTTTAATATTACATGTAATTTGGTGATCGTAGGTAATTTTAATTGGCTGTCAAATTTTGTCAGTGATCCGGAGTAGCTGTTTAGGTCCGATAAATCACGTGTTTCAGAAAATCAAACCTATGCCCTGGCATTATTTATCAGCTACATGCAACAAAACATACTCATGCACAACTTTATTATCCCTTAAACCGTAATGCGAGCAAATTTGCTCGCTAAAATTTTTTTTGACCCGTTTTTACATAATTACTCCAGATTTTTCTAAAGTTCACTAAGCTCAAATGAGACTTACTGCATCGATTGATCATCCATAAATTTCTTTTCACAGCATTTTCTGCATGCATGATGTAATGCTAATCTAAAAATAGTTAATAAATAACTTGATTTATCGACATCAAAATCATGAAAAAAAAATTCTCACGGTAATATTTTCTAAATCTTCTAAACATAAAGCCAATATATTGTCTTTAGACTTTGCATCTTCAAGTTCGTCATCTTCATCTTTGAATTCGTCGTTTTTGTCTTCTATTAAAAGTGTAAAGGAATATGCTAACGAAGAAGGAGAATTTGTACTGATTTTGACATGTTACCAGTATTCTTTAAATGATGACCATAATCCGGAGTCTGATAATGACCAGAATGCAACAGAGATAGATACTGAAAGTGCCCGTACAAAAAAACGTAAATCAGCAGAGACCGCACAAAAAAAACTCCCACCACCACCTTCTGACTTTGAACCGTTTGTTCATTTAAGTCCATTGCATAGGGCAAATGTTAGGTTACCACCACACTTTGATATCAATGTCTTCAAAGCGGTAGATTTTTTTTCTTTTTTTTACAAGCATGATGTTAGGCACAATGGTTGTCAATACGAATTTGTATACATCATCAAAGGATGCCGGTGTTTCTGGTAGAGGTTGGCAGGATATAACCCGTAAAGAGCTTGTTATTTGGATAGCTCTCGTAATCTACCATGGACTTTTTAAAGTGCCTTCTCTCAACCAGTACTGGAATGAGAATCAGAAACTTCCAATCCATATATTTCAACAAAAATATCTGTGACACGCTTTGAACAGATAAAAAGGTTCCTGCACGTTTCTCCCCCTCCTCAATAATTACAAACTATTTCGAAAAAGTGGAGCCATTGCTTTTATATGTCCATGATGCTTCGAAACGATATTATGCACCAGCTTCGAATATATCAGTGGATGAAATAATGGTTCGGTTTTCTGGTCAAAACATCCATATAGTACGAATAAAGAACAAGCCCATACCAAAGAGTTTCAAAGTTTTCTCATTATGTGAATCAGGATACACCTACACTTTCTTGCTAACATCTTGTGTATCTCCAAACGATGTAGTAAAAGTGAGTAGTCTGAGTCAAATCAGGTGTTTAGTCCTCCACCTTGTTAAACAACTTCCGTATCATCAAGTTCCATACAACATATACATGGATATTTATTTTAGTAGCATACCTCTTTTTCAAAATTTTAGGCAGATTTGTATTGGAGCTTGCAGGACAGTTCGTAAAACGGCCTCAAGGTTTTCAAAAGAACTAAAGGTCAATAAAAATATCAAACTGGATTGGGATATTCACTCTGGAGTCGTAGTAAATGGCGTACTAGCTGTCTTTTTGGCAGGACAACAGGCTGGTAACAATGTTGTCAACGATCCATAACCTTGTTGGTGAAGAATGGGAAATCGAACAAATGAGGTGGCAACCATGGGAAACAAGTATGAATGCGGCAAAAGTTCGTGCAGTATTCGGATCGCAATCAAAAAAATTATTGAAAATACCCAAAATAATCAATGATTACAACAACAATATGAACGGCGTGAACATAGCCGATCAACTATGATTCTATTACAATACGCAACAAACAATGCGGCGAAACTGGATGCACCTTTTATTTTGGTTGCTAGATACAGCAATTGTCAATTCATATCTAATCGCTCAAACTTTAGGATCTAAACAGGAACATAAGGAATTCTGGCATGAGCTGATTTGGGGCCTTATTGAATGTGCAAGTGACATGGGTGAGATTTAATTGAAGGGGAAAAAAGAGACAAAAGTTTCAAAAGTGAAGCGGCCAAAAGTTACAAAAAAATTTGAACTTTCAGATCAACGGTTAATGCCTGGATATCACTTGGCAGAATGGAGAGAAAACCGTAAAGCGTGCATATGGTGCATCTGGCTAGCAAGCAAAAAAAAATTAGCATGGATCGTAAAACCCCACCAAAGCCAGGTTTGGTGTATTGCATGTAACGTACTCTTATGTTGCAATAACAATCAAAATTGTTTACTGGGTACCATACTGAAAAATAAAAAGTTCCTTTAAATATTTTATTATCTAATTATTAATTTATTATGGCCTCATAAAATGATCATATGAAATTTTTTGTACCGCGATAATTAATATTTTAATTAATAAAACTTTTATCATGCAAAGTAATTAACAATTGTAACGATATATAGCAAATGTGCGATATTTTGCAAATTAATTTAACGGTATATAGGAAATGCGCACTTATTTTATTTATTTTTTTTATTTATTAGTATTTTTATTTTTTTTTTTGCAAACTGAAAATTTCCAAATTGAAGTACTTAAGAATGCCCAAAGTTAGTTCTAATTGACTTCGTGAATATTTTAATAATGTAACTTAATTTAGTTAAAAAATATACAGATCATATCTGTTAAATTCATTTCGACTAGGCATGTGGGGGTCTAATTGGCCATGGTGATACAAAATTTGAGTCACATGGCATAATTTCACAGTTTCGAAGCGACATATATCATGTAATGCAAACCTGTGACCTTACTCAGATCACATGGTAATGCGATACATAAAAGCTACGGTTCACCTCACGTGCACTGATGCTTTGGGAGTTACTCTGATCGATTTGTATGAAAAATTTCTATAAAGAATTTTTTTACAATAGTAAAAATTTTTTTACTATTTTTAGCGAGCAAATTTGCTTGCTAAAATTTATGGTTTAAGGGATAAAACAAATTACTTTATATTGCTTTGCTTGCACTCAGCAACACCTATAGGGCTCGCTTCGCTCATACTGTAATTGCTTCGCTATAGCTATCACCTTCGCTTCACTCATTTTTCTAACCCTATCATATCTAACCCTATCATAAAGAACAACTATATTAGCATTTATGCTAATCCTAACCATTGAAAAGGGAATATATATAGAAGTTTGAAGTATTTGTGCTAACTTTAATATTTGAAAAGAGAAATACTTATAAGAATTAGAGTTCCATCTTAGTAATATGAGATTCAATATTGAATTAAATATAGAATTTGAATCGAGTATCAATAAGAGCTCTAAAGAAGAGAGAACTATGTGTAAGTAAATAAATATCTGTAAAAATAAAAAACAATTTTCACCAATACTTATTTAATATCATGTAATAATATTAGGAGCTTCCAGAAATCAGCTAATTTCTGAGTAGGTGAGTGGGTCAGCTAAAGTATCAGGTGTAATTCTGGCCAAAATCTCATAATTCCAGCCAAAGTTGCAAAATTATTTTTGACCAAAATTATAGATTTATTAATAATATTTAATAATTAATAACTTTTGATTTACTGGGCCAAATTTGATGATTAAACTAAAGTGTATGGCACCTTAGAGAAGTTGTCAAGGTGTTACCCCCAAGCGGCAGGTTGACAGTTCGAATCCCACTGTTGATGCTTTTACAAAAGGCCTGTGATTAGTAACCATGTGGCTCAGATCAGTTGGGTTGCAAAAACCTGTTACCTTGGTTCCACCATCTTGAATGGGAGCTACAGTGCAATGGTGTTATTGTTATACCGTAAAATCCAGGAAACCAGAGAAATGGAAACCTGTTTGGCAAGTCCTGAGTTAGGAGGTAATAGTGAAGATCTATGACAGTACTACCAAAAGAAGGTGGGGCCAGGATCGAAATGAACCTAATAAGTACAGGTGGCTTTGTCGCTAAATCTATATCACGAAGTGGAATGGGACACAGAAGGATAATAGTAGGCAATTGGTACGAGGGTAAAGTAGCCCTTAGGTTAACGATTTATTAAAAAAGAGTTGGGCCTCTTAATATCTGTGCTTGTGCAGTGAATTGGGTAGTAATAGGAAGAGCATGAACCAGAGGGTTTAAATAGACAATTCCCGTAGTTGGGTTGTAGGTATGGCAGCTAGTGTAGAACCTTCGGGCGGACTACTTAAATTAGGCACCAAAAGTGCACGCGTGGCTAGTTGTATCCTCATTCATATAATAAATATTACGTTCTAATAACTCTAATAAAATTCTGGCCATAGAACCCGGCCTTTAAACTTGAAAAAAAATTGATGATTAAACTACCAAAATGATCCTCTTAATGAGAGGATTCTAGCAAGTCCAAAATTGTTAAAATCCAATCGCAGGATCCTGTAATAGAAATAGTGATGCCACTGAAATTGATTTTTGAAAAAGGCCTATTTCGTCTTCATTAGAGAAAATTAAAATTTTTATAATATAGATATGTTCCTTATAATTTCGTCTATTTAAAAAAAGTATCAAATAATTTCGTCTTTCAAGTAAAATAGATCAAAAACAGTTTCATCTTCAAATTTTAATTTCGGGGTTTCAAACCCGAAATGCTTTCGTCTTCATGTATAGATAGGAATAGATTTGTATTACTATAAAAGTTCTATATTTATTAAATAATTATAACCTATTTCGAATTTTAGAACTCTTCCCATCGATCACTTGTCCAAAATTTTAAGCAAACGAAAAACAAAAATTTTATTAGTAAAAAACGAAGCAAATATAATAATGGTTTTTATAAAGATCAACCTTTTGCTTAACTTTCCGGGGACTCCTTTATATATTCAGCAAGCAAGCCAGAAGCGTCAGTTGTGCAAGATAACCGGCAGTGGGTGCCCTTGGTACAAGAAATTCTGGTGAAGATACAAACATTTTTTTCTTCGTCGACAAAGGTTTTTATATTTTGGCTAGGCGGTGAACTAAAGAAATGAGTTTTTCAACACACTCTCTAAAAGTTTTGGTTACAAAAACTTATTTGACCATACTCCTACTATTATATTCTCGCTCGAAGTTCTTTTTTCTAGAATTTTGGATAAAAAGTGGGAATTTCGGCATATCCTTCCAAAAGATCAGCATTGTTGTTCCTATCCTAATCGGGAAAAAGGCATGCAGGTGAATAAACAGAACGGACGCGTAATGAGACGTGGCGCAATGGAGTAGGCTGATCTGTGGAAAATAAATTCTAGAATGTTCCTTTAGTTTTTTTTTTATGTACATATAATACTTTGGCGAGGCGTTTCCTTGCACAGTATTAGGGGAGTAACAAAAATCAGGTGATTTTTTAGGGTGGGGATGGGGGTAAAAAAAGTTAAAATTATATATAAGAACCTGACTATTTATATATTAAGGAAGAGGAAGGGGGGTAGGGCCTCTGATAAAAAATAATCAAATAATTAATGACACTGCCCTTATATAATTTTTATTAATATCTTCATAGTCTATTTTTTTTTTGCTTTTTCTTTGGTTTTTCTTTTTGTTTTATTTTTTCTTGGATGTATAATTTTGGTTTTTGGTTAATTGTGTCGGGTATTTAGTTTTGTCCCCCATTTTAATCTTAAACTTGTTTTTATTCTTCTTTATGAGAAGCTCAGGGAAGAAGTTTTTGAAGGAGTAGGTTATGAAGCATAGTTGGTTTGTAACTATAGCTAACGAATTTTTTTTGGCTTATACGTAAGCCGATGCGGCTGGTCGCATTTGGGCCCAAAATTTATTTTGTAGCCGAATGAGGTTGAAGTCTGTTGATTATAAATATATTAAAAAGGAATTTTTAGTAATAATAAATCTATAAGAGTTCGGCAAGACTGCCAAAGTTGTAAAAAAAAAAATAAAAATAAAAATAATTATAACCCATTTATAGTAACCCAAATTTATTTTGATTTTAGGATCCTGTAATTGGATTTTACCATTTTGGGCTTGTTAGAATCCTCTCATTGAGAGGATCATTTTGGTAGTAAAATCATCAAAATCGGCCCAGTAGATCAGAATTTAGAGGGCATCTATAAATAATGTTATACAAGAGAGGAGGTTGGACGAACAATAACGTTTTTCTCAATAAGTAGGTGGGTCAAAAAAATTTAACGTAATTTTTTTAGAAAAAATTGGCTAAAAATTGAACCAGTGGTCCAAATTTAATGATTTTGGTATTATTCGATTCGTCTTGGTGAGAGGAGTCGAATAGTACTAATTTCATTTCATTTGGATCACTGGATCAAATTTTATTGGCCAAATACTATTGGTTATTATGTTTTCTTATAAAATTACTAAAAAATCAATGGTTTTTTGTAAATAACTATTGATCCAGTGATCCAAGTGAAATGATTTTGGTATCATTGGATTCGTCTCACTGAGACGAATCGAATGGTACCTAAATCATCCAAATCTGATCACTGTATCACAATATATTCAAGTTTTTGTAAAATTTTATATATAAACATACAGATTTTGAAAAAAATTTTTATATAGTAGAGGGGGTCCAGCGCTACTATAAGGGGGTACATAATGTTATTTATGGATGCCCTCTTATTAGCAATTAAATATTAAATTTTAATTGTCAATAACTTCTGATCTACTAGGCTGATTTCGATAATTTTACTGCCAAAATAATCCTCTCAATGAGAGAATTCTAATGAGCCAAAATCGTTAAAATCCAATCACAGGATCCTAAGATTGAAATAAATTTGTGTTACTATAAATTGGTTATAATTATTTAATAAATTATAGAACTTTTATAGTAACACAAATCTATTTTGATCACAGGATCCTTTGATTGGATTTTAACAATTTTGGTTTTGCTAGAATTCTCTTGTTGAGAGGATCATTTTGGCAGTTAAATCATCAAATTTGGTTCAGTTAAATGTTATATTTAACTTTTTAATAATCGTAAAATTTGATTGGCTAATTGGGTATCAGGTGTGGGTGGTGGGGGTAGGCTTATAGTAAACAAAAACTAGCTGATTTCTGGAAGCTTCTTTATAGTGCTTCACATTTTATTCAAATATATATCATCTAATTTTACTATTATTATTTGTTTCTAATCTTTTTCAATGTAAGGGAAGTGCAAAAAATCACGTAATTAGGGTTTACATAGATCATACCCCCCTAGTGATAGGACTATTGACCAATCAAATTTAACCTTTTATAATATTTAAAAAAACTTAAATATCTTTAACCCTACAATCGATAAATGTCGCTACATAGTAAAGTCTAAATTTTACTAAGTAAATCGATTAAAATTGATTAAGTAAACTTATTCAGCAGGTCAAAATACATTTACTACAAAATTTTCATAAAAATTGGAGAACTTTATATTAATTGTCTTTTGATTTTTACGTTCAACGAAAAAATTAAAATTTTTAAAAAAATATATTCTTTTTTTTTTTTCACTTTACAACCTTGCGCTATTTATTAGAATTTTTTTGTACATAATGATACATAAATCTAACTCTAATTTAAATATAGGCTACTACCCGGCAACTCCTCTAGTGCCCAGGTATGGTTGTTGCACTGATGTTTGTTAGTCTCCAAGACATACATGACACCACTCATATATTTCTTCGAGAACATATCCAGGTTCTCAGCTACTTTTATACAGTCTGACGAAAACACTTATTTTCGCACCTACCAACTAATATCTTCCATCCCCATAATTTGTTGTAGAAATGAGTTCTTTACCAAAGAAGCAGCCTTCGCCGCTTGTTTCTGTTTTCTTTTTTTCCTATCTTTACTTTCTGCAATACTGCATGAAATTCTTGAGCTAGATGAAGAGGCCGGCAAGTTGAAATCCTCTCGATGCTTTCTCTTAATCTTCCTGTTTATACTAACTAACTTCTCCTATCGGATAACCCAGTCGCATCTCTCTTTCCAGATGATGCAATAAAAGCTTTTCTGAAAGACATACAAGACACTGTGGATACATAGTTTCGCTTCTTTTTTGCTAAGGCCCATACTGTATAACTGTGTTCACTTTTCTCTTTCCGCAATGCCACTGATATATAGTTCTCTTTCTATGTATCTTTTTTCCTTGTTGTCATTCAGCAAAACTTTTTCCAAAGCCTTAAAATCTAACATAAACCTTGATTCATCTGCCAATACTGCCCATGCTGCTTCGAGTATGTGCATCTCCGTTTCTTGCCAAAGCTCCTCTAGCAAACTACAACGCACTAAATGACTCATATTTTCATTAACTTCTTCCATACACATGATGCGTTTGGAGATTTGTATAGCCAAGGTTTACATATATGCAATTCTTCTAATGTTGGGAGTAGTTGAAAAATGCCTTTAATACGTGAGACAAGCGCAAAACTGTTCTCTATTGATCTACATCTTGCCCCTCCCAATTCTTTTAGTCTACTCCATCTAAACGACCAGTTTAGCTTATCTTCACTAATACTACAACTTTGAGTAGAGCTTTTTCTTGAAACAAGACATTTCCCTTCATGAAATCTTCTCTTAAGTTGCATAATAAACTTTCGCGAACAGTCCTCAATGAACTTTCCTTTTCAATATAATGAGACATTCCAACGTGTATTAGAACAAGGCATCCATTTCCACTCCTCCTCCAGGCAAGCTGCTTCCTTTGCAAGTTCGTCCGCCCTCTCATTCCAGAGCAAACCGCTATGAGCTTTAACCTTAACTAGGTCCAGATCAATTTTTTTAGCTTGAATTACTTCTATGATTTTGTCTAAAATTGATCTATTTTTTAATTTAAGTAGCTTCTTGAAGCTCTGCGATTTCAAGACTCTCTCAATCCCACTAACTGCAGCTGAACTGTCTGTTTTAATTGTGACCCATGCATATGCCTTGGCGACTAACAATGAACACAAAATTGCAACTAACTTTGGTCTTGTCGATGAAGGCCAGTTAACTACTCTGACTTTTCCAAAAGAAATTACCACATCTTCTTCTCTGCCAAGTTGTACCCAAGCGGCACCCATCCTATCTTCCAACCCTGCCTTCTCCTTATACTATGAACCATCCGTATAAAATACATAATCTACTCTATCCTCCTTAATATTCTTCAATGCCAAGCTTTTAAGTAAATCACTAATTCTTTCACCTAAACCCTGCTTCTCGATCAACTCCAATTTATATGAATTAATTTCTACTATCTCCGCCACTTCCTCTGTAATATTACGAACCCTTGCAGTACCAACTAAACTGAAACTTTTATAGTAACTTAAAGGAAATGTCAAGTGCCAACTGTTTTCCTTTCTAAAGACTCCACTTATTGCCCTTACATGTTCATTTCGGTCTGCTATAAACTGGCAGTCATTTTCTTTTCCCTTACTATTCAGCTGACATTCCTTACACCTTTCGATTCTAACTGAATCATTTTCCACCTGTACCTCTAACCAATGATCTACTAGAGTTTTGTGCTTCAGCTTTCTGTCTATCCGGCCTAAAAGAATACGGTCCAAATTCTTTTTTTTAATGATTACCCAATCTTTGACCCTTTTGTCAGCTTGTAATTTCTCCAGTTGTGGCTGTGAAGATACCCGATTTTCCACCTCCAGCAGGTATTTTTCTTTGAGTTTTCTTGAGTCAGAACTCTTTAAAGTTACTTCCTCAATCTTAGAAAACCAACGTGGAGCCTTCCCTTTCATACTTCTTCCTCTCAAAACCTTGATCTGCTTCCATGTCATTAATTCACTTCCTGACGGGTCCACAATTTGATTTAAACCAACAATCTCTAGGTCGATTCTTGATTTCTCTGACTGTTTTACCAACCTCCCTTCGAGCAGGTCTGTAAGTAACCAACTTTCTTTTGTTCTTTCCACCTGACCACTTCTTACCTCAAATTTTATATTAATTACTTTACATTTCTCTATTATATTGCATGTTAAGTTTTCTCTCCAAAGCCTGACAAACTCACTGCTAAACTGACTGTTCCGCATATCCTTCAAGATACCAGCTTTAATAGCGCCCTGCTTTACTCTTATTTCTGATAAGGTGCCCACTGTTTTGCAACTGTTCAATCTTTTAAGCGCGCTTGTTGCTTGCTTGGCTAGTAATGTACTTGCTAAGGATTTGAAATCCAGAACACCTCTGTGAAATAAAAGATTATTTGGGGCCATTTGAGCCAGGCCTAGCTTCCTTTTACATAAACGGATCAATGGCTGGTGGATGAAATCCAACTCCCTTTCCGAGAGTGTCGCAGTCTGGAGAATGTACTCTAACTTCGGTAAAAGAACCTGATTATTTATATAGCTAAGTTGGCTAGCTGTGACCCGTTTTTTTTCTAGCAAATGTACGAACATACCAACTATACTTCGTGCTTTCTATTTAATGTCCACTAGCTCTTTAGACGTGGATAAGTAGACACCCAAAAACTTTACGTCACTAAGCTTCTTCTCCGCTACCAAATTGGCCTTGCAGAATAAAATATTTCTGTCTTGAACTGAAAGTCCTGAGTTCAAGACTACAAGTTTGGATTTGCCACCATTTATTTCAATGTCGTTAATATAAAAGAACTGTTCTGCTATCTCAATCGTCCTCTCCATCTGTTCTTTCGACGTAGCAATCCAAATACTGCCTGGCGTACACTTGAAGAACCTTCCACGATTCCATTTGCATTAAGGTTACTTACTTTTGCTATAAAACCTAGACCTTTATCCCTTTGCACTCTTTCTAACAAAGAATCATAGAAAATGTGCCAAACTAGAGGGGATATTACCTCCCCTTGGTTGATTCCATCCTTTGCCGTAAATTCTTTTGTGAGACTATAGCTCGTGAAAAAAAATATATTCGACGAGCATAAAAATCAAAAGTTAAATAATAAAAATTCTTCGATTTTAATAAAACTTTCAGGATATGGGGTGTCTTCAATTAAAAGGGCCCATTTTTACATTTTTTTGAAAAATGAGTTTTCGTTAAATTCATATAAATTTTGACATGATTGACTTTTTTTAATTATAAATGAAAGTTGAATTACATAATAAAAAATCAAGATAATGTAAAAAGAAAAATTACATGAGGCTGCGTAGAGCCAACACGTCACGAGTTTACCCGATAGTCACCTGCCGTCTTTAACCAATCAATATCGTGAAATTTGATTGATCCCGGATCAGTCCGAAAATCAAAACAAATAATTAAACTCAAATATCTCAAAATAAAATATATGTAAAAATGGGCCCTTTTAATTGAAGACACTCCATATATGCATTTTGATCTGCTGAATAACTTTACTTAATCGATTTTAATCGATTAACTTAGTAGAATTTAGACTTTACTATGTAGCAACTATTTGCGATTACCGGTAACTAAATATCTATTTTACTTTAATATTATTAGCTATTCATACTATATATATATATAGGACGTGATATTTGGGAACCCACCCCCTAAAAATTACGTGATTTTCTGCACTTCTCTAAGAGAAGCCTTAGCTTTGCATAATTATTAAGATATACTTCAGCTAAGTCCCATAACAGATACGAATCTCCAACTGAGAGCTCAAGGTTCTGTTTACTATCTAATTCTATATCATTTACTGCTTTGAAATATCTAATTTCATATCTAGTTTCGATTAGAGAACAATTTGAACATTTTAAAAGGTTTGTATTTAAAACAAAATTAGAAAGTAACCAATTTGCAGTTCGAATGCATTTATACTACAGCCTTACCTTCCATAACTTTATTTGTAGACACGTCGCTAGTGATATAATTAAAAGACATAAGAAGAAAGCACAAACTTTAAAGAAAACAGCAATTAAAACGTGAGACAAGTAATGGAAGAAACATAATTCATCGCTAAAATGTAAAAAAATATACACGCAAAAAAAAAATTAGTAAAAGAATTAAGCGAAAAGCGATCACAGCAATTTATTATCGTAATGCAAAAAGTATTATTAATATGACGTGTTGTAAAGCAACGAATAATACAACAGTAACAGAAAAAATACTATAACGGAAAAAATACAATACCAACCGATAAATAACAGAAATATGAATACAGTAAATCAGTATACTACAAGTAAGCGGAAGCATAATTCAGTAAGAAATATTTTAGTATGATGCATTACTAAAGAACTAAGAATAAAACTGCAACAATAATAAGGACAGTAACAAAAGAGATATGTTAGCGAAAGAGTAAATAATACAGTAATAGAAACGTAATTGCAGTAAATTAGAGTAATGTAAACTTTTATAAAATAAACAAGTTAAGTTAACTATGGATTGTAAAACATGATCATGTATTATATCTATCTAATATTATCATGTGTCTATGGTGATCATCACTATGGGTTATTTTAATAATTATTCATAATTTATTGTTTTTATTATAATTTTTTTTATTATAATTTATTTTTTTTATTCATATCAGCGGATTTACACAATTGGACCTTTTTTCAAGACCCTGATTTTCATATAATTTTGCAAATCAAACCACCTTATCTCTAAGATCTAATGGGTTGGCGCTTATCTAATGGGTTTATTTATATTGATTAGTTATTTGTTGATTATCTGATCATCATCTGACCATGAATTTTTGTAAACAATCAAATTTTGGGGACCATTTTTAGGGCCCAATTTCAATTCCGTAAATCCGCCGATATGTATAATTTATATTTTTTATTGTAATTTTTTTTTAATTTATTTTTTTTTATTAATTTATTTTTTTATTATAATTTATTTTTTATTATAATTTATTTTTTTATTATAATTTATTTTTTTATTATAATTTATTTTTTGGAAAAATCTAGAAAGTGCACCCGTGTATTTTGTGCCCCTAATGCACTAATAATTGATTTCGTATAAAGTTAGAGTTAGGGTAGGGTTGGGGTTAGGGTTAGGATTAAAATTAGTACAAAATCGCGAGAAGATTATTTTTTGTTAGAAGCGCAACAGGGGTTACCCTAGTAAAATTTTGAGATATCAAAATAGGGGCACAAAGTGCACGGGGCACTGACTAGTCCTGTCCTATTTTTTTATTATAATTTTTTTTTTATTATAATTTATTTTTTTTTTATGTATTATAATTTATTTTTTTTTTATTATCATTTATTTTTTTTTATTATAATTTATTTTTTTTTTTATAATTTATTTTTTTATTTTTTTTTATTTTAATTTATTTTTTTTATTATAATTTATTTTTTTTATTATAATTTATTTTTTTTTATTATAATTTATTTTTTTTTATTATAATTTATTTTTCTAGGGGAGGGGTCAAAAATTTTGGAAATTATATATAAGACCTGATAATTTTCATATCTAGGGGGGGGTAAGGGCTACTAATAAACTGAAATCAGATAATAAAAGTAGGCGCCCTTATTAAATAAAAGTTAAAAATTTTTTAATATTAGGGTAAGAGTAAAGGCTAAAAATTAGAATAAGCTTTATATATAGTAAAATTTAGCAAGGAATTTTTTTTTTTTGTATAAAAAGAAAGTAGTTTTATAAGCAAGTTTTTAGGTTAAAAGCAATTTTAGCAATTTTTTAAAAATTTCTTTGTTTTTGTTATACAAAAATTGATTTACATATTACATCTGATTCTGAATTTTAATTGGCAAATTGACTACAGGTAATAATCACTGTATTGTAAATTAGAAATATTCTTATTTTTTTTATTATAATTTATTTTTTTTTTATTATAATTTTTTTTTTTATTAGGCTATGCAAATAAAATTAATTGGTTCTCGTTACATCTCAAGACCCAAGGGTACCCGGCACTCGGGTGTTATTGTTATTATCTAAAAAAATGTTATATAGATTTTTTAAATAGGATTTTGCACCACGGTGCACCCCTCAATGTAATCACGTAATCACATACCGTATATACTAATATAAAATAACATTTGACTTTTTTAAAAAAATTGACCCGGCCGGGTTACGAGAACCAATTTTATTTATTTGCACGACCTTATAATTATTTTTTTTATTATAATTTATTTTTTTTATTATAATTTATTTTTGTTTTTTATTATAATTTTATTTATTTGTTTTTTTTTTAAATTTTTTTAATATTTTTTACAATTTTTTATTATTATAATTTATTTTTAAAATAGCAGATATAACCGTTATAATGATTTTACAAAGTGATAATTACCAGTTATCCAAGATAAATATAAAATTATTTTTTTAATATATTTTAATTTTTGATATACTAAAGGGCTTGCCATTTATTACGTAATTTTTACAATGGATATATGGTCAAAGGTGGTGATCATGTCTATATATTATATTAATCAATCCAAATTAGATAAAGTAATCATACCATACATGGATAAGAGTAGCTACTAAGTAAAAAATATTATGTAATAAATGGCATGCTCTTAGCACTATCTTCTATATTTCAATATTTTTTTAGTTTTTTTCTTTTTTTATTGTTATTGTCATTTATAGTGCTTTTTTTGTAATTGATATTACTTACTATATTGGAGCTTTTTTTCATTATTGGTATCATTGTGTCCAATTTGAAGTCTCTTTCGTCATCAATATTGTCTATTCAGTGTTTTTTCATAATTCGTATAGTATTTGAAATTCTTTTGTTACCAGTGTCAAGTTTTTTATCGCTATTGTTAATTATTTCAGGTTCTTTTATTTTAGGGTATTGTCATATTTTTATTTTATTAATAAAATAATTAAAATAATTTTATTTTTATTAATCTGATGACCTAATAATTATATTAAATTAAAAAAAAATTAAAAATTAAATAGTGCAAAAAATATTTTAATTAGAGCTATTTGAGGTACAAATCTTTTTGCACTGGACTATAGTAAAGAAAAAAACAGGTTTGAAACTAGCCAGCAGTATAATTAATAAATTTATTATAGACCATATAAAGCCAGTATAGTATAGTCTTTGCTAATTAAATTAAGCATTACAAACAATTTATAAAACTGATTATAACAAGACCAATAGTTGCTAACTAGGAATAGTTAGAAACTTGTTTATAAAGTTAAATATTCTAAAAAAAGACAAAATTTTGTTGAGGTAGGTTGCACTTGAGCTCTTATAAAAGTCAAGTAGGTTTTTATTAGTATTAGAGGAGTTTAACTATATACAATAAGTATAAAGTTAATTTGTTGTATAAAATATACTATTTTGATTAATAAAGACAAAATTGCTAATAAATAAAATAAATTTTATCTTTTTTTTCAAGGCAGTGTAAGCTCTGTACAGTCTTTGTACTTTCTTTTTTTTAAGGGTTTATTTTTTTCTTTTTATTATCTTTTTGGATAAAAATTGTGGTAACTAATACTGAATTGGCTGAAACTAAAATTTTTGACCTATTATGATATAAAATTTTAAAATTTTTTTTGGAATATTTTTTTTATTTTTGTCTTATAGGATTAGAGTAGAGTTTGAGTATAACTTTGATATTTAAAGTATATATGTAAATTGTAGCAGGACTTATAGTTTCAAATTGAGACCCCAAATTTTAGCATCAGCCAATTTTAGTATTAGCTGTAACAAATATTATATTTTTTTAAGTTAAGGTTATATATATATTTATTTAATAAACTAATATTTTTTTTATTAAAAATAAAACCATTGTTTTTGTATTCTTTAATCCTTTATTTATTAAATAAAGGCTCTTTATCTGTGATTTATTTTTGAGTTTTATATTAAATTTGGTATATTCTTTTGATATAATTTTTGGTATATTTTTTTAAATTTATTTTTTGGTATAATCTTTAGTTCATTTTTTAGTATATTTTTGAATATTCTCTATATTATTTTTTGTAATTTTGGTTATTATTTTTAACTTTATTATCTTGGGTATTCTTTGGAATTTTCTTGTATTTTCTTTTATAATCTTGGATATTATTTTTGGTTTAATTTTTATCTGGTTTTATCTTTTATCTTGGATTTATATTATCTTGTGTACATATATCTTCTACATGTTAAATCAAGTAGGATAGTAATTTTAAGACCAAGAATTTCTATATTTACAATATCCTGTACTATAATAAAATTTGCAAATTTATAATTTAGCAACAAAAGTTCTAGATTTTTAAATTTTTCTATTGTTACAGGTGGGATGGCCAGCCACATGGTTAAAAGTTGATGAATTAAAACAATTTGCCAGAGGCATGACACAGTGATTTACAATAGTTTTATTTATTAATTTTATTAATATTGAAGTCAAGCCCAAAAAATTAAATCGTTACAATAGTGAAAGTAAATCATTTTTACATCATTTTCTACCTTAAGGGATGTGAAGGGGCTTTGGTCTTATGATTTAATTTCTTTCACAACCCGCATTCTTAAAATTTAACATTATCCTGATGTAAGGGAAGTAAACAATGAGGTTTTCATTTTTGCTTCGCTCTTTTATTTTATTACTAGAAACGAGAATTATTACATTATTCTTCCTTTATCCTAAACCTCACTATATACGCTCTTCAATTACTTTAGCTGAGGTCTAGTATCAAAGCTACGGAACATCCCATCTACGTTGGATGATAGTTCACTATTTTCTGACGCGATTTTCTTCTAGCGAATTTTTCAAATCTTTTTAATCGTTTTTCAGATGTTTTGGTGTCGAGTATGTTTACTGGGACTTGCTTATCCGACAAGCCATCATACGTTATAACCATAGTTCCGATCTTGTCTTTTTCGATACTCAATTTCGAAAAACACTTACCCCGTGACACTACAAAATATAATACAAAGTAAAATAATTAAACAAAGCCAATTCGAATCTTTTACCAAACTATTACAGATATAAATTATTAATAAATATTTTTAAAAGTCAAAGTTAAATTTGGTAGTGTAACCACGTGACCGAAGATCGATAAAGCCTGGCTCTTTTTTATGCAAAAATTTTTTTGTGTATTAAAAAACTTAAAATTGTAGACGGTACAAGTAAATTAGAAGTTTACAGTGGATATAAATATCTCAATTGTAAGTTCTTAGATGACAAATAACAACCGATAGCCAATTATACTTTTCTACTTCAGCTATCAAATTTGACGAATAAGAGAGGAAACAATTTTTATTTAATGTTCTTAAAATTTGTTATCCGTAGCATTAATTATAACCCCTTTTTACAGGTCGTTGTATTGATGCTTTAAGCTTAAAGGTATATATTCTTAGAATTGAGCAAGGACATGGGAATAATATGATGTAATAATAACTCTAGAATTACTTTGAGTCCATTATGTATGGACGTGAAACCAATTTTTTTTCACTGAATTAGAATTCCTTTCACATTCTTTTCCTTCTTTTTATATTTTATGTGTGTAATATACTTTTGACATTATTTTTTTGAATCAAATATTGCAGAGCTCGATGTGTTTATTAAACCATTAGTTATAACGACGCCTGGATCATGTTATTCAAATAATAATTTTGGTTATAATTTAAAAAAAAAAAACATGATACTATCTTTCGAAAACAATGACTGAATGGTATTTGAATGGTGAGTAAATATTTTAATATCGCAAAGGGTAGATATGGGATCCGGTAATCTGTCAAGTCTTGCTGAATTTAAAATTTTATGATAAGATTATTATAGATATCCGGATATCCGTTAAATTTAAATATACAACGGATAGAAGAATCCCATATCTACTGTAGTAAAATGGTAATATATTTGGAGCTGATGATAATTGATAGAATTCTGCAATTTTGAGCGTATATAAATAATATACAATGATGCCATAAACTTTTCTGAGCTTTAAAGTGTGAATATCTAATAATATATATTTCGATAAGTTACTGATTTGAGTTTTACTTCTTTAGATGATTTCTTCGAACGAATGATATTCTGATATTCCTGCATTAACAGGTTCTAGAGATTGTACTTGTATAAGAGTCAGCTGGGTGACCCGGAGTATTAGTATGATATGATTAGCAGGGACAATGTAAAATAATTTAGAAATCACAGAATTAGGAAAATTTGGTTTTATATTTTATCATTGTCCCTGATGATTACTTAATTGTTTAATTGTTTGTGATTTATGCAAGATATTACTATGAAGTCGTTTCTAGCGTTGATAGTGTTAATATTCACTGTGCAAATGAATTTCAAAAGGATCTTTGATTTATATATTTTATTCATGTATTATGTGTCGAACAGTCAGATAAATTTATATTGTAATCTTTCTGGTTTTTTTAATTCATATGAAGTTTATTAATCAGTACTATATTATCAATTATTCATATTTACCTTTCGTCTTATTTCATTGAAATTTACAAAATTTCCGGGTGATGTAATCTGCTTTTTTTCCAGTGATGTTTACTATAACAGAAGCTTAAAAATCACAGTCTGAAGTAGTATTATTATATTATTAATAATTAAATATTAACTTTTTTTTATATTACGCGTATTAAGAATAATAAAAAAAGCGGAGAATTTCCGACAGGAAATTGACATCCTTAAACGGAAATCTCCTACATTTTACAATAGGCTTTGTGCTCTGTTTATGAATTGGTGTATTTGAATAAGTTATTCAAACTTATTTATAACAGTCACATCATTATTATTCGCATTCATTTATTCGATTGGTTGGTTAGTATTTCCTATTAATTAGCGTATTTTGAGTAAGTTATTTAAACCTATGGTAGAGATGGTGATCGATTGATTAACAGTAATGATTATCGTTCGTTCGGTCATTTTTAATTCCTTTCTTATAATATAATGGTCGAGCTGAATTTTACATTCGATTAAGTGGTTAACTGTTAATAATAGTATCAAGTAATTAACCGGGATGTTCTTCATATGATAGTACTTACCATATTTCGTTAAGGTTTACCTTATCGTTATTCTGATGAGCAAGATTTTCATAACTTTTACATCAAACCTCTTATTTTAGCATCTTTTATTCATGTTTATTTGAATAAGCAATCAAATTGGTATATTTAAATAAGCAGTTCAATCTCAACATTTTTTACATCGCACTTTAATTTATCTAGCTAGTATAAATATCTTTTTATTAATCTTAAATTAATACTGTAGTAATTTAATCGTCGCGTCAATTTTTATTCATTAATTTACTATTACAAAATTTATTAATGTCAAATAAGGAAAAAAAGATTAAAAAATTAGAATTATTAATCTTTTAAAGGCAATACTATTTGTACCCTTCGTTTTGTTATTTACACCCCACCTATATAAACTAATTTTACATAATATAAAATGTAAAATAATAGTTTTTAATTTAAGATGATATTCGTACCTCTCATGTTTTGTTATGTAAGTTATATACCATTTTCTATATCTGATATCAATAACTAATTATTATCGCAATGTGCAAAGTTTTAATTTTATATTTTTTTAGTAATAATATTTTTTTATACAGTATAAAGATTATATATCGTTTTGTACTACAACAATATCATATGACAATTGGTTAATAAATTTTTGTATTATACGTGTTAAATAAATTTTATTAATCGCAATTTTTAGTGCAAATTTTTTCTTTCACCGGGGTGACAACAAATAATAAAAAAGAAAAAATTTTTTGATAATTGTGATTAAAAAATTATTACAGTTTATTGTATAACATTTATTATAAACCGCACTTATGGTGGTTTTGCACCTATTTTCTAGGTTTTGTATACAAAATCTTTAGCACAAAATTTTCTTATTAATATTTAGGATTTAGAAAAATCTGATATAATTTAACAAAATATGTTTTCGATATCAGTAAATGATTTGTTTGCTGCTGATTAATAATTAAAGTATACACGTTTACTTATCTGTATATAAATTCTAAAAATTTATCTAATTAAAAAGATTTGCAAAAAAATGTGTTACACTAAATTTCATTTCGACCATTTTTCTTAACAAGTATTTGTTATAATATTATTATAACTATCGAAGAAAATCGAGTAAATCCGATCACAGCAAATCACAGGTCCCGTAAAACACCATAGGTGTATTTTAATAAAATAGTAGATTATTTCGAAACAATTTTGATTTTTTATCTATATTGTAACTAACTAGAGATATAGATTTAGATCACAAAGTTTTAGTACTAACTTATATAATGTTTAAAGCACTGCTTTGAAGCAATGCTTTTAAATTGAAATTTTAATTTAGTTTTATATTACTATAGTACTATATTTGAGAGTCGCAAAGTGAAACCAAGAAGTCTAAAAATAGAATAGTATTTATTTCATAATCTATTTCTGGATTTCCCAAAAATTTTATTATTATTATTTATCTGTTATATTTTAATTAGTCTAATTAATAAATATAAATTACTTAAATATATTAAATTATTATATTTTTATTAATGAAATAATTTTTAATAAAAAATATTTTAAATATGTTAAAACTACAAAAATTTATTTTTTATAAGTTTTTTTTCATGACATATAACAATGAGCACGCTCATATAAGTATGGTTTATACAGTATATTAAGCATTTTTATATTGAGCACGCATGTTAAGCTTGTTTTAGTATTAAAGCAGTTGTGCTTCAAATTTCTTAACTTTAGGAGTTTTGTGATAGTTTTTTGAAACAACAATTTTAAAATATATATTTAGAGAAGTACGGGTTATTTCAAACAATTACATAGCAGAAAGGTAGAACAATGAACCTTATTTACAAGTACTTTTTTTTTCAAAAATCTTTGATGTAATATACAACATTTTCAAAATGTTATCTATATCATCTAAATTTTTTCCGTATCTCTATCAAATGTAATTTAAACGATTGGAAATGTTTAAAAGATATTTAGAAAAGTTTGCATATCAATGTTCTACCTGTAATACTTTAAAAATACTTTAGATGAGCTACTATATATATATTTAATACTTATGTAATTGGTAATAGAAGTAGTAACTCTCAATATGAAAGTTTTTTGATAAGAAACCCTTGATGTAAGAAAGGTTTTACAAATCTAATTACCTTTCCCGATTTAAAAAAATTTTTGATTGGATTCAATTATTCTTTTATATAGAAAGCCACAATATTATGCTGTATTATGCAAAATCAGAAAAAGTATAACCGAATTAAGTGCTTTTATATGTATGCTCATGTCTCGAAATGCTTGTACAAATAAGATATTGAACGAATTCTCGAGTATTATTCATAATCGGAGATTACATTGGCAATTAGAGGAACAACGGGCAGATTTCAAGTAATACGAGATGCATTCATAAATGTGTACATAGGAACACACAAAAAATTTCAAAATTTAAGCCTTTAATGGGGGTTTGCGATGTACCATTTACATAAAACTGTACCAATAAAGTAATTCGAACTAGTCTATGTTGCACCATTATCGAACTTCGTATTATTTTTATACGCGTCTATTTTCTATTTCAGAGTCTTCATTCCTAATATCTCTAATATCTTTTAATTTATCCTTTCATTCATTTCCGTGTCTATTAAATTATTTATTACGATTACGCTTTATTTTTCAAAGCGAAATGGTAAAAAATTAAATAATTTATTATTTTTCAACTATTTTTCGGCATTCCTTTAATTTTTTTATTTTCCTCTTTATTCCTTTTTTTTTAATTCCTTTAATCTTTTAATCTTTTTTTTTTAACTCTTTTCCTCCTAATATTTTCTTATAAAAAAAAAAATGAAATCATCTTTCCTTGTAATTTACATAATCCTATCAATTAGTGGATTAATAAACGCATGGGTATATCCGACCTCACCTGATTCTAATTCTGTTTTTAAACCTGATTCAGTTGTAAGTCTTTAATAATTAAATTATTAAAAAAAATTGTTGAATTTATTGAACTTTAAATTCAGAAATTAATATATTATATCCTAATAGATTAAAGTACAATGGAAGGATGATAATAAACCCCAAAATATTGCGTCAGTACCTAAATTAAAAGTATTTTTCATGTCTGGTTCCGATCAAGAACAAATCTACCTTGCTACAGTTGGTGAAGTTCCAGGTAGTCAATTAACTATCGACTATCCTTGTCCTCAAGTAGATCCTGTTGGCAAATGTATGTAATTTTTTATTTTATTTTATTTTATTTTATTTTGTTCAAATAATTATAAAATATTTAAAATATTTGGTGCGATAATCTTTAATTTTTTATAATTATAGGGTACTTTTTCAGATTTTCTGATGGTAATACTACCAATGATGCCTATACAACACGATTTACAATTTCTGATTCAAATGGTAATTATCCGCCGGCTCAATCTCCTGCACCAGCGCCTGGAAAAAACCCTGGCCAAAATGGTAAAATAGTATCAAATTCAACCACACCTGCAGCAACTTCTTCAATTAGTGGTGGTACACCAACTTCAACTCCAGCTTCTTCCAACAATAATAGTAATGTACCAGCGACAAATGCTGTACCATCTACACAATCCTCACCATCTGCACCATCCGCACAAAAAACTCAATCGTCGAACGCTAATCCTAATAAACAATCTGCTGGTCCTGGTTCTAATTCTGCTACATCAGATTCAGCATCAAGCAATAAAACTAGCAAGGCATCTAGTGGTGCATCTAGCAGTGCATCATTATTAGGGTGCGCTAAAGAATTAGCATTCAGTGTAATAGTAGGTTTTACATTGAGTTTTTTGATGCCTTCTATTTAAAAAATTATAAATATTGTATTTGTAATAGAATTAACTTGTAGTCACTCTTATTAACTATTAATTATTACTACCAACCATTTCTTTCATTCCTTCGAGTGTCATTTTTTCATCAATAACCACGCTTCGCTTATGCGCTTAATTTCAAATAAACATGATCAAGTACTCTAGAATTTAAAAAAAAATTATACAGTTTCTATTATTTCTCTTGTTTATTTCATTTATCATTTGTATTGCTTATAGTACTACTCGGAAATAAAATAAAATGAGAATTAATAATATAATTATAGGTTTATGTAAGGATAGTGAAGTCTTTAAGTCCAATTCCCCCAAGACCAGGTATTGAGTCTAAAGACTAGGTCTTAATTTTAGGATAGTCCAAAATTACCAAATTTTGTTTAATTCTGGTCAAATTTGCAGATCATTTGGCTCCGGGAATGAGTTTTTAAAAACTCCAAATGATCTGCCAATTTGACCAGAATTAATCCAAATTTGGTAATTTTGAAGGTCGTGATCAACAAGGATCGACAAAAAAAAAAACTGAATGGGTATGAAAATTTATTAAATTATAACATTTTGTTTATATGTATATACTGTTAAACTGCATGATACCTTCATTTCCTATGAATTTTATGAATTATAAATAAATGCATAATTTCTCTATTTGCATAATGCACATAAAAATTATATTGACTAATTTGGCTTTAAACATGAATGGTTTTTATATTATTTATATTATTTTGAATTTACAAATTTTTCAAGTTTTTTAAAAATGTGATATCTGAAATATATAAAGTAATAGGATTAGTGGGCAATATTATACTTTAGAAATTTTTTTTTGTTGCAATGGTATGTAGATGATTTCTTGAATGATCTGATTAAAGTGACACAACTATTTAATAATATTGTAAAGTTTCACCAAATTAACGGTCAAAGATGTATGTTATTTAATATGTTACCATTACACGATTCACTATTATATCTATTATCTAAACATATCGATTGTACGTATATAAAGTACATTCTGACTGAATTAGTCGGAGATGATAAAAAAAAAATTTGGGTCTTAATAATGATACAGTATCATTAACGATAACTAGTTATTTCAAATGACATAAAAAGTTTGAGATAATAGGTTATAATGGTCAGTCATCATTCATGAGTTGATCTACCGCAATTACCGTAAAATCTCGAAATAGCGGGCATGGGCGTTATTTCGAATCTTGGCTCGAATTAAGCTTAACTCGAGCCGAAAATTGTAATTTCACACCTGCGCGTTATTTCGAGATTTTACGGGTACTAACTGTTTGGATCTCTAGTCAGTCAATCAAACAAGAGATTGGGTAGTAATATTTCCAAATTGCACTTTAGTTGATATTCAAAAATAAGATTATACTACATGTATGTCCTGTCTGATTATTATGAGTTGTAAATATATAATTTGTAATTATGAATTGAAATTCTTAGAAAATAGATACAAAATTCGAATCAGGTTCGTTATATAATTAGAATCGGGTTCATTTAAGCCCAAGATCGGCTAAAATGAATTAAGTTCAAATGAACCAAAATCGTGTCAATTGAACCAAAATCGGGTCAAATGAACCAAAATCTGGTTCACTTGAACCTAAATCAGGCTCAGTGAACCAAAATCGGGTCAAAAGAACCAAATCAGGTCACTCGAATTCGAATCAGGTTTAGCGTTAGGTGGATTTGAATCAGTTATAGTTTTGGTTACTGTAAATGTGAATATTATTATTATTTTTTAAGGGGAATTTACATATTAGGGCATGGAAAATGAAAATAATTACACATAAGGGCCCAAAGTTAAAATAATTACATATAAGGCCCAAATTTTGAAAAATATTACAATCATGGACCTAAATTTATCCTAAATAATTAGATCTAGTAATAAGTTTTTTAACATTTGAAATTATATAAATGTAATTTTCTTTTGGCAGTTAAAACATATTGCTTTTTTACGAATACAAATGAGTTTTTGCGGTTCTAAATATCTTCGATTAACGCGTAGTAACCTTCACAAAATGTGAAACTAGTCTTGGTATAGAACAAACTTATTAGTTTAGAACCAAATAAGCATTATGATATTGATAAATATCGTGCTTAACCTAGTCGAACTTATCTTGTTTAAAAAAAAGGTCATTAATTGAAAAAAGTATAGAATATAGAGTAGTAAATATATACAGTGATGACATTCAAAGTTACTTTGGTCCTTAATTGTAAAATTTTTCAAAATTTGGCTGTTATATGTAATTATTTTCACTTTGGGCCTTATTTTGTAGTTATTTTCATTTTTCGGGCCTTTTATACCTTAGTCATCCGAAATGTGTGACAGGTTGATCGACAAAATTAAGAATTTTTCTAATATCTTTCTATAACACTAACATTAATAAGGGCCATGTTAATCAATTAGTCGTAATCTGTCACACATTTCGATCTTGCCACGAGTAAAATTGAACATCATGTGATTGCATATTTTACAAACACGAATTACGTAAATAATCTGTGTATAATTCATTTATTAAAAAAATTATCAATTTCGATAATCCTTGACTTTCACAAAATAATGAATTTATTTTTGTTTTTGTTTTTTTACAGCTAATTCATAACATTCTATCAGATATCTCACTAAAGAGAATCATAACTACCCTATTCAAGTTCAATTAGCAGGGAAAAAACAAGTTTAGAAAGAATTTCAAGTGACTTACAAATCATTGTTAATAAATTCAACATCTTGATCAAAAATGACCAAAGACAAATTGATCGTTGCCAATACAACATAAAAACTTCATCTACAATGTCTACTTTAGTCCAATTTGCCACTCATCTTATTTAATTCCCACCATGATTTAGTATCGATAGGAATATCTAGATTATTAGGCAAATATTCTACTAATATTTCCATCAACTCATCTAATGGTTCACTCTTATGAACTTCAATCAGATGTTTTCTTACATATTCATAATTATAAGAAGGAACTCTAGCCCAAAACCAACATAATTTACATCTAAATAACCCCGTATTTGCAAGTCCTCTTAATACTGCACCTTTTATAGTATGGGCGGGATTTCGTAAAAATACAACTGCTTCGGTTGACAATATTGGTATTAGCACTTCATCAACGAATCTTTCATCCCAAGGTTGATATGGATAATTGTATTGAACTGGTGGATCAGAAAATGATGGACACCAGCGTAAGAACTTTAAAAGATTTATTACGGATCTTGTTTGTGAATACTCATTATTGTGTATAGGATTTCTTATATACTGTGAACCTGAAGGAAAGGTAATGTTGGACGCTATAGTTGGTAAAGTTGTTATTCCTTGTTCCAACAATAACGGTGTATGACGTGGTAGTAACGCTCTAATCTTCTCGATAATATACATTTGTTGACTTAAAAGTTGGATTTGTTGCATTCGATCAGGAGTAAAATATTCAGTAGCGTGTACTTGTTGTAATTGTTCCTCAATCCACTTTTGCCAAAGTGCGGGACAAGTAACATTACCTGATTGAAATATATCAAAGGATGGAACTTCTTGTCTATTCCAAGACAATGATGTTGATTGTTGTATAGAAACATCAGCGATTGAATTCATAATTGACCATGAAACAGGAGTTGTTGGAGCGGTTGGTTGTTGATTACTTTGTTTTTGCTGTATACAATTGTTCTGATTCATTATAAAAGGAAATTCATCAGAGACACCGTACTTAACCGGTGACGTACTTTCTGATGACCACATCATTTGATCAGGTGTTAAATTCTCAATTCTGTTGTAATGATCAGATGTGTACAAATCATTTAACCAAAATGATTGCTCTGCTGACATATTCGTTTGACCATATATTTGACTAGATACACAATCTTTATGATCAAATACTAGTGGTTGACCTTGTTCAAATGTACCTTGTTTTTTCCAAGATTCTCTTGTGGCCTCGATCATACTCATTGTCTCAGGAGAAAAAGGAATCATTCTCCATTTAAAATGTTCATTTGATTCAACTTCAAAATCTTGACATATAGCATCGGAATCATCATCATCAAGTAAAATGTCAGTACAAGTATTTTCATTATCTATCTCTGATGTGGGTTGTTGAGAATCTCCTTCCATATATTGGTCCAACAATGATTGTTGAGCTTCGATACACGCGTTATCTGTATTCTGATCATCACATGTCGCTAAAAGTTGTTCTTCAATGCTTATGTCTTCCGTCTTTGTGATTGATGGAGAAAATTTACTTATGTTAACATTGCATGACTTATCAATAGGTTGATCAGGAATTTGTGAAATCAAATATTGATCATCATTGGTTTCAGGTAACATCATAGTTTTAAAATCAACCACCTCATTAGATTTATGATCGATCGTTTGAGATAATTGAATACCTGATGTATCCGGCGAATTTATTTCTGAATCAGATGAAACAGAATCAGTGTTTTCAACTTTATATCTTGCTGAAACAGTTTGATATTCATTTAAAAGTTTTCCTTTAAGTAATGTCCATTTTTTTTCTGTGAATGGAGTTCTTTGCTGAATAGCATTTTGATATGATGGGCATTCAAAAATATATTTTTCCAAATATTTTGAAGATCCATCATCAGCCTTTTCATCCAATAATTCCTTAAGATATTGAGCAATTGCCTCTTTTCGTAAAGTACTATTTTGATCCCTTATTTCAACCATTGCTTTACGTTCTTCAGAATCAGCTTGTGTACGAATTTCAACATCAGCCATAATTAAACGAAACAATTCATATTTTTGCTTTAACCAATCAGAACGATTTTCAGCAGGAATTGACTCATATTCTTTAACATAAGCATCTACCATAGATGACCAATAAAATTTAACACCTTTTTCTTGATGAAATGGTAAGGCACAAATCAATTCAGAAGGAACGCTTGAAGCAATGGAATCACCTCTACACAATCAATCGACATTCGAACATCAATAACCATAAAAATATTAATGAATGAAAAAAATTGAAATAAATTATATAAATATATATATATATATATATATAAATAAAAACACACCTCGTTGTCTTTGTTTTAAAACAAAGTCCACAACAACGAATCCGAAATACCCAATAAATTTTTCTGATTCGTGATTTATTACAAAATTGACAACCACGATTATTCAAAAGTTCATGATACTGTTCTTGAGTTATTCCATCAGGTGGTGGTAAATCCGAACGTTTATACATAGCAATTTCTGAAATTTGCTGCGGCTCGTTCGATTCATCACATGATCTCGCGTTTGACGAAGTAGGATCAATAGAAGGAGATGATATCGTAACGGTAGGCGAAATTATTGAAGAATTTTCTTTATTTTGACATTTTTGAGAAATTATAGTGTCCATTAATGTTTTTCTCTTTGATGGTGGCATAATCATGCGTTAACTTCTTATATCGTTATACCCTGAGTATTGAAAGAGAATTATATCAGCATCACTAAAATATAAGACAACAAACCGCGCACAAAAAAAAAAAAAGAAAATACAAAAAAAAATAGAAATATATATATATGTATATATGTAAATTATATATAAAACATACTATTGTTAGGACCGCGCTAAAAGGGTTTCGCGTCGCTAAATTGCAAAGAAACTGAATGAAAGAATGAGATAAGGGGCATAAAATAGTGCAGATCAACTATTTATACTTTAAAAAAATCACAAAATTTTTTGATTTACCTCTGATTTGGTTACATCAGTTTGTGTATTTTTGACACAATTGTTACACGTCCAATAATATGAAATCAATCATCAAAGTGCGCGTGCAAATTATAAAAAGGTTGTACAATATAATAAAAAAGAGTATGTAATAAAAGTAATAAATAAAAAGTAATAAATAGTAAAAAGGTGTGATATGAACGCAGTAAAAATTTAAACAAAAATAACAATAAAAAAAAAAACGAGATGAAAAGTTTTGCGGTAACCAAATACGTTCAACAAGGAATTTCGGAGATAAAACCTTGTTGATAAGGCGTGATTATTGAGTCGTCAACACGTGGCTTTGCCCTGGACTTGCAGTAGCGTCGTGACATTGACGATCTTTATTTATGCGTGAATCCGGTGAGAATCTTGTTCTCGGAAAAGTCTCGCGTGGGAGAATTTGTACAAGATTCATAGATTTAACAGCCACACCCTTCGTTCTTTTTTTGTAATTGTACACATTGCATAAGCTGTACGTACGAATGGCAGTGCCAAATGTTCACCAGAGCCATAAAAGAAGCTTCTTTGTTATGACAATTCTTATTCAGTGGCAGTCCCTCGATCAAAGTGTACTTTCAATTGCGGTGTAATAACGTGGCTTGGTTTGTTTCAGTGTGTTTTTTCTTTTAATTTTCTTTTTTTTTTTTTTTTTTTTTTTTTTTTTTTTTTTTTTTCTTTCTATTATTTATTTATTTATTTATATATTTTATTTATTATTATTATTATTAAAAGATCAGGTGGTAAACGGGTATAATTAATTCGTATTCCAAGAAAGTTTTAACTTGTTGAGATAACGACGGAACTTGGTAAATAAAGGAAATGACGATAAGAATCCGACAAAATCGGTTTGTCCTAAAAGTTTGGACACTGCATATATGTTGGGAAAATCTTTTGATTAAAAACTGGGTCATCTTTCGACCCTTTTTATGTAAAAATTTTCTAGAAAACAGGATTTCTGCGCATCGTTTCCGTATTGAACAGGACATAACGTGATTAAGGCGGCATTGCTTGTGGAGAGCATAAGGCGTGTGCAGTTCAATACGTTCAATTCAAATTTACTTATTTTAATACTATTCCTGATATAACCTTTTTTTGGTCTAATGTTTTAAGTTTCTTGTTTCATTCAAGCTTTTATTACGCCAATTTTCCGAATTCAATCAGAAAATTTTCAAAGATAGTATTTAAAAATGACATTGATAAAATCTCTTACGACATTCGGATCTGGAAATTGAGACATTTTGTGGCCGTGTTTCATGAAACAATGCGCCTTTTTTGATAGAGGATGATGAATTCCAATAGTATGTCTTCTTTTAGGTAATCAAATAAATAAATACAAAATAATACGCCATTCATCCTACAAGACCATAACTCGCCGTGTAGTTATGATTTGTCATCATCATCATTAGACATTTATGTTTACGACGCAATATTTTTGTATAATTTGCTGATTAATATTTAGTATTCACAGCCGGTGATTTTTCTTTATTCTAAAGTATTCGACTTCATTGTACAATGAAATTGTAAAGTTTTGATTGTTAAAAAAAAGTCTTCATGTAAAATATTTACAAGTATCGATTCTAATGATAAGAAACAGTACTTAAAGATGTAGCCACAAGTGAATAACGCGTCCATCTTTCAACGGACGCTTATTTATTGAATCATCAATTTGCTCAGCAATCATCAGATTATCAAGTTAACGCGTTTATTATGCATTTGTTGATTGGTCAGATAGGTGTTACGCAACAAGAAACCAAGCCTTGGCCTATATGCCAAATTACGTATTACATACGTACGCACGTATCTACCTAATTACATACCAACTTATGTACATTCCGTATACATTATGCAAAGCCTCTTTATATTCCATTTTTATATAATTTATACTAATGCTACAACCCATATGCCAGGTGAAACCTACTTGGCCTTGTCAAAATAAAAATACAACATTCCGGCTCCGTTATATTTAATTATTTTCATTTTTAAGTGCTGGCTGCTTTATGTCAATAAAAAAAAATTATCATGAGCTCTTTTTTTTTTTTATCTTCCTCAGGATTTGCGACCTTTTAATAAAGTTCGTTTTTTCCTGAATTTACCACTTGGCAGATCAACAGGAAAATTGCATTGATTATATTCTCATGCATATCTCGGATAGTTTTGTATCATTGTGATCATAAAATAGATCCTTTTCATTTATATATGCGGATGTGCTCCGTGCATAAGGTTCCTATTTGTCAACAATTACAGTGGTTCGATAATAATGTCATGATAATGTGAAAAAATTGTTCTTATCAATTATTCAGATCAGTTATAATTAACTAACTAGGAAACAGGAACTATCCTAAGTCAGGTGCAAAATTATGATAATCATACTATCAACTCTCTTTAAATCGAAATTGGATTAAACCAAACGCTAGCTAGTAAACGTTATGTGAACCGAACTTTAAAAAAAAATTTTTTTTTATTATAAAGTTCGATTAAAGTGTTAAGCACACTTGCATTTTTTGATGTCATTTTACTAATAAGCTTCGAGGAATCAGTTTAGAAAATTGACTGTAATTTATATACGTATAGTTATACTTTTCAAAATTTAAACTAATCCCAAATCAAAAAAAAAACAATTGTTGTTTATAAAAAAAAATTTTTAAGACATGTTTGGCCAGAATTTGGGATTTTGACTTGGACAAACTAATACATCTGAAACCTCCCATATGTGCACCCTCTATAAGTGCACACCCTATCTAAATGCACGTTCAAATTTTGTCCTAAATATATAAACAAACCGTAATTGCACTTTTTCTTATTGTTCTCTTAGTACACTTTGTTAAAGCTTGGTCCCAAAGAGCGTGCACTTATAGAGATTTTACTATATAGAGTTTTGCATCGCACTAGCGTTAGCACCCTAAAAAATTTCGTTAGATAATCAACAATAAAATAAAAATAGCTCAAAAAATTATTTATAACTTAATTTTACCGCTTTTTACATGTTGTAAGTGGAAACGGAATTTAAGTGGATTTGGAATTTCCTAGTTAGTTAAAATTAAGGTTGGGGTAGGGTTAGGGTATAGATGTTCATATGATAAAATCAACCCCAAAATGCAGCAGGTTTTATATAAAAATTTATGAATCTATTTAGATTCCGTTTTCACTTACAACATATACCGTATACTAAAATTTTATTGTTTATTTTTTTTTTTTTATACTAGTAATAAAAATTTTTTTAGTAACTATAGTATACAAAAAATTTTAATTAATAATTAAATTTTAATATATAATATTTTTTTAGACTATTCCGGGTTTTTTTTACCTTATTACTGTATTATATGTAGAATCAATCAGATTGTAAGATCTTGTGTAACAAATTAAAGAAAAAAATTAAGAAAAAAACAAAGTACCTTTAAATAACAAAAATTTTATTATAGAAACTAGCTTTATATCTCTAAGTAAAAGTTTCACATCTAAATTGCATATAATACAACTTCTATCTTAATATTACCCTACCCCTAACTCTACCCTTTAATAGTAAACTTACTTATTTTTTTAAAAAAAGCTATAATAAGGTGATATTATCTAAATGAAATTAATTAAAATCTATTTTTTAAACTATTCCTTAAACCATCCATTTAAGCAGGCAAATTTGTCTGTTTAAATTTTATAAATTCATATCTGATTTATTTTTGTTAATAAAAATAAAAATATTATTTAATTTTTTTTTAATGATTATATACTATTTAAAACTTATTTTTATTTGCTTAATATTATAAAAAATTTGAGGTTACTTATAAAAGAAAATTTTATAATGTTTTAAAAAAATTTTAATTTTAAAAATTTTTTCTTTTTTTTTTAGTTTTGCTTAATAAAATTTTAAAATTTAACCCCTATTGCCTTAATTCAAAGTTTTAAAAAATTATAGTCAACCCTCCATAAATGCAATACCTCTCTAAATGCACGTTTTTTTCTATTCCATAAAATGTTATTAGTGCTAAATGCATGTTCTATATTCTGTAAATGCACGTTCTCTTGAATAACATTTTATATCACACTAACCTCCCTAAATGCACATGGCCAATCAAATTTTAGTATTTAAGATAGGTTATACAGTTTTGGTAGAAGTTACACCAACTTGGTGATCTAATTTTTAAAAGCTGCAATTTAATTGGCTCTCTCTAAATGCAAACCTCCCTAAATGCACGTTGTAGGCTTGTCCCTACGAGTTGCATTTATGGAGGGTTGACTGTACTTTTATTATTATTACTTTATAATTTATTAAACAAAATTTAAACTTTATTTAATAGTAACTACTTTAGAAATATATAAAATTTTAAAGAAACTTTTTAAAATTTTAATAGTAAAATTAAAATTAAAAATATAATATCTTTATCAAAATTAAAAATAAAAAAATAAAATTTAAATATACTATTTATAAAAAAAATATCTTTAATTTTATTCAAAAAATAGGAAAATCAATTTTAATAAATTTTAAAAAAACTTAAAAAAACTTTTTAAAAATTATTTTAGCAAGCAAATTTGCCTGCTAGATAGTTTAAGAGATAAACAATTTTAAAGAAACTTTTTAAAATTTTAATAGTAAAATTAAAATTAAAAATATAATATCTTTATCAAAATTAAAAATAAAAAAATAAAATTTAAATATACTATTTATAAAAAAAATATCTTTAATTTTATTCAAAAAATAGGAAAATCAATTTTAATAAATTTTAAAAAAACTTAAAAAAACTTTTTAAAAATTATTTTAGCAAGCAAATTTGCCTGCTAGATAGTTTAAGAGATAAACAATTTTAGCCAAATTATTCTTTGTAATCTACTTTTTTTAAAAATTAAAACATATATAGTATTTTTAGAATTTTAGTATTTATTGCTAATAGTTACAGTATATCATTATTCTTTATACAGGGTGTTCTCAAGCATCTCAATTAATTGATTTAATAATAATTGTAATAAAACTCAAAGTATTAACATCAATGATAATATTAATAAACTTAAATGCTTGAGCATACTTTTTTTCTTTGACCATGATCTTCATTATGGCACCCAAAACAATTAAAAATTCAATAAAAAAATTCTATTCAACTGACTACTAAAGCTTTAACTTTAGTTGCATTAGCTTCTTTTTTTAATGATTATACAATTTAAATTTTTTGTTGCAATAGCAACAGAATCAAATTATCGAATCATTAGCAAAAGTTGCTTTATAGCAACAAAAAATAATAATTTTTTATGTTATTTTAAAAAATATATATTTACAGTATTATATTCATATTAAGAGTAGAGTGCATATAGATCATTTATCATATGATTTTAGTAGTACAATAAGATTTATATAGAAAATAAAAATGTGCCACAAATAAAACTTTTTATAGCTATTATTAATTTAGCCAAAAATTTTATAATATATAGTACAAAATACTCTTTTTATAATAGTAAAATTTTTAATAAGTAAAATATTTAAAAAAAATTAAACTTTTATATGTTATAAAGTTTTTCTAAGTTGGTTCAAATTTTCTTTAATTACACAAAATAAATTAATTCTAGCTGGTTGAATCTATGTTGTTTACAATCCTAATTGGTTGATCATCTGATTTCATATAATCACAATATGATCACTATTAAAAATAATCTATATCTATTCTACTCTTAAAATATTGATTATTTGTTTTAAAAGCTTTGAGCATTAACAATAAAATTGGATTAGATTAAAACTTGGTAAGAATTTATTGTTTATTATTATGTTTGAATATAAAGTAATACTTGAGCAACCTTTATTATTAATGACAAATTTTTAACAAAAAAAAGTGGTTTGTATCTTACTAATTTGTTCATCACAATAAAACCCCGAATAATCTATGTAAGGTATTATATTTGTATAATTTTAGTATCATTTTAAAATATTAGTATTAGGAAAATATCATAAAAATAGTAAGAATAGTATAAATTTTATCAAAGTAATCAAATCCGTAGTATTAATTTTATTAGGAAAACTTTTCTCCGTTCTCAAAAGGGAGTTATTTTCATTAATAACTCGTTATTATAGCTCGTTATTATAACTCGTTATTATAACTCGTTATCATAACTCGTTATCATAACTCGTTATTATATCTTGTTATTATATCTCATTATTATATCTCGTTATTATATCTCGTTATTATATCTCGTTATTATATCTTATTATAGGGAAAATACTAAGTTTTTACAGATATATAAACTCTGCTTTTTCTCCCAAGGCAGAGGAAGTTCTGTTCTATACTTTTCTTCCTTTCTAAAAACATTTATACTTTAACATATTACACCTAATAAATTGATATTATCTTTTGACTATAAATTTTATATTTTTTTATTCTGTTATTTTATTTTCTTGTTTATATTTTCTCTTTATCTTCATATTCCTTACCCTCTTACATGTTAAGTCAAGTGATATAGTTACTTGTCTAAAAGTTACTATATTACAGTTTTGGCGACGACGACAGGACCTGTAACTCTTTGTGTCTGTGATTTCCAACTTTTTATTTAAGGGGAGGGCCAGAAATCAGCTGATTGCCTGAGGGGTTTGAAAAACTAGAAATTTAATATGAAGACCTGACTAAAATAGGGGGGGTCAAAATTTTGGCCAAAATCAAATCAGCTGATTCCTGGCAGTGCTCTAAGAGTTATTCTTTTTCTTAGTTCTTTTTTTTTCTTCCTTTTCTTTCTTTTTCTTTTCTTGCTTTTCTTCTTTTATATTTAGTTAACAAATTTTGTCCTTTTTGAAAAACCTTCTTTACCCTTTTTCTTGTTGTAATACAAAGCTTCTTTTGAGTTATACAAAAGTCATTTTTGGTTACACAAAACTCAAAATACTCGTACTAGTTGGAACTGTATAGATCTTTAATTTTTGAGCAATATTACACAAAACTACCTTTTATTCATTTACAAGCCCTTTTATTTATTACATACTATATACAATCTTATTTAAAAACTTATATTCCTTAAATTACCTTTTTATTATTAATTTTCTTGTTTTTTGCTTTTATTAAATCCCTTTTATTATTATAAACTATTTTTTTTTAAAAAATGAAATATTTTTCTTTTAATCCCAAAGCTTATTATTTTGGAAACAGAGGAAGCAAAAGAGACTTTTAAAACAAAATATACTTTACCAAATTCTTACAACTTTATGTTCAATTCTTAAACAAAATAATTATAAAAATTCATTTATTTATGATCTTGAAAATTCATTTTCAACAATTATATAATTTTTATTTTTATTATTTCTTTTGAATTAAAATTTGATTTTGGACTTTATTTTGGATTTAATAGCTTGGATCAATGGATATTTTATTTTTTTTTAAATTTTCTTTAATTTTATTTTGCGTTTTTTCTTTTATATTTAGGGAACATAAGCCCTATTTACAATCTCGCCATTCATACTTGGATAACATTGGATATAAAAGAATTTTTTTGTCTAAATTGATATTTTTGGAATTCCTTTATAATATTTTCTTTATTGTTTATCCAATTCAATAGGAATTGAGGCTATAATGCTTGAAATTTCTGGTTTATTATTTATTATTTTTCTTGGATCCAAATTTTGAATTAAGGCGGGAATCTTGAATTTTATTTTTATTATTATTATTTTTTCCAATTCTTGGTGAATTGAGGCTTCATAAAGTTTTGTATTTAATGTGGATATATGGATTATTTATTTTATTTCTCTTAATTCATCATTATATTTTGGTTAACCACTTCTATTCAAATTTTTTTTATCTATTATTCGATTTTATTAGTACTTTGATCAAGTATTAATATTTTTACAATTATTTTCTTTCGATTATTTTTTTTTTGAACAATTATTTTATTTGCTATTTGCAAATGAATTTTAGTAGTTACTTCATCAATTATATTTTTTTAAATTTTTGGTTCACTTTTCGTCATTTTAGTTTTTTAATTATTTTTTTATCGATATATTTTTTTTTTTTGCAAATAATTTTCTTTTCAATTATACTTCTTAAAATTTCACTTTATACTTTTTGCCAAATTAATTTGTACTTTCGACTTATTTTTGATCAAAAATGTTTATTTTATCGATTTTTCTTTTTCTTTTTATCAAAAATTATTTTTTTAAATAGATTCAAATTTATTTTCTTATTTATTTTTATTTTATTTTATAAAAAAAAAAAAAAAAAATTTAAAAAATTTATTTATTCAAATATACCAATATTTACAATAATAATCTTATAAAACTTTAATTCTTTATTATTTTTCTTATTCTACTCATTAGGATCCAAATTTTCTTTTCCTATTATTTAAATTTTTTATAATCAATTTAATATAAGCAACTTAATATTACAAATATCTACACTAAAATACTAAAACTTACCTAATTGTCTTTTTAATATTTCAATTTTACGATTTAATGCTTCTTTTTCTTCTTCCAAACGACCTAAATACTCTAACATTTCCAATTTTTCTTCATTCAAAGCATTAAAGTCTGCACGTAGTGCATTAAAATCTTGTTGCATCTCTACACACATTCCTAACTAGTGATTTGACCTAGTTGGTCTATAATTGGGTAACCGAACTGAACCAAAAGAAATCCGGTTAACCGATTGAATAAAATGCTTAATCGGTTAATCCGATTTAATCGGTTGATAGTCGGGTAACTAGCTAATCTGACATAATCGTGTATATGGTTAACCGATTACAAAAATGGTAACAAGGTTCGCATGGTAGCAGGGAGTTAAATAATACGCTTTTGCTCCAATTATTTTTTAATACAACTTACTAAACGTTCGCTCAAATTACTTACTAACCTTCGATCAACGATTGCAATTGATTCATTACCCAGATTGTAACTCAGTAACATGAGTTGATAATTTTTCTGTAATTGCAGAAATTGGTAAATTTTGTGGTGCATTTGCTAAATTTACTGAATTTGCTGAATTTGCTGAATTCTCAATTAAATATTTGTATTTTTATTGTTAATAATGATTTTGGATTTGCCATTGCTGGCCTAAAACAATACTTGACATTTGTCATGTTAAAGTTCTATTTTCTATTAAGTTTTTTAATATTTTTTTTTGCAAAATTACATGAATTATTGGTAAACTTTTAAATTATGTTCAGGTTGACCCAGCTAAGCCGAATAACTCGGGTTAACTGAATTAACCGATTAGAAATTTTTATCTGGTTGCTTGATAATTCAGGTCAACCAAATTAACCGATTAGAAATTCTGGCCGGTTGCTGGATAACTCGGGTCAACTGAGTTAACCAAAATAATTCCGGTTAACCCGATTAGAATCGGGTAAACTGGCTCGGGTAACCGATTGATGATTTTGTTCTCGGGTCAAAACACTATTCCTAACATTCGAATAAAATCTGACTCCAAAGAATTTCATCTTTCTAAACTACTATCTCGGTCTTTTTTTAAAAGATCTAATTCATTCCCTTTAGTTTCTAGCTTCTCTTTTAATTCATATAATTCCATTGTAACTACTTCAATACTTTGCAACCAGTTCACCCAAGGCTCATTTACAATATTTTCTTCTTCTTTATCTCTAACTTCTCTTTCAACTTCATCTTCTACAACATCTTCTTCTGTTATTTCTTCTTCTTCAGCAACTTCTTGCATACTAGCCAAATTATTTAATTTTAACTTATAATTATTATCGATTTCTTTTAAATACACAATATTAATTACTTACTAAATATCATTATTTTCAATAAACTCAACTTCCTCTATTTCTTTTTCACCTTCTTCTTTCTTCAATAATTGTTTTTTCTTTTTTAAAAATCAGGAAAATTTTTGATTACGAGGCATTTTCAAAATAGTATTCAAACCGTAATTTTGATTATCCTTTTATTTACTGATGATCTAATTTTGATTATCTATTTTTGAACATTTTTAAACCCTATTTTTTTCTAAATTTATACCTTGGTAATATGGAGCAGTGGTTTGAGCAGGTGATTGTCCGATCAACAGTCTCGAAGTTCGAATCATGCTTAAGGAGAGTTCATACAGATATATTAGACAAAACATACTAATATATTCTAAGGCCCTTAGGTTGCAGTGATGTATCACAAGGTGTTATTTAGACTATTTTATTTTTTTTATTTTTACTTTTTTTATATATATCTATTAAATTATTATTATTTTTTTTTTTAAAGCTTCATAGCCGTCGGATCTTTATTAGCAAATTACATAAAAAACTACATAATTTAATATACTAACAGTAGAGACCGAACTAAGCCGGCTGCCCGAATTGGTGCCCAACTTTGGCTACTGCACTGAAATGGTTTGCTCATACTCAAGCGATGGTCTTCCCATTAGCAAGAAGTATAGCACCGCCTGGTTTCAGAATACCAACCACAGAATCCATTCCACCTAAAAACTTCTTCTCTGAGCTTCTCATAAAGAAGAATAAAAAAGGGGAAAAGATTAAAGAGGGGACAATATCTAAATGACTTAATGTCTATCGGTGTATTATATGTACAGATGTATAAAAAAGAAAAACGATACTAAAAAAAAGATAAGAAATTTTTTACATGCCCTTCAGATCCAACCACGTCATCATTGTTTATTTGTATGTAGCGACCAAATCCACACGTAACGGTGCCGGTCCCGATTTGGTTCATTCCAATTCGGAAGGAGTAAACACTGCGGATCTTTTGGAGGGGGTAAGCTAGGATTCCTACTTTTTTGCGAAAATTTCGAAAAAATCCAAAGGGAAGTATGCCGATACTCAAAAGAAATTTAAAAGAGAGGGTATAGTTGGAAAAACTCAATTTTTTGTTGTTCCCCATTGTTTTGCCACAAAAAACTTCGTCAACGGAAGAAAACTTTAATTTCCACCAAAATTTTTCATACAAGAGCTCTACCTTTTGCCAGTTATCTTGTAAAAGTACGCTTTTGGCTTGCATGTCGAATATATAAAGAAGTCACCGGAAAGTTAGTTGATCTTTATAAAAACCGTTTACTTGTGTTATCCTACTATACATTAAGTATAGGCAACTCTCCAACAAAAAACTTCTTGTTTTTCCTCCGTTGGTAATTTGGTTCGAGTGATCATCAGAAAGAGTTCCACTGTATGTATACAAAATGTTATCTATTAAATTATTATTTTATTTTTTATTTGTTTTTTTTATTTTTATTATTATTATTTTTAAAAACTATTATTATTTTCTTAAATTTTGCGGAGCAAAATTTTTGAAGGAGAGAATAGTGTTATATTTGTATAATTTTAGTATCATTTTAAAATATTAGTATTAGGAAAATATCATAAAAATAGTAAGAATAGTATAAATTTTATCAAAGTAATCAAATCTGTAGTATTAATTTTATTAGGAAAACTTTTTCCCGTTCTCAAAAAGGAGTTATTTTCATTAATAACTCGTTATTATAGCTCGTTATTATAACTCGTTATTATAACTCTTTATCATAACTCGTTATCATAACTCATTATTATAACTCATTATTATATCTCGTTATTATATCTCGTTATTATATCTCGTTATTATATCTCATTATTATATCTCATTATAGAGAAAATCCTAAGTTTTTACAGATATATAAACTCTGCTTTTTCTCCCAAGGCAGAGGAGGTCTGTTCTATACTTTTCTTCCTTTCTAAAAACATTTATACTTTAAAATATTACACCTAATAAATTGATATTATCTTTTGACTATAAACTTTATATTTTTTTATTCTGTTATTTTATTTTCTTGTTTATATTTTCTCTTTATCTTCATATTCCTTACCCTCTTACATGTTAAATCAAGTGATATAGTTACTTGCCTAAAAGTTACTATATTACAAAGGTCATATTTAAAAAATTACTAATGGAGGCTGTTTTTTAAAAAAGGTTATATTTGAAAAGTAGGTATTGAAGGAAAAGGTTATATTTGAAAATAGCTAAATAGTAAAAAAGGTATATTTAAAAAAATGCTAATAGGGTAATTTTTATAAATCTTATATTTAAAATGTACTAATGAAAATTTTGGGCCATAATAAATACAAAATTGAAAAATGCAAAAATCAAAAAAATGCAAAAATCAGAAAAATGCAAAAATCAGAAAATGCAAAAATCAGAAAAATACAAAAATTAAATAAAAATTAATCAAAATAGGTTTTTTTTAAGTTTTTTTTACATTTTGTACATAATTATATATTTTTTTTTTAAAGAACATAAGTTTTTTTTTAGAGAACACAATTACAGTTTTTTTTTTTTGGAATTTTTTTTTTTTTAGAGACATTATATTTCAAAAAAAGTTAAAGATATATAAGGGCCATGACATATATTATGTAATATCATTTTATCATAGAGCTACTCTCCTCCCCCCACATAAGACCAATTAGCCAATCAAATTGTATAATTAGTCTTATGTAAAAATTTTTTTGACTCCTTTCTCCCCTAGATATTACATAATATCTGTCACTGCTTTAAATGTTTGATCTAATATTTAAAATATAGCTTATATATACCAAAACAAAAGTACTAACCAAAAAAAATTTTACTATGTTGCTCAAATATAACCTCACTTAGATGTTTGGGGTCCTACTATATCTATAAGGAAGTTACCGTATTTATCCGACATATGTACCCCCCGTGCAATGTACCCTGCAGCAGTTTCGAAGGTCAATTTTAGATTTATACCCGGGTATTATGCCTGTGAGATGTATCCCGCAGCAGCTTGAGGATCGACCTTTGATTTATACCCGGGTATTATGTAAAGATTAGCCAAAAAAATTTTTTAAATTCTACATATTTGGTGATTATTAAAAATTAGAGGACCAGTCCGGATAAATCCGTCATCCGTTAATCCATATCTGAATTATCCAGATTATCTGGATAGATCGAATAAATATATCACGATATCCGGACAGATATCAATAGTAAACGGATATCCGCTATCCTTAATCTGAGTATCCGATCCGAATTTATATAGTTAAACGCCCTACCATTGCCGTTAACTCAGTTGCGATACCAACAGAGATAAAAATTGATTATGGTGGATTGGACCTCTATTAATATCAATGTAAAATTTAATTCAATTATGTGATATTGCATTTAACTAACAATCCGTTTATCTTATAAACATTTACTAGTATAACACTACATAATAATTAAATCATCGTTGTATTAATTGGTTAATTGCTTTTCCTAGCTGTAAATTGATTATAACTCATGTTGGTCCTCAGAATAATTTAAATTCATTACATGTATCACTTAATTTTAACCTATCAAAAATTTTCGCCCATACGAATTTTAATATTTTAACAAATCAATAATAAAGACAATAACAAAATTATTGAAACAATTTTGTAATTCGAATTTATTTTTTAAATCTAACCACTTTATTACGAATTTGAATTTGATATTATAAGCTACTACATTCAGAAGTAAAATTAGAAATAAAACAAAAATTGAATTCTATTATTATTCCCAAACATTATCAAATTCGACTTCTTCATATTCATCTCCATCAATACTATTGAAATTCAATACTTCTTCCGAATTTTCATTATTTGCATTCTCCTCATCCAACAATTCATAATCAAAGACCAAATCATCTTCTGACCCATCCATTTCTACCGAAATACCACAGCATTTAAATGCACTTCGAATTAAACGAGGGCTAATTTCGTCCCATGATTCTTTTACCCACAGAGCTAATGTGGCGTATGATGGCTTTCTGATATATCCGGAAGGTGTTAATTGATGAATTGCATTGATCATCCATTCATTGTAGCGACAACGCACCTGATAAGTTTAAAGTTAATATTAATGTGCTTAATATATCAGAATAATGCGCAAGGGCGTTATTTCGCGAAAACATGGTAAATAAAAAATGTTTAAATTTTAGATATACCTGATGCTTGAAGCTTTTGTTAATTGCGACATCAAGAGGCTGTAATTTACTGGTCATTCCACGTGGAATAACTGCAAGATGAGTATTGTTTTCATTGAATCGGCGTTTAACAGAGTCTACCAAGTGACCTTTAAAGGCATCCAAAAAGAGAAGAGATTGTGGATTTCCTAATGGATTATGCTCAGTCCAAACATTGTCAATCCAATCGTGCATCACAAGTTCATTACACCATCCTTTTTCGTTTACTCTAATAATAACGCCTGGAGGGAAGACTTCACGAGGAACATTTTTTAACTTAAAAATACATAAGGGCGGAAGCTTTGTTCAATCTGCAAGGCACCCAAGGATCACAGTAAAGCATGCTTTTTCGTGGCCAGTTGTTCTAATGCTTAATGTCTTCGCTCCACGTTTTTCGAGAGTTACTGGACTAGGCATATCAAATGCCAAAGGCGTTTCGTCCATGTTACCAATATATTTAACAGGATATTTGTACTGATTACGTTTGAACAAAATCAAACTAAGAAATTCACTCTGTCTTTCAACTATGGCTGCCGGAAGGTGTTGCGCGACAGTTGTACGTCTACGATTCGAAAGATCATTACGATGTAAAAACCGACTTAACCAGTTAATAGAAAATTTAAAGCTGGAAATGTTAGGGTAAGTGTTTTTAATTTCATCAGTCTGGGCCAAAGACTTAGCCTTCTTTACGACCATATTCCTAGTAACAGCATTCTGCATATTGCGAAGCTCTTCAATCCAATCCACTAGCTTTTCTTCCAACAAGGGGTACTGTGCTTGCCGACCACGATTGAGCGTTAAAGCATAAGGTGCTACATTCAAAAGTTCTTGCTTCTTGTCACGCCAATCACGAACTTGCTTTGGTTCAATTTCAAAGCGTCTCGCGGTTGCTCTCACACTATTAATGCGCTCCAAATAACAAAGGACCATAAGTTTTTCTTTAACACTCCATGAACGACGACTTTTATTAGTAACATGGGCACGTCTAATATTTTTTCGTGAAGGCATCTCAAGGTTCAGAAGTTTTTGTTCATATGTAGTGTTTGAAGTTATGTTTGTTATAGAAAAATTCATGTTCAAAAAAACTACCTTTATATAACGATTAAAGTTTTTCGAAGAAAGTTGAAAAAAAATTGAGCACGTGTGAAGAGGCACATGTGAAAAAATTCCGGCGCATAAAATTAAACACACGTTAAAAAAAAAAAATTGAGTGTTAAAGAAATCAGGGGTTTGAAAGTTTAGCGATACGTGTGTTATGGGTCCAAAAAAAGCCCACCCACCCGCCCTTATATGAACAACAGTTAAAAAAAAAAAAGTATCGGCATTTTGCCTAAAGAGTACTGTCTATTCACAAGGCACTTTGTTTGTGTCCAGGGTGTTCGTGTGAAGAAAAAAAAGGCTTAAACTCATCATCTTTATATGAAGTCAGGAGGTGTCTTGCTTGAAGGGTAAAACAAGTTTGAAAGTTCAGCGGAAAAAAAAATTGAGGGTTAAAAAGTTTGAAAGTTTAGCGACACGTGTGTTATGGAAAATTTGGGCCCAAAAAAGCCAACTCATCTGCCCTTATATAAACAACAGTTAAATTAAAGAGTACTTCTATTCACGAGGGCACTTTGATTATGTCCAGGGGTGTTCGTGTAAAGAAAAAAAAAAGTTTAAACCCATCATGTCAGGAGGTGTCTTGCTTGAAAGGTAAAAAAAGGTTTGTAAGTTCGGCGGCACGTGTGATATAATAATTCAGGTTCAAGAAACACCCACTCACCCTTATGCGTTATTAAAAAAAAAAAAAAAAGTGTATAAAAAATATTGTCTTTAAAGCACACGGGTTATGAAAAAAAGTCGGACCACCCCTTTTAAACGGTTGTGTTCAGGGGCATATGCGTTGCAAAAAAAAAAAATTCAGGACCACGAGGCCCGCCCTTATACGAAAGATAAAAAAAATGTTTCTTGAAGAGATATCCAGGTGAGTATCGTTTGTCAATAATTTTAAACGTTTAAAAAGTCTTTTATATCTCGATTATCAATCAGTTACATTTTGACCAATCAGCGATGCATCAAATTAGAGCACAGAGAAAACACCGACATATGTACCCCCATTAATACAGTATACCCCCAGATCCAAGTACCCCGGGTACTAAAACGAACTAGGGAAATACCCCGGGTACACGTGGCAGATAAATACGGTAATATCATTATAAAAGCTTCTTAGATTCAATTAAGGGTAGAGTGAACGTAGATCATTTTTCATATGATCTACGTGGTATATTAGATTTTTATATAGTAAATAAAAAAATGCTTCTGATAAATTTTTTTAAGATTTTGACCAATTTGTATAAAATTTATACAATAGTTAGTTTTAAATAGTTTGTTTATAATAATGAAGTTGCGCAATATTCATTGCTTTAAAAAAAATCAACTTTGCATATAATTAAATTTTTGTAGGACGCTATATGATTTTTGTAGGTTGTACAAAGAATTGATTGGTCAGATCATATGATGTTTACATGTAAATCATATGACATCATATAAATTGGTTATACAAAGTTGATCTACAATCGATTTATATGAAATTGGAAATTTGTACACCCTACCCTTAAATGAAATTAAAAAAGCAACTCTACAAAGAATTTTAGCTGAATTTTTTAATATGAGCTATCCAGATTTTGACCAAAGAAAAATAATAAAAAATTTACAAAAAAATTTTTAAAGAACTATTGGATTTTGTAAGGATTGCATTATAGTCAAAAAGAACTTTAAACTTGAACAATTTGATTCATACTATCAGGAATGTTATAAGAAACTTTATTTTTTTTTTACAAGATCCAAAATATATTCTCTTTTAATCCCTTTGCTGTTCAAAACATCTACTATTACATCTATTGAACATACTTTAACAATTTTAGAATTAGTAGACTTAATTCTTTTTCTTCAAAAACAAATTAAGTAACAGCCCAAATTATTACTCTTTTTTAGGAACAAGTTAAAACCTTTGAACACTAGGACCTAGGGTTGTTACTAGATATAGTCCAAGCTATTTTGGGCGAACTAGACATTTTTGAATATTCTGAAATAGGACCCCGAATAATCTATATAAGGTTATATTTAAGAATTATAGTAAAATTTTTTTTGGTTAGCACTTTTGTTTTGGTATATATAAACTATTTTAAATATTAGATAGAACTTTTACTCACTTTTACCTTTTTTTGAAATATAACATCTCTAAAAAAAAAACAAAATTATATTCTTTAAAAAAAAATAAAAAAAATAGAATTACATTTTTTAAAAAAAAAAAAAGAAAAAAAAAAACAAACAAACATAATTACATTTTCTAAAAAAAAAAACAAACATAATTATATTCTATAAAAAAAACCAAATGTAATTATATTCTTTAAAAAAAACAAAAAAAAAACCATAATTACATTTTTTTTAAAAAAAAAATTATTTTTCTAAAAAAAACAAATTTATGTTTTTTTTTAAAAAAAAAAACAAAATTATGTTCTCTAAAAAAAAATTTCTAAAAAATTTCTTAAGCCCATTTGATCCATAATCTGGCATACATCTTAAATATATATAGTAGAAAAAATAAAAAAAAAACTTAATTTATGTTGCATATACCAACCAGTGAAAATATATAGTAAAATATAGAAAGAATTATCAAATTTCAGGAATCTGGAATTGTCAAAGCAATAGTGACTTTTTTTACTAAGCTAATCTAGTGCTAACCTTTCTTCTCTACTAAACAAATATTGTAAAGCACATTCTTGCAATTCTAATAGTGATAAAATCATTAAAATCAGCCCTGTAAATTACAAAATATTGTTAAAAAATGTTTCATAACCATATTAAGTTCTTATATAAACAATATTATTGTTTACATAGGAACTTTATATAGTCGCAAAAATTTTTAATGATATCTTGTGATCTACAGAGCTGATTTTAATAATTTTACTACCATTAAAATTGCAAAAATGTGCTCTACAACATTTGTTTAGTAGAGAAGAAAGGTTAGCTTAGTAAAAAAAATTGCTATTGCTCTAACAGTGCCAAATTCCTGAAATTTGAAAAACACTAATTAATTCTCTTTATATTTTACTATATATTTTCACTAGTTGGTATATAGATCATGAATTAAAAAAAAACCTTCTTGTTTTATACTATTTTTATCCAATTTTTGTATTTTTCTGATTTTTGTATTTTTCTGATTTTTGTATTTTTTTTTAATTTTTGTATTTATTGTTTACTAGATTACTATTATGACCCAGAATTTTCATTAGCACATTTCAAATATAAGATTTATAAACATTACCCTATTGGCATTCTTTTAAATATATCTTTTTTGCCATTTAGCTGTTTTCAAATATAACCTTTTTTTCTAATACCTACTTTTCAAATATAATCTTTTTAAAAAAAGGGTCTCCATTAGCAATTTTTCAAATATAACCTCATATAGATTATTTGGAGTCCTTCTGAAGTCCATGTATAAATTATGTCCAAATAAGTTGATTGTACTATATCAGCAAAATAAATATACGAAATCTTTCAAAAAAATTGCATGCCGAAATCTTTTGAAAAAATTGTGATTGACGCAAAATCTTTCGAAAGAATCGCAATCTTTCGAAAGATTTCGGTATGTATTTCTTTCAAAATATTTCAAAATATATTGTGAAATACAGTCAAACCTCCATATAGTCACCCTCTATATAGTCACAAAACCAATATAATCACTTTTGTAAGTTTACCAACCTTTTTACTATAATTTTTACCTCTGTATAAGCACATTTGTATTATAATCACTATCACAATTTTTTATTTACCATCTATATAAAACTACGCCTAAATAATCACATTATTAGTATAATATTTTGAATTAATTATTTTATTATTATAAATATTTTTTTAAATTATTAATTATTATTTTTTAACAAGTAAAAATTTTTAAATTCGTTTTTTTTAATAATTGATTATCTTTTCTACATATAAAAGTTAAAATTATACTAAGTAAATCGAAAAAAATGCTCTAAGTAACATTGTTCAGGAGACAAAATTACATATATTCTAAAATTTAAATAATTTAAATAATATTTTATTATTATACTTTTACAATTTACGTTTAGGTAAAAAAAATTAAAAAAATTAAAAATTTTTTAACTTAATCGTAAATTATAAAAGTGTATTAATAAAATTTTAACCAAATTATCTCAAAATTTCAGAGTATATGTAATTTCGTATCCCGAACAATTTTATCTAGATCATTTTTATTGATTTACTTTAGATAATTTCAACTTTTATATGTAGCTATGATATACGATTATTTTAAAAAAAATTTTTTAAATTTTTTTTAAAATAATCGTATATCGTAGCTACATGGTTAAAATTTCATTAATACACTTTTATAATTTACAATTAAGTTAAAAAATTTTTAATTTTTTTAATTTTTTTCACCTAAATGTATATTGTAAAAGCGTAATAATACATGTAAAATATTATTTAATTATTTGAAATTTCAGGATATATGTAATTTAGTCTCCTGAACAATGTTACTTAGAGCATTTTTTCGATTTATTTAGTATAATTTTAACTTTTATATGTAGCAATTATAAGCGATTATTTAAAAAATAAAAACTTTTATTTATTAAAACTTCTATATAATCACAAATTTTTTTTATATGCAATTTTATTATAATTGTGATTATATAGAATTCCTCTATATTAGTCATATCTCTATATAATCACTACTTTTTGTATCCCGAGGGTGTGATTATATGGAGGTTTGACTATATTGTGAAATATATTGCGAAATATTGTGAAATAGACCAAATAAAACAATGCAAACCTCTATTTAATTATTTTATTATAGGGTGCAGGAGGTAATATTTTGCATATAATTATGTAAATCTGCAGTTTTTCACAATATTTCACAATATTTCGCATATTTTTAAAATTTTTTAAAATTTTCGCATTTAATATCAAATTTTATATTTATTTATGGGTTTGAAAATTCCACGCACCTGTGCGGTTGTGCACCCCCATGATCAACCAATCAAAACTGATCACGTGAACACATGATTAATCGCTCATAATCGGCCAATCAACAACAATTGCAAATTTTATAAAAAATTTTAAGAATTAAAGATTTTTTTATAAAAAAAAAAAAAACAAAAAAAAAAAAAAAAATACAATGATAAATTGTACTATGACTAAAAAAAAAAAAGTGCCCGAACCCTAATCCTAACCCGAACCCTAACCCTAACCCTACTCTAATCTTACTACGATGCAACAACCATGGCAAAACCGCAAGCACCGATAACTTAAAGCAAGACAAAACTTCCGAAAAATGTGCAAGACAATCACTGAAGAAACGTGCAAAACAACCACGTGCAAGATCACCACAGAAGAAACGTACAAGATAACCGAATAAACGTACAAGATCACCGCCGAAGAAACGTACAAGACCAACACCGAAGAACATACAAAACCACCGCCGAAGAAACGTGAAAGACCACCATCGAAGAAACATACAAGACCACTACCGAAGAAATGTGAAAGACCACCATCGAAGAAACGTAAAAGAAGACCATCGAAGAAACGTTTAAAAAGACCACTACCAAAGAAACGTGCAAGACCACTACCGAAAAAACGCGCAAGACCTTTAGAAGAAAAAAAAAACAAAAAAAACAAAAACGAAAACAAAGAAACCCACCATATTCAACATGACTGAAGAAACGTGAAAACCACCATCGAAAAAACGTACAAGACCACTACTGAAAAAACGTACAAGACTACCGAAGAAACGTACAAGACCACTACCGAAAAAATGTGCAAGACCACTGAGCAAACGTGCAAAACAAGAGAAGAGAAAAAATGAGAGAGAAAAAAAATAAAATAAACAAACAAAAATGAAAGAAACCCACCATACCCAGTACAAGACCACCACCGAAGAAAAGTGCAAGACCAACACCGAAGAAACCTGCAAGACCAACACCGAAGAAAAGTGCAAGACCAACATCAAAGAAACGTGCAAGACCAACACCGAAGAAACGTACAAGACCAGCACCGAAAAAACGTGCAAGACAAAAGAAGAAAGAAGAAAAAATGAGAAAAAAAAAACAAACAAACAAAAACGAAAAAAACCCACACGAAAAAATATGCAAGACCACCCACCAAGAAGAAAATCTAACGGAGCGACACCTGCGATAACACCAATGACGACACCAACGATTATACCAACGGCGACACCAACGATGACACCAGTGACAGTAGCTAAAAAAGAAAAGAAGAAAAAAAAATTAGTAAACGAAAACGTAAAAAAATCAAAACAAAAAAAAAATTAAATAATTATCTATCATAGATAATCTTATATTTATATACCGGTATAGGGGGTGCATGATCACACGGGTGTGTGGAAAAAGTTTTCTCTTTATTTATTATTATTATATATTATATATATATAGGACCCCGGACATGTAGTACAGAGATCATACGTTACGCATTTCAGCAAAAACCCCTGAAATTTGAAAAGCAAAAAATCAGTTTTTGGCAATTATCTTGGCATCTAGTGGTCCAATTTGAATGAACATTTTTTAAAATGAAGCTCTCAGTGAGAGCATCTAACAAAAAAAAGTTCATCCAATTCTGATTACTGGATCAAAAGTTATTTAAATAAATAAATTTTGTCATTTTTAGCAAATTAGATCAAAATTGGCCAAAATTCAGTTATGACCTATATGAAAGAAGTCCGGGTCCTATATATATATATATATTTTTTTGAACTTAACCCCAGTGCTCTTATCGCGTAAACACTCCGTTTGAGCTACCTCCACTATGTACCCATCTCAGATTAAAGCCGTTCAGCTTGCCTTACGCCGCCCAGACAACCTCCTGGGTTCCTTTCTCCTGTGGTGTTTTAGTTCTCGTTAATGGAGCTTTAGCCGCTCAGAAAGTTCACTATGTAAGGCTCATCCGGCTTGCCCTTAGCCACCCAAATGTTGGGGTTGCACCGCATCATTATACTTCTAGCAGGGATAGCCGATCTTCCTCGATTTGCTACCCTGTTGGTATGTTATGTTACACAAAAAATGCCACCACAAGTTCATGAAGTATCTGTAGCCTCTCACTACGTCTTGTGATTTCGGTTATTTCCAAATCAGGTTCTGACTATCAAATTCAAATTACCGCCAAGCGGAATTGAACTGGCAACCTTCAAATGGAGACCTGGGAGCATAACCGCTATGCTATCGACTCGCAGGTCTATTATATATTATATTTACATTTATTAAAAATACATTTTTAATTAATATTACATATTTTATTATATATTACATTATTATATAGTATTATTTTTACATTATTAAACTACTTTCACACTTCATCGCTTCTAATTCTAATACTATATACAAAAAACTAGCCCTATATGCTTATTTTTGCTCACTCCTGCAGTTAGCTATTATTTTCGCTTCTTTGTTTCTATCATCTTCGCTTTTTTGTTTTGGAAATAACCTTCATTTTGCTTTCTTTTTTTAAATATTTCTAAAAATAGTAAAAAAGTAAAATAAAAAATAAAAAAAAATAACACAAGTTTTCACAAGTTTTCGCAATTATTCGCAAGTATTCACAAATATTTGCAAGTTTTTGCTTATTTTTATTCACCCTTGCAGATAGCTATTATCTTTGCTTCTTTGTTTTTTATCATTTTTGCTTTGGCTATTTCTTTTGTTTTGGCTATAACTTTCATTTAGTTCTCTTTTTCTAAATATTTTCTAAAAATAGTAAAAAAGTAAAAAAAAAATAACACAAGTTTTCACAAGTGTTCGCAAGTATTTGCAAGTATTCACAAGTTTTTGCTTATTTTCATTCACTCTTGACTTCTTTGTTTTCTATTGTCTTTGGCTATTTTTTTTGTTTTGGCTATAACCTTCATTTCGCTTTTTTTTTAATTTTTTCTAAAATAGTAAAAACGTAAAAAAATAAAAATAAAAAAAAAAGAACACAAGTTTTTGCAAGTTTTTACAAGTATTTGCAAGTATTTGCAAGTATTTGCAAGTTTTTGCAAGTTTTCGCTTCATTTCTTAGAAGTGTTGGTACACTTGCAAATTGCCGGAGAAATCTTGTATGTGTCAAAGAAGTTAAAACTAGTATTCTTGTAAGGGAAAATAAATTTGTCGCACCCCTGCTTCGACCAATCAAATCACACGATTTTATAGACAAAAAATTTTATTTTTTAAAAATTTAAAATTTTACTTAATAAAGTGTAACATGTAATACTTAAACGTAAATATAAATTATATTAGTAAAAAAAAAAGTTTTATATGTGCTAATGATCAAAATTTTTGACTTTTCTTATTAAACGNCCTGCTTCGACCAATCAAATCACACGATTTTATAGACAAAAAATTTTATTTTTTAAAAATTTAAAATTTTACTTAATAAAGTGTAAAATATATATAAAATAACATATCATATAATGTAAAATTTTATTATGATCAACTTTTTCTAAGTTATAAAGATAGGTTGTCTTAGTAAAAAAAACGTTTTATAAGAAAAATCAAAATTTTCCAAAGTTAGCACATATAAAACTTTTTTTTACTAAAACAATTTACCTTTTTAACTTAGAAAAAGTTGTTTAGCTTAAAGTTTTACATGTAATACTTAAACGTAAATATAAATTATATTAGTAAAAAAAAAAGTTTTATATGTGCTAATGATCAAAATTTTTGACTTTTCTTATTAAACGTTATTTTTTACTAAGACAATCTAGCTTTATGACTTAGAAAAAGTTGTTTAGAATAAAATATTACATTATATATTTTGATATCGCTTATTTATTTTACATTTTACTAGTAAAATTTTTAATTTTTAAACCTTAAATTTTTTGTCTACAAAATCGTGCGATTTGATTGGTCAGAATTAGGGGTGTGACATGTCGCGGGTGCGACAAATTTCTATTTCCTTCTTGTAAAGTGCCAAAAAAGTCACAAAGTGTCGAAAAAGTCCAAAATAAATAAAATAAAAAAAAATTAAAAAAATAAGTTAAAAAAAAACAAACTAATAAAAAAAATAAATGAAGCCTCAAATCTTCATTTCTTTGAAGTAAAAGTTCGTATTCTTGCAAATAGTGTTTCAAATCGGACCAAAAAATGCAATCGATTAATCGCATAAAATTTTTTTAACTAATCGATTAAAAATCGATTGTACCTACTAATCGATTAATCGATTAATTGGTATAATCAATTATTCGATTAATCGAATAATCAATTAATCGATTACTCATATATAGTAAAATGATACTAGTCATGTGTAAAATCATGATTATAAGACTAAAGTATCGGTGAGCAAATTATGATCAAGAATATTATCGCAATTCAAATTATGATAGTACTAAATCAACTTTAACCACATATAGTATTGTGTATCGATTTGTAATAAAATTCTTAAATTAACTAGTTTATATGGATTTTGACAACTAGTTAGTTAATTGACTAGTCAATTAGTTAGTCAATCGATTGATTGATTAATCAATTAATCAGATTAATCGATTGATTGATTAATTAATTAATCGGATTAATCGATTGATCGTATATTTAAAAGTCAATCAATTAATCGTCGATTAATCGATTAATCCAATTAATCGATTTTCGATTTGGAACACTACTTGCAAATTCAGAAATTGTAAAAGCTAGATAAATATTCTTGCAAAATGCCAAAAAAGTCGCAAAGTGCTAAAAAAATCTAGGTTGGTTTTTTTGCAAAATACTAGGACATAAGAGTTCTGTTCTTGCAAAGATCCAGAATATTTAAAAATAAAACAAAAAAACAAAACCAAAAAACATGAAACGAAAAAATAAATAGGACGAAACCTTGCAAAAATTTGGGAAAATGTGCGAAAACTTGCGAAAACTTGAGTTTGTAAAAATTTGGAAATTGCTAGTAAAATTTGTTGTATTTTCTTACAAAGTATTAGAAGTCTGAGTTGACATGCAAAGTCAAGTTAGTGTTTTTGCAAAATGCCAAAAAGTTGTTGGTTTTCTTGCAAAGGGCTAGTGTTCTTGTAAAGTATGAAAAGAAATAAAAATAAATAAATAAAAAAAAAACAAACCGAAAGCAAAAAAAAGCAAAAACAAAAAAAAAACAAATTGAAAACAAAAAAAAAACAAAATTAAACATAAAACTAAATAGAAGTTCTAATTTATAAACAAAAGATCTAATCTGATTTTGTAATACAGATTTGTAGATTAGTTTCAATATATTATACAAAACTTTGAAGTATTTCGATAATATAGTTCAATGTATCCTTGGTATAATCCAGGTTACATATCTACTGATTCAGCCAGTCCTCAAAAAAATATTTCAAAAAATATTTTGAATTCACTTTTGAAATATTTCAGAAATATTTCATAGCTGAAATATCGAAATACATTGCGAAATATTTCGAAATATATTGCATAGCGAAATTTTTCAAAAGATTTTGCAGGTTCGCAAGATCTTTCGAAAGATTGTGCTACTATAAATTTGCTAATGAAATAATGATGATAGCAAAAAATCTAATTCTATAAAAAAAATTGATTAGTACTAATAGAAAAAATTAAACATGTATATATAAAACAAAAAAATATTTATTTTCAATGCTAATTTGTACAACTAGTAAAATCGCAACTTGTAAATTTTAACAATTTTTTTTTTAATAATAAAATAAAACTTAACAAAATTTTTATATAGTATTGTTTTATCTTGCAAATAAAAGTTAATATGTCCAGTGCGAAAATGTAGATACACAGTTATTTTGTCTACATATAAAAGTTCTTCAGTTTTAACTATTTATTTATAATTTTTTTATACCTAATAAAGAAAGACCTAAGCTACATTTTGATATAATTTTTATAAAAATACTTTGATTCACCACTGGTGATCATCAACAGTGATCTACAATGCATAAAACAAAATAAAGTAAATAAAAATTAAATCTTTTAATATTAGGGTAAGGGGCGTGCTATTTATTACGTGATTTATACTATGGATACATGGGTCAGGGTAGTAATCACGTCTATATATAATATATATACAGTATTAAATTATATATGATATTATAATATATATAATATATATATTATTTAATATTAAGTAACTTTTTTCTACTAGTCTGTTTTGGATGATTTTACAACCAAAATGTTCGTCTCAATGAGACGATTCTAACCAGCCCAAAATTATTAAAATCCAATCACAAGATCACAAGATCGTTAATGTTTTGTATTAATTTTTTTTTTTTTTTAACCTTTGACAGTCTCGTCGGTACCTTTATTAAATAAATACTTGATACATAATATAACTAAATTAATTATTTATATTTATTCTATCTATCTAACTTATAGCAGGTCCGGCATCACCCGAATACTTTGTGAGCACCTTGGTGCGACCTGTCGCACTGCCTTACTGATGAGACAGACAACTTTGTCAGCCCTGTCACAGGCCAAACCAGAATGGATAATTTCCATTCTTTATAAAGTCCTCGATCATGGTTTCCCACCTCTTTTCAACATTCATTTCCTTATTTCCTCTAGGTCTTGACTCTTCTATCTGAACTGTTTTGCTTTTATTCGACAAGTCACGTGATCTTTTCCGTTCATTTCCATTATCAGGTTTCTTTCTCTTGATCTTTGGGCTAATACCTTCTCCTTTTTTCCATATTGAAAGCATTTTACAACGCTCTGACTATATGAAGTCAAAGAAACCATTTCTTCATATGTAAATGAAGCTTTTAAAACAGTTGTTTCACTCTTTTTTTGTTGGCATATATTCTCGTAGAGCTCCACTAACTTTTGCTGTACACAGACCCTTTATATAACCTATACGCATCTCGTTACGTTCATTTCCTGTAGCTGGTAGTAGAATTTCTCTAAAATCATACAGACTTAATCACTTCTTCATTTCCTCCGATAGCTTCTGCCATACTGCTTCTGTTGCTACCACTTCAATATTATGCCACAAAAAACTGTATGCATCACACTCCACCAAGTGCTCTAAAGTCTCCGGCACTTCTTTCATACATGCAATACAGTTGGATGATATATAGATATCGGGTCTTCTTTTTTTTAACACCTCTAGCACTGGCAACTCATTAAAAAACACCTTGTACCAGAACGCCAATTTTTTGCTTTTCTTCAGGGTTGTGCATCTAATGCCCGTAAAACCTTTCAGAGTTGACCAAAATAAATGCCAATTATATTTTTCCTCACTTCCTTCTTGTTCGAAGTCTTGAACTACCTTCGATTCGCGCCATCTCGCGCTATTTTTGGCGTCAAAAACTTTCCTTAGAAATGCTCTTGTTCCTAACTCAACCCTATAATGCTTCCATCGTAAAGGACATTTAATCCACTGATTGTATTCTGGTGTCCCTATACTTGTTCCTCTTTCCGTTCCTTCTTTTGCTAAAGCATCTGCCTTGTCATTCCACCTATCTTTGCTATGACTCTTTATCTTCTCTAGCTGTAGCTCTATACCTTTCGTCTTTACCATATCTTTGATTTTGATTAACCAATCAAAATACTTTTCTTTCATCCATTTTTTCCCTTCACGAAGTTCCAAATTTCTGCTCAGACCTGCTATTGCTCCTAAACTATCTGTTCTAATTACTACTTTTCTATTACTAGGCACTGTCAACAAAGCTAGCCAAATTGCTACCAATTCCGGCTTGGTTGAAGACGGCCATGCTTCTACTCTACACATGCCTTTTGTTAAGCATAACTTCCCTTCATTATCCACCTGAACCCAACCAGCTCCCATTTTATTTCCACCTTCTACAGACCTTAACGACCCATCTGTATAAAAAACTACTACATTACTATCTCGTTCTCTATTACTTTGGAGCTGTTGTTCAAGTGTTTCCTCCATTTCACGTCCCACCTTTTGCTGCCTAATCATCCCTACATCAATATCTTCTATCACCACGTCTTCTGCAATATGTTCTTTCTCTTTTGATATTGGCACTTCTGGACGTACCATTTCTTCTAACATATCTGTTGGTATCAGACACACACGCTTCCCTTCTTTAACTACTGGCCTTGGTAAGCATGATAAAATCCTAGACTTCGTTAACCATTTCGCACTCTCAGAGCTTCCACTTTCTTCTTGCCTTTCCAAATACTGTAAACTTTTACCAGGACTTTTTCCAAGAGAGTTTGTGTCTTCTACCATTCTCCAATTTTCTGTTAAGACCTTACACTTCCTTTTTTCTATGATTCTCTTTACTACTGGCTCGTTCTCTTTTCCTCTAAGCAAGATCCACTCCTTCTTTCTGTTATCACGTGACACTTCTTTTTTTGACATCTTTAGTATGTACATACTGTTTGCATCTCCTATCCATTCCTCTTTAACCGTTCTTCTATCTTCGTTTTGCAAAAGTTTACTTTCAACTACTGTAAACCATTTGGGCCTTTTCCCTCTTCGGACTCTATCTCTTGCCAACATAACTTGTTGCCATGTTAACATGTTTTTACTACTCTGGTCTAGCAACTGCTCTACAAAGAATATACCCGTATCCTGTAGTCCACTTATCAAATTCCTATTTCCCTTTTCTTTCTGGAGCAAATTTCGGATCGGATATTTTCCTCCATATATACCCCACCAATTTTCATCAAAACCAAAACTGACTTTTAACTCTCTCGCTTTGACCAACACTCAGCATGCTAGATTACCTTTCCATAACTGTTGGAGCTTCTTATCTTCCTCACTCTTCCACTCCATATCTACTAAACCCGCATTAAGCAAATCTTGCTTTATTCTAATATGTGCTAGCTTCAACACTATCCCATCATTGTTCAGCTGATTTTGCAATGCCGAAATCTGCTTAATACACAACTCCTGCTTCAACAATTTACATCCCATCATTCCTCTGTGGGATATGATATAATTTCTAGCTGTTCACGCCATTCCTATTTTGTTTTTGACTAATTGAAAGTACGGTTGCTGTATTTTTTGCAGTGCCGTCTTGCTTAGATTTGATACTTGTAAAATATAACATAATTTTGGTATCAAATATATATTATTCACATAAATCAGTTGACTAATCGTCATTTTCTTCCATCTTAAGGTTAGGGCTGTTTGTCTTATTATCTCTTTCGCTTTATCTTTAACTAGCGACTCTTTTAGTCTTCTATTCAACCAAATTCCTAACATTTTAACAACTGTATTCTTTTTTGCTGCCTTGATAACTATCTTATTAATTTGAATATCTTCGCTTTCCTCTTTCTTTCTTCTATTCATCACCAAATAGAGGTCGTACCCTAGGGTATAATAACCGGTTAACCGCTAGGTTACCCAGATGACCAGATTATAAAATTAATAAATAGGTTACACAAATAAGTTATCCGGTTAACTTATAAAATAATATAGGATAATATAGGGTAAAATCAAATAAGGTAGCTACGCGATGCTATCACATAAAACCAGGAATGTAAATTTATAAATTTACATAATTCTGTAGACTGGCAAAAGAAGTCCTTAACGAGTTCAATAGAATGGGCCATTGTATTCAGTAAAATCTTCTATTTTTTATTACGTATTTACACATAAACATATTATTACGTATTTTCATAATACCAACCAAACGGGATAGACCATTTTCTAAGAAATTGATAAACCCACTGAATAATTTTTTATCTCAATAAACTATATCTTTCTTATATTAAATGAATTGCCAAAAGAAGTAAAGTATAACTTTCATACAGAAATTTACAGCCACAAGGTTTAATTATGTAT
>QKWP01000334.1:262440-275130 GCA_003550325.1 Gigaspora rosea
ATTTGTTTCTTCTATAGTATTAGTATATATAGTTGATGTATTGAGATTGTTGTCAGATTCATCTGGCAAACAGAATTCTTCCCAAAGTTGCCTTTTAAGGGGAGTATTATAACCTTGAATATTGTGAGTAGCAATAATAAGGTCAAAAGCTAAAGGTGAGATATTTGGTTGGTGAAATTTGTTATTGGGTAATTTAAGTTCAACATCAGAGTAATGTAGTAAATCTTCAAAGGGTGGGAATATAGTGTGGTCTGGTATAAGATTTTCATATGGAAGGTATATGTGTGCTTCTGTAAAAATATGGTCGAATCGGGAATGTGCTTTAATAGAAATTTTTATATATTGTTTTGAATAAAACATAGGGTAATTTTCTTGTATATAATGCAAGAAAGAACCTACAGTTTGTGGAGAATGGAGTGTTCGTAGTCTATAGTAGTAAAGAAATTTGTTATAGCATGCTTTTGGATTGTATATTTCAAGAGGGTTAGGATTGGGATTGATGAAGAAGTTTCTTTCACTTATAGAGTTTGTAGGTAGTTTAATTTCTTCATCACTGAAGTCTTTTTCAAGTAAGGATTCATCATAAATTTCTGATATTGGGTAGTTGTTAGAAATGGAAGTAGTTAGTGATAGAGAAGTATTAAAAGAGAGTTGTACTTCAGAGGGAGATGAAGATATGATATCTGAAGTACTGTAATTGTTTTCTGTAGAAGCGCTTGCCATATACTCGGTTCTCACAGTTGTGCAAAAAGCTAAAGTCTGCTCTGTACGTTGAGTCTGACCGTCATTAATTAGTTCTTCCACGTACATATTTTTGCATTTTACAAATTGAAAAAATAAGTTATTAATAAAAATTTTTACAGAAATAAAATTTTTTAATAAACTTTACATTAATTAGCAATTCATGTAAGAACAGGACAGTTTATATAATAAAAGTAGGGCAAATTTACTATAAAATTCTGAAATGTTGGAATCCAGTTTGCCTACAATATAAAGTATTAATAGTTAAAATATAATATAAAATTAAATTATATAGGCATAAAAATATGGTATTAGGCTTTCTTTTTATTAAAAGTCTGGTAGAATTTTCTAAAAATAAAAGATACTTTACTAAGAGCTGAAATTTTGAATTTTTAAAAAACCTGTCTTTTTACTATATAATTTTGGGAAATTGGATTCTATATTACTATTAAAACTATATAAATATTTAACTTTTATAAATAAAATTTCCTGTTTTTACGTGAATTGCTAATTAAAATAAATCCGCAAACCTGAGTAATAAGTAAATGCATTTAAATGCTTATATTAAATTTCAAAATTTTTTTTTTATTATAAGATACGTTGTGTATCTACATTTTTGTACAGACCATAATTCCTTTTATAAATAGTGTATTTTAAAAGTATATTAGCCCTAAAAATTATTGAAATCAAGTATAGCAGGCTCAAAAATAATAATTTACTATATACAAAATAATGTAAATATATTTTACATAGTGAATCAAAATTTTAACTATGCAAATTTTTTATTGTTGTGCTTTTTTATTTTTTTATATAAGGGAGGTAGAGGTATTGTAGACAGGAGAGGTATTGTGGACAGGATGGGTATCTTATGATCTAGTGAACAAAATTTAATAAATTTTATACTATTTGATATATCTTAGAGAGACAAATCGAATAGTATAAAAATCATCCAATTCCAATTACTAGATCACAAGATATTGTTTTTTTTTTTTTTTTTTTAAATTTTAAAGGTGAGACCTTGCTTTTATCTTTATTAAATTTAATAGAAACTTTTTACAATACTGAAAGAAATTTCATTTTTTTAAATCTAATGCTAAGAATAAAAACTCAGACATATATCTAAGTAAACCTAAATACTTATCTGCGGCCTAAACCTATCACAAGATATTGTAATTTATACAAAATATAAGTTTTTGTATATATTTAAAAATCTGCAAATTTTTACATAATACAGTCAAACCCCGCAATAGTCACATGCCAAAATCAGACTTTCTATGGGCCTATTGCGAGATTGTGACTAAAGCGAGCTAAAATTTATATATAGTATATATAATTAAATAGAAAAATTAAGGTGACTATAGAGAGATTGTGACTAACGAATGTGACTATTGCGAGGTTTGACTATATACCTTTAATGATTTTGGAATCCTGTAATTGGATTTTAATAATTTTGTACTTGTTAGAATCGTCTCACTAAAATGGTCATTTTGATGGTAAAATCATCCAAAATGGACTAGTAGATTAAAATGTCCACAATACTCCCTTTTCTTCTAAAATTTAGTTTTTATATTCTATTTTGATTACTAATTATTTATATCTAAAATAATATATGATATAAAGATTTTTTTATAGTAATTTATTTTTTATTAAGCATAGTTTAAATAATAAAAATTTTATAAAAATCTATTTGATTATTAAAAAGTTTTATCAGTAAAAACTTTAATATGTCTATAATACCCCTATCACCCTTATATAAAATTTTATATAAATTTTTTATCATTTTTATTTATGCAAATAAACTTTTATGTTATAATTATTATTATTAATAGTCATATAATTTTATTGCTTAGTTTATATAGTTTTATTTTTTTAAATTTTTTATCAATTGAATAACTTATATAGTACTATATAGTCAACTTGAATTAATCTAAATTGTAAATATATATTAATAACTATATATATACTAAATTTTAAAAAATTTTAAGATAGTAATATAACTGTTTGCTAGATATAACTGATCTTGTTTAGTCTAAGTTCAAATCTGGTCTGGTCTGGTTTGAGTCTGGGTCTGGTTCAAGTAACAATACTACTAGAACCATATCATTAAAATACTACAAGCCAAGTTAATTAATTTAAGAATTTTTATCATTGTCTAAGAGATTTGTAAAGTAAATGCTCTCTTTTTGCTATTTCTGTACAAAACTCTATCTATAGTAATGCTCAAAATTTTTGAGTTATTTTGAGTATAATCAAAAACTACTTGAAGATACAGACTATTGTAAATCCAGAAATATTCAAAAAATTTATACTATGACTCAGAAAATAAATTCAAAAATAGAATCTTTGACTACTATTCAAAAAGCCTAGTTTTGATAATTACTTCTTGAATTTGCAAATCTTTTTGCAAAAAACATGACCCAACTAGATAAAACTGATCTAGTCATTTATCAGATATTTACAGTAGTGTTCCAAATCAAAAATCGATTAATCAATGATTAATCGATTGGCTTTTCAAATATGCAATTAATCGATTAATCGATCAATCGATTAATCGATTAACCCAATTAATCGATTAATCAATTAATTGATTATGGCAGTTTGCAAAAGGTGTGGCCCCATGATTTTTATAATGATGATGTGGAGAATCGACCGATTTCATATGACATCATGAACTGCAGGGATCACACCTTTTTGCAAACTACTATAATTAATTGACTCGATTAATCATTAATCGATCAATCAAAATATATGATAAACTTTTTTTTTTAACAGTTTCTTCACTCAAAAAAGTTTGTATTTATTCACTATAGTAATCGATTAGTCGATTAATCAATCGATTTAATTGATTAATTGATTAATCGATTGTACCAACTAATCGATTAATCAATTAGTTGGTACAATTGATTTTTAATCGATTATTAAAAAAAGTTTTATCCGATTATCAATTGCATTTTTAGATCCAATTTGGAACACTAATTTACAGATGATATATTTTCTATTAGTTCTTCTTCTATATAGTAAGATATACTATCTAAAAATCGTCTATGAAGATTGCAGGCTAATATGATATTGGCTAATAACAGATTAATAGTGAATTAAAATAGGCCAATAGGCTACTAATTTAAGAAAATTTGTTGCATATCGGTTATAAGTCGGTAAAATATTCATATATCTATATAAAGATTAGTGAAATTATAAAGAAGATACAAGGCAGATATTTAGATTGATATTTTGGTGATAAATTCATGATTAGATAAATTATAAGAAGATATTGTATTGGCTATTTTACAAAATTTTTTTTATTATTTATATGATATTGTACTGATATATTGGTTATATTTTTTAATGATTGTTGCAGATCATAATTAAATGAAATCTACATTCTATACTTAACCTGCTAGCCTTCTAAAACCCATTAATACTTGTTTATTATAATTTTTTTTTAAAACTAACCCTAACCCTAAACCCCTAACCCTAAAAAATATACCCCAAAAAAATATACCCCAAAAAAATTTAGTTTTTGAGATTTTATACTATCATTTCATTTTAATCTGGATTTCATTATGATCAGTCACAATAATTAATTAGTCTTTAACATATCTTCTTTATTCTTTAGAACAATTTTGGCCGATATTTGAATAATATCTGGCTGATATTTGAATAATATTTGGCCAATATTAAATAATATTTGGCCGATATTGAATAATATTTGGCTAATATTTGAATAATATTTGGCAGATAGTTAGCGATTTTCAATATATTTAAAAAATTCATAGTAATTGGTTTCTAAAATTTAAGTATATTTTGCTGATGTTATATATTATCTTTTTATTATTAATAAAATATCATCAACTATTGCCTTTGGTGATAGCAGACTGATATACTATAGGCTTAAACAGAATTTTTAAATCTATAGTCTATCAGTCTGCTATCACCAAAGGTGATAGTTATAATATTTGTACAAAAATTTTATTATTTAACTATTTACTGATTATATTTATATACATATTGGCTGATGTTTATATTATTTTACTGATTATATATTAAATTTTATTATATTCCAATAAAAACGCTATTTTAAAATTAAAAACTACAATAACAAATAAATATAACAAAATCTAATTTATTGTCTTCTTTTTGATCTTTTCATTTTCTTTTTATCATCTTTCTTTTTTGCGAACCTTTTTTCCTTTTTTTACTTTCAACCCAACCTTCACCTTCATTGTCCTCATAATCTTCCAGTTTTCATTTTCCTTTATTCACTTTTTCACTAGCTTCTAAACTAACCATACTTTTACCTCACTTTCATTTTCATCCTCACTTCCATCCTCACCTCTATTGTCCCCCCATTCTCATCTTCAACTCCTTCATCTCTAAATACTAATATATTATCTTCTAATAGCAGTTTACTTGATTTTTTGGTTTTTTTGCAGAGCCTCTAGTGAATTGTAATATTATTTTTGTTGGTGGTACTGGTGTTAATGTTAAGGAGGCTGCTGATGTTAATAATGTTAGTGGTATTTTTGATATTAAGGCTTCTGCTGCTGTTATTGCTTTCATTGATGATGATGGTTCATTTGTAGCTGTTGTTGTTTCTGATGTTATAGGTGTTTTTGATGATGTGAGTATTGCTGGTTTTGATAATATAGGTGTTGCCAGTTTCGATGATGTGGGTGTTGGTACTTTTAATAATATGGGTGTTAGTGCTTTCGAGTGTATTACTGATCTGGATGCTGCTGATTTTGGTGTTAGTGCTTTTAAAGATACTGCTAATCTTCTAGGTTTTCTTCTTTTATATAATGCAACTTTATCATCATCATCTACTCTTTACTTTTTATACTTGTTTCACTTGCTCGTTCTTCAGTTTCTTTCTCAGCCGTATGACTTCTCTTTCGTTTCTTGTGCTTATTTTCACCTTTTTTTTTCTTCTTTTTTATGGATCTTTTTGCCACTTGATTGTTCGGAATCAAAGTTAGGTTCCGGAATATTATATAGTTCTTGGACTTTAGCAAATAATGTCCAACTTGGACAATTTGGTAGTATTATATCTTCCCCATCAATCTTCTCACCATAATGGCGTGGAATCATTCTATTGTTCTTAGGCTGCAGCTGTTTCACAACCGGATTGATCCTTTTATGAAATACCTATTTCAACTAAATAATACTTATTGGCTGTATTAGGACGATACATTATTAATTTAATTGTAACTTAGCATTACTATAATATATATGACTTACATAAGGTCCATGCTACTATTTTTTCATGCATATTAATTTTTTTATTTTTTGCCCATCCTTCCTGTCTCTTTCAGTCACTTCCTTATCTGTCACCTATTCTTTCACAGAATGATAAGTGTTTCTGCCTTGACTTGTTGTAAACTGTTTTAAATCTTCCCATGGGTACTGACCAATACTCTTATTTTCAGCACTCATTAAGAATGATAACACCTACGCCTTCTTCTTCTTTTCTAAATTATTTTATAAAAATGTAAATTAAAAAAGAAAAAAATTGTTATTACCTCGTTCACCTTACTGTTTTTTCTAACTTAGGCACGATTGTATACTTTTAGAGATGGATCTGAGTTTATTGCTAAAGTACGCCTCTGTGTCTTGTGATATAGTTTTAATATAGTTTCGATAGCACCCAAATGTTGTTTGTATCCAGGCAAATTTTTTATTATCAATGGGATCAAATTTTTCTGAATATTCTTCATTTGTGAAAACCAAGTTTTGTTTGGATCAGGTTTTTGAGATGACAACTTTCTGCCCTCTATCAATATTTTAATTTCAGCCTACAAAAAAAATATAAAATAAAAATTAAAAATATAAAGTAAATCTATTTATAAAAAAAATCAACAACACAACTCTCCTTGACGATCACTTGTACCAGATTTTCATACAAATGAAATATCAAAATACTGGAGTTAGATGAAGAAGCACTGCAAAAAATAGTTTTATAAAGGTCAACTATCGCTTCGGGAACTCCTTTATATATTCAGTATACAAACCAAAAGCAATAGTAGAAGAACGAGTGAAAACAAGCAGGCGGCACTTTAGTAAACACAGAATTTTGGTAGAGAAATTGAAGTTTTTTGCAGCAGCTTAATGAAGAACAGTAATTTGGTTTTCAAATACACTCTTTGGAAAATTTAAAGGACTTGAAACGAACACCCACTACCAAAGTCTCGCTTTACTATAGTTTTTTTTTTTAGGGAATATTTTCTGTATAGAAAAGTGGGAAATCCAGCTTACCCTCTCCAAAAGATCTGCACTGTTTACTAATTCCTAATTGGGAACAAAAGTTATGAGGAATCGCATTGCCTATGTGTAGAACAAGAATTGGCGTTGACCGTTTGAAGAAAATTCTAGAAAATTCTTGCAGGGCTAACTCTATCCCAAAGATATATTAGTATATATAATATGGACTAAGTTTAGAGTAGAGCTAAATTGAAAAGTATTATATAATTTTTATATAGTTTTATTCTTTTTCGTCAATGATTGTTTTCTTTTTTTGTTTTCTTTATCTTTTCTCTTTTATATTTTGTTTTTGTTTTTGGTATTCGTTTAGGTTTTATAGTATCACTACCCTTTTTTTTTATGCCCTTTATTTCTATAAATTTTTGTTGTTTTTGAGGGTACAGATCTATTAGCTCTTTATTCTAGAGGCTAGGTAAAGAAAATTAAGGAAAGTGTCAATCTTGACAAAGCTAGCAAGAGCTATCGGTGATAATTTGGATTCTTCTATGCGTTATAAGACAATAAATCAGAAAAATCTTGACTGCAGCAGATCGCATTTAGGTACTTCGGTAACCGGATGAGTCTTTATTGTGATAGGAGGGTTCGGTAGTTTAGACAATGCTTAATAACCCAGAATGTATATTCGTTTTCTAATAATAAAGGCAGGATTGACTGTGTTTAAAAAAAAAAAGTAAATCTATTTATAAAAGACATGTGAAGGCAATAATATATTTACCCAAAGATGGAATGACTGTTTTCTTGTTAGTGGTCTCGGAGAACGATCACTCTCAGAACTACTGCTACTGCTACTGCTGCTACTGCTACTGCTACTACTGCTACTGCTACTGCTGCTGCTGCTGCTGGAACGACTACTGCTTCTGCTACTGATACTTTCTCTCTTTGATCTTCTTCTCTCATCATCGCTACTAGTAGTACCTGTACTACTTAGAGTTCCTCAAATTCAAATCAAATCAAATATTGGATCAATTTGAATTTGATCAAATCAAATTGACCCTGATTTGAATTTGATTTGATTCAAATATTTGAATTTGAATTTGATTTGAATTTGAATTTTTAATAGTAATTTTCAAACCAAATCAAATATTTGTCAAATCAAATCAAATTTGGTCATATTTGAATTTGATCAAATCAAATATAGTCAAATTTGAATTTGAATTTGATCAAATATTTGATTCAAATATTTGAAGATCAAATCAAATTGCAGAACCCTAGTACTACTAGAGCTAGAGCTTTTTGATATTTCTATTTGCTTTCTCTTCTTCTTGCCTTGAACAGCGATGATTGCTATCGCAATCGCTACAGAGATTATTTTTGCGTTTACTAACAATATAAATTTAATAACTAACTGATAATTAATAAATTACTATATTGGCTTATTGAATCTTATACTTTTGCTTTTTATATTTGCATGCTCTCTTCTTCACCATCTTGTTGCTTTAGCCTTGGAAGTTGCTTTTCTTTTTCTATTATATGTAGAAATCAAAAAAATTAATGAGAAAAATATTTTAAGATAAAAAAAAGGTGAAAGAGGATTGATTTAGTTGCGAAAAGTAATTTTAGGATGAGATATTGAATTGAAATTGATAACGAAATTTTCTAGAAAAGATACTATCCTTTTTATAAGTTCGATAGCTATATGGTAATTATCTTTTATTATCTGTATTATCTATCTTATGTCTCTTGATATTAAAATTTATTAATAAAGCTGCATATAATATTAATTTACCTTTTGCTAAAAATAAAAATTATATTAATATCATTATAATATTATAAATAAATTACTTCAATAGGAAAATATACAAACGAACTTAATAATTACTCAATTTGAAGTTCTTATGTACTCGAATAAAATAAATTAAAATATAATATTAATATCGTTATAATATCATTTAAAAAATTACTTCATTAGGAAGATATGTAAAAGAAATTATCAATAACAAAATTATCACATATTTCGCATTATTCCTTGGAATTCTTCTGTACCCAAATAGAAGATTGAACATTATATATATTAAATTAATATCACTTAAATATTATTAAATAAATAACAATTACATTAAAATAATGTATTTATCGCTTGAACAATGCACCAATCACATGATTATCAGGGTTTGGTATTGTTTTTTGATTTTTTTTATACTCGAGCATTATATGCATTCTAATGCACATTCTTTTGGTCTTCTTTCTGTATTCGGTTAAAATTTTAATGTTGTATGCATTATATACATAGCATAATACTACTAGGTAAATGTATAGCATTGTCCAGAGCTAAATATTTATATAAATATAATAATTAAAAAAGTTTGCTATTTACTAGATAAAAGCATAGCATTGTTTGTCCAAAACTCAATTTTATTCCTTGTACTATAAATTTTATATATATTCTAATTTATGGAATTAATAATAACTTTTGATCCACTGGTTCGTTTAGGATTATTTAACTATCAAAATGTTTATTTCATTGAGACAAACATTTTGATAGTTAAATCATCCAAACGGACTAGTAGATCAAAAGTTATTATCAATTTCATAAATTGGCCAATTAAAAATAATTTAAAAATCATGGGAGTGAACAGACGGAAAGTGCAAAGTTGCGTTTTGATATTTTACTATGTGATGCATCAAGAAAGTAACTTTGTATTACAATACATAGAAACTAAAGGTCCTTCGCTTCGCTCCAGACAATAATATATTTAGATAAAAGATAATTAGAAAGACATACGAATGAACTTAATAATTACTTGATCTGAAGTTCTTCTGAACTTGAATAAAAATAAATTAAAATATTATATTAATATCACTATCCCTTAGATTGTAACACAGGCAAATTTGCCTGCGTATTTTAAAATTTTTAATAAAATTTTAAATATTGATTTTAGTCATATTTTTTCTAAGTAAAAAATATTCTTTGAGTTTTGTTTTAGTAACTTTGTTATAAATTTTTTTTAAAAAATCATTAGAAAACTTTACTATAATAAATGTTTAAAGTTCTTGTATTGGCATTTTTACTATTAAAATTTTTCTTTAGATTTTTTCAAATTTTATATGTTCCCGTCTATAAAAAAAATCTTTACTTCTAATACAAGTCTTAATTTTTACAAGTAAATAATTAAAGTTGCAATAATGAAAGTTGTCATCCTTTATATAAACTACAATATTGTCTTAAGAACTATAGTTCTAAAACTAAAACTAAATAAGATCGCAGAAAAATTGTAATAAAATTTTTTAAAAAAATTTTTTCTTAAAATTATCTATTTTCAGCTTATATGTAACTATAATTTATTTTCTTATAATATAAAAACTAATTTTGCAAAAAAGTAATCCTTATTTTCAAATATAATTGTACAAAGTTTTATTTAATTATTTTGGCATTTTAAAAAAGTAAATCAGAGCTAAAAAAGTGCAAAAACGCAGGCAAATTTGCCTATGTTCTACTACAATCTAAGGGATAATATTATTTAAAAATTACTTCATTAGGAAGATATACGAATGAACTTAATAAATACTTGATCTGAAGTTTTTCCGTACTTGAATAAAAATAAATTAAACTATTATATTAATATTGTTATAATAGAAAGATATGCGAAAAAAATTATCAATAACCAAATTATTATATATTTTGCATTATTTCTTGAAATTCTTCTGTACTCAAATAGAAAATTGAACATTATATATATATTAAATTAATATCACTAAATATCATTAAATGGAGGTGAGTCAGTAGAAAAGGGACAAATTTTTTCTAAGTAAATGTTTTCTTGACTTTAAGCTTAAATATCTTAACAACTATCTTAATTAATTTAATAAATTTTTTTTATTTTAATTCAATATAATTTCAATATTAAAAATAAAAAAATTTTTAGCAAATTTGATTAAATAACTGTTAAAATATTTTGATTTAAAAATTAAAAAAATTTTACTAAAAATGATTTGTTCCTTTTCTACTGACTCACCCCCAAATAAATAACAATTACATTAAAATAATCTACCTATCACTTGGACAATGCACCATTCTGATTGTCATATGATTATTAGGGTTTGGTATTGTTCTTGATTACTCGAGCATTATATACATTCTAATGCATGATTATAAATATTTGACATTGTTTTCCATATTCGGATAAAATTTTAATATTGCATGCATTATATATATACGTAGTATATCTCTATAATATATTTAGGTAAAAGACAAATGCATTAATTTTTGATTAAGAAAATACGCAAAGAAAAATAATTTTGCCTTTTTTTAAAAAAATACACAAAAAGTTTTAGTTAGATGAAATAATCGAAAATTTGTAATATTTTATCAAAAAAAAAGTATTCATTTGAGAAGATACATTCATTATAGCAATGATATGAGTGAAAAACTTGGTATATATATTTTGTAGAATATCAGCTTTCATGATTAAGGTTATTTTTCCTTGTTATGATTATAACACATTTATCTTTAACTTTCTGAAGAGTTTTGTTTTATTTGAAATGTTTATGCAGTCTAAGTCATAAGTATTCTAAGAATTTTACTACTGTTTGTATATAAAAGTTTATTTGTTAAATGTTTCATATTTATCTTGACACAACCTTTAACTTTTTAACTATTTTTCTCTTGAGAAAATATTTAGTAAACAGTTAATATTCGAAGAATTCTATGCGTATTATCGATAGTCTTTCTGTACTAGAACCCCCGAAATATACATAGATAGGTCAGGTTAATTATAGGGTTACTAAAAAAGAAAAGATCTGCAAAAAAAACTTTAAAAAAAAGCAAAAAATTACTATAAATAAAAAAGATCTGCATAAAAACTTCAAAAATAAGCAAACACATATCTGACCTATCTATATATATTTCGGGTCCTTCTGTACTCATAAGAGGGCTTCCAGAAATTATGTAATATTTTGTTACTAATAAATTTCAAAATTTACCCACCTACCCACACCTGATACTCTATTAGCCAATCAAATTTTTTTTTTTTTAACCTTAAGCAGTCACGCTAATACTTTATTAAGTTTCTTGAAATTACATATTTGCAACTACATAGAACTACCTAATGTCTAAGCTTAGCATCACCCGGCCACCCTAATGGTACCTAAGTGCGACCTACTGCACTGCTCATTTAGAGCAGATTGCTTGTCTGACTACCTAAAGTCCGTAATAGAAGGGTCTTCCCCCTTCTATGACAAGTCCCATTACTGTCTTCCTAACTTCTTTCTTCACTCTTACTTCTTTTTCTTCTTCTTGCTTCTTTTTCATTTCTTTTGCTTGTTGATCTCCCCTTTTGGCGCTCTTGTATTTTTCTGAATTGGAGCTCTCCTTTTCATCTTACTTGTTATATCTTGTACCTTTTCCCATTTACTCATTCTTTCACATCGGATCCTCTATACTTGTTCGTAAAAAGTATCCCAGGCTGTTTTAACTATTGTTCTCATGAATTTTTCTCTCGAATTTTTCTTCAATAGCTGTGATACTTTTTGGTAGCTCTTGTTTGAGATTAGTCCCTTTATTAGCGCCTGCCTTGCTTGAACTTCTTCTTCTTCTGTTTCTCCGTAGAGAGATGTATACAATATATAGGGTAGTACTCAGGCTTTTTTCTCCTCCTCTAGCCCCTTCCACGCTGTCGCTATAGTCACCTTTTGTATCCTCTTCCATAAGCTCTTCTGTTTACTGCACCTGGCCAAGTGCTCTTGTGTCTCTTT
>QKWP01000334.1:279116-303757 GCA_003550325.1 Gigaspora rosea
TCTGTTGTCATATATAGGTCTGGTCTTCTTTTATTGAGCTCTACTAGGGTTGGAAGCTTGTCCATCACACATTTTAAGGCCGCACTTCTTCTTGCACTGCTTCTTCTTGTAGTGCACCTTACTCCCTTTGTTGCTCTCATTTTCTCCTAGAAGTAGGTCCACCTGTACTTTGTGCTATTTAACTCGGGCTCTATATTCCTAATTGCCTGTGTCTCTTTCCATTCTGCCCCTACTCTTGCATTTATTATCAACTTACAAAACAGCCTAGCCGGTACATCTATCTGCTTGTTTCCCCATTCTAATCTATATTCTATCTCACTACAACTGATCTCTTCTGTACATATTCTCCTTTTACTCCTTAAATCTTCTTTTGCAAGCTTATCTGCTCTGTCGTTCCACTTGTCTTCACTGTGACTCTTCACCTTTGTGAACTCAACCTGCAGTTTCTTTGTTTGGATGATATCTGCAATCTTGACCATCCATATTGCATTTTTCTTCTTCTGCGTTTTGCTTCTACCTGTACCATTCAGTTCTCTGCTAACAACCCTTATTGCTGTACTGCTATCTGTGTGTATTTCAACTTTCTTTTCTTCTGGTATTGTAAGGCTTGCTACCCATATTGCCATTAATTCTGCAAGCGTCGACGTTGGCCAACCTTCTATTCCTAGAGCTACTTCTTCTTCTGCCCAATCATGTGCTTCGTTCGTTTGAACCCAACCTATTCCCATATGTCTACTTAATGGATCATTCTTATTTTCTATGTTTACTGCTCCATCTGTATAAATTGTATACTCCTCACTATTTCTCAGCTAATTTCTTTTCCATATTTCTATCAACTCTTCTTTAACACTCGTGGGCAATTTTGCTTTTTAATCAGCTCTACTTCCAATTCTTCTAATATTTCCATCCCCAATAGCTTACTTTCTTCTTTTCTTCATTCTTCATCTTTTATATTCTTTCTGAGTTGTTCTATCGCTACCTTGATTTTTTTGTTCTTTTTATCTACAAGTATTTCTGGTATTACTTTTACTTGGTCACTTTTCTCTATCCAATGGTAGCATCGATATGGTTCTTCATTCTCATTTCTATATTCTTCATCCATTGTTTCGCATCCGCTGCATTCTTCAATTTTGGTTGCCACTTCTCTGTCTATATCTTGCATTTTCCAATGCTCTACTTGTACCTTCTCTCCTTCTTTCGTGCGTATTCTTCCTACTTTCTTGTTCTCTGGCAGTCCATATATTATCCACTCCTTTCTTCTTCTATCATTTGATAACTTGCTCCAGCCTACTTCCAATGCTTGCACATTCCTTTCTTTGGTGTCAAAACAACTTTTGACTTTTCTGCTTCCTACTTCTTCAAGGACTTTTGCTTCTAATTCTTTGAACCATTTTGCCTTTTTATCTTTACTTAGACAGCCTCTATAGCTTTTGTACTGTTGCCACGTGATTAGGCTTGTCTTATTTATATCGAGCAATTGATTTAGGTACATGACGCTGGCTTCACCTGCTTTGTCACAGCACCTTTTTCATGTTTGTGCATTAAGTAACTCCTGCAATTTGACGGCATAACCGTGAACTGTCCAAAGGCTACTTTCTGTTCTTATGTTTATACCTAAATCTTTCGCTTTTGTTATTATCAGGCAGGCTAAGTTGTTTCTCCAACAGCTAATATTTTCTGGCAGGCTTGTAGTTTTCCAGATATCTTGTATTAAACCTGCCCTCTAGCAACCCTGCGTTATTCTCAGTTTTGTCAAATGTCCGAGACCATTCTGTTGATTTAATCTATTTATCAGGCCGCTTATTTGTTTCATTACTATTTCTTGTTGTAGTGTTCTACAGCTGCCAAGATTTTTGTATTTTATTATACAATTTTCTAATGTTCTTATTATATTGCACTTCTGCTTTACTAGGCCTATTATCGGTTGATGTATCTCATTTAACCCTCTCTTAGACATCTTTGTTAGCTGTAACATGTAACTCAGCCTTGGTATTACTATTATATTATTTATGTAAGCTATCTGGCTTGATGTCATCTTCTTGTACTGCAGGTCCATAATTATCTGTCGTACTACACCTTTTGCTTTCTTTTTGACTAGATTTTTACGCATTTTGTTGTTTAATCATACCCCCAGAGATCTTACTATCTTGTTCCTGGGCTCCTCCTTTACCATACTTTTACCAAAATTTACTTCTTTTTCCTCTGCTTTGCACTTTGTGTTTATGGTCAACAACTTTGACTTGGATCCGTTTATCTCGATATCATTAGCTTGGAAGAACTCCTCTGCTATTCTAATGATTTCTATTAATTGTTCTTTGCTATTTGCGATCCAAGTTGTATCGTCCGCATAGGCAATTGCTGCTTGACGATACTTTGTAATACTATTGCACTGCGTTCCTTGGCCTGGTTTTTGTTCCACTATGTAGCCTAATTTTCTTTCTTCTTGCACTCTTGTTAGCAGGGGGTCATAGAATAGCCACCAGATCAGGAGGGAAATTACTTCACCCTGATCTATTCCATCCCCTGCTATTACTTCTTCTGTTAGACCATGTGCTGTGATTATTCGTAGTCTTCTTTTGTGGAACAGACTTAGGATATACTTTATTATTTTCTCCGGTGTTTTAACTCTTCGGAGTGCTAATTCTAGGCTTTCTAATGAGACCGAGTCAAAGGCCTTCTTCATATCTTGAAGTAATATCCATACTTCTTTCTTCTTCTCTTTTGCTTCTTCCATTATCATGTTTAAAACATGTACTGGTTGTTCAGTAGAGTTTCCTGAAAATCCTGCATAGTTGGGTCCTCTGAGTATTTCTCTTCTATCATTACTTTGACCAGTCTTTTGGTTATTACTTTTGTTACAACTTTTCGGAACGTTTCAATCAGTGCTATTGGTCTAATATTATTTAGGCTGTATCCCCATTCCACATCTTTCACTATTGGATACACTTGTGCGACTTTCCACTTAGATGGTATTTCTCCTGTCATTATACACAAGCTTGCCATCCCTCAAAATATTTATTGAGTCTGATTTCCTGCGCGTTTAGTCATTATGTAGCTTATACCGGATAGACCAGGTGCAGTTCCTATTCTTAATTCTCCTAGTATTTCTTTCCATTCATCTTCATCTACCTCTTCCTCTACTTTGTTGTACCAATTTTCTTCTATCCATTTTTGCGGTTTATATATCTCTCGCCATTTTGTTTCCATTTCCTCTAGCTTTGTTTGTCTCTTTCTGAACTGCTTTTTGTAGTGCTCTGCTACTCCTATCTTTACCGCTTCTGGTTCTGTCTGTAGGTAGGCCCTCTCTTCTATTTCTTCCAGGAATCTATCGAGTACTATTTTCTTATATAGTCTGTTTAGTAAACTGGTGATCATTTTTCCTTGTTCTGTGCCAATCATTGCACACCTTTTGTCAATACTTTCTTCAATTTGCTTTCACTGTTCCTGTTTCCACTCTTTCTTTCTCTTCTCATTAAGTATTTGCCACCAGCCTTTTGTATCTTCTATCCATGCCTCAGACTATTGTCTATGTAACTTCGGAAGGCTTATACCCTTTTGCATACTTATTCTTTTCAACTTTTCATTCACTTCTGCTTTCTTACAGCTTAGAACTTCTTGTCCTTTCTTCTTTTTCGCATGCTTGATTAATTTTTGTAGCTCTACTATGCACGCATCTGGTCTATGTATTTTGGTGCCACTTCTTCTGTTTGCTGCTGTGTTATATACTTTCTTTTTTGGTATATTCTCGTTTGTAGCTATAAGAATTGACTTCTCTATTGTATCCCATACAAGGTTCAATCTGTTTATATATTCTTTTTCTTTGCCTACTTGGATTTGTAGGAGGTCTATTATGTTCTTTTTATCTAACTGTTTTTGTAGTGACTGGGCGTAGTCCTCCTAGTTCTCTTCTGTTGCTTTGTCGTATAGGTAGACCGTTCTTGAATGTCCCTTCTTTCTTGCCTCTGCTTTACTAGTTTCTGCCGTCACATGTTCTACCCATACTTCTGCTACAATTATTTTGTGATCACTATCTGTGATGCCTTTCACTTCTTCTACTACTACTTCTTGAAGTCCAGAAGCTAAACAGCTAAATAACCATATATAGTCTATTCTAGTTGTAGATTCTTCATTCGACCATGTAAAGGTCTGGCTTGTTGGGTACAGTTCTCTGTATGTGTCTTTAAAAGCCTGTTTTTTAAGCCATTTGAAGATTGGCAATCTTTTGTAGTTTACCGACTATGGGTGCTGTCTATCCAATATGTTGTCCACTGTGTGGTTAAAGTCACCCATTATGACTATTTGCATCCTCTCTTTCTTTTTATAGACTACTTCTACAATCCTCTGTTGGATTTTCTTCACTATTGCTTTGTCATTTGGCAGTACATAGACAACTATTATTACAAGTTCCAACTGCTTAAAATATAGTGTTACTTCGAGCATATACTCGTTTATCTTTTTCACTGCACCTACATGCTTCTCCTATTGCTCTTCTATTAAAATTCCTACCAGGACCCCGGACATGTAGTACAGAGGTCATATGTTATACATTTCAGCAAAAACCCTTAAAATTTGAAAAGCAAAAAATCAGTTTTTGGCAATTATCTTGGCATCAAGTGGTCCAATTTGAATGAACTTTTTTTTAAGATGAAGCTCTCAGTGAGGCGCATCTAACAAAAAAAGATCATTCAATTCTAATTACTGGATCAAAAGTTATTTAAATAAATAGATTTTGTCGCTTTTAGCAAATTAGGTTAAAATTGGCCAAAATCCAGTTATGACCTATATGAGAGATGTCCAAGGTCCTTTCCTACCCCTGAGCCTTTTTTCTTTTCTTTATCTGCACTTGTCCAGTGGCCAACGTACTTTCTACTCGAGCTCCTCATTAGAAACTTCCCTTCTCTTTCTGCTACATTCGTTTTTGTTACTCCTAGTATTGTGATTTCTTCCTCTTCTGCCCAACAGAGCAAATTTTCCATTTTCCAGCCCTTCGTCTTTAATCCGTTAACGTTGTGGCAGGCAAGTTTCATCTCCTTTCTACCTTTGCTTTTCCATTTTTCTCTTAGGGTCTCTTGCTCCACCTGTGTTTCTTTTATTTCCCCTTTTCCTTTCCTGCAACTTCCTTTTGTTAGATAGAGAGACCTTTCTTTTCCTTCTTCCTCGAATATTCTTCTTTCTTCTTGCAGGAATTCTCCAATCTCTCTATCTATATCCATTTGTTCAACTTGGGCACCCTCAGGAGCTCTAAGTGGGCTTAACCCACTCTGTACTCATTTCATCAAGCTTTTTCATGATCTTTAGCAATGTTTCTTAATGTTTGTCTAGTCTTGCTTTGACATTTTCCACTTTCTTATAAACCTTGTTTTGTTTCTTTTGTTTTTTTTCTTTTTCTTTACGATTACTGCACTCTGACAGGGATGTTTTTGTTTCTACTTTCTTGCCTGCCGTAACTTCCATCTTGACCACTTTTTTTCCTTTCATGGTCCTGCTTTTCTTTGTCTTTTCATCTAGTATTTCCTTTTCCTGAAATACTTTCTTCTTTTCTTCCGACCAATTGAGAGTCCAGTATTGTATTGAACTGGTTTCTCTCTTGCTCTTTCTAGTTCTTCTTGTTTTCCAAAGGTGATTACTGCATTTTGCTTCATATTTCCACTTCTTCTTTTTGGTATATATACCGCTTTTACTCCTTTCTGCTTTAAGTATCGCAGTAGAAGTGTCTCCGACGCTCTTTCTGGGATTCCGTGCAGTTTTGTTATGTACCGGTATCTTGCATCTCTCTCTTTGTAGTCTTCTCTCCCAGTTGATATTCTGGCTAATCTGCCATTTGCTAACAGAGCTACCCATGGTAAGTTTGTCTCCGATATTTCTTCGTTCAGTTCTACTACTGCAAGTGCTCTATTTCTGCTGCGTTTAATTCGTATACTTTGGACATTCCCCAGTTTTTTACTTATCCCTTAGATTGTAACACAGGCAAATTTGCCTGCATATTTTAAAATTTTTAATAAAATTTTAAATATTGATTTTAGCCATATCTTTTCTAAGTAAAAAATATTTTTTAAGTTTTGTTTTAGTAACTTTGTTATAAAATTTTTTTAAAATCATTAGAAAACTTTAATATAATAAATGTTTAAAGTTCTTGTATTGGCATTTTTACTATTAAAATTTTTCTTTAGATTTTTTCAAATTTTATATGTTCCCGTCTATAAAAAAAATCTTTACTTCTAATACAAGTCTTAATTTTTACAAGTAAATCATTAAAGTTGCAATAATNAAAAAAATTTTTACTTCTAATACAAGTCTTAATTTTTACAAGTAAATCATTAAAGTTGCAATAATGAAAGTTGTCATCCTTTATATAAACTACAATATTGTCTTAAGAACTATAGTTCTAAAACTAAAACTAAATAAGATCGCAGAAAAATTGTAATAAAATTTTTTAAAAAAATTTTTTCTTAAAATTATCTATTTTCAGCTTATATGTAACTATAATTTATTTTCTTATAATATAAAAACTAATTTTGCTAAAAAGTAATCCTTATTTTCAAATATAATTGTACAAAGTTTTATTTAATTATTTTAGTATTTTAAAAAAGTAAATCAGAGCTAAAAAAGTGCAAAAACGCAGGCAAATTTGCCTGTGTTCTACTACAATCTAAGGGATACTTTCTAGCTCTTGTTTGCTTACTCTTTCTAGTAGGTCCCATATTGTAAGTACTGCTCTTTTTTCTAATGGGCTTTCCTCAACTACTTTCTTGTCCAAAGCTTCCGTTGCTCCTTTTTCTTTTGGTTTTTCAGTACTTCCTTTTGTACTTTTTTCTTCATCTGGGATTAGCTTAAACCATCCGTCGTCTTTCCGCTCAATTCTACTTATTGCTTCTTTTCTACCATTTTCGCAGTCAAAGTGCAGCTCCACCCATGCATTACCTTTTTTAAAGGTTTCCTCTACTTTCGTGATATGCTTGTTGTCCTTCAATATCCACTTTATCATTTTTAATCTTTCTTCTTTCTTTTTACCTGGGACATTGCATACAGGAATTCTTGCGCTTACTGGCATCTGGTCGCTGCATGGTCGATTGCTAAGTGCCCATATACTTTGTTCCAGCAGCGTACCAACTATTTCTAGTTCCCTTGTCTGACTAGCCTTTGGTTCCGTTTGGGCCCTATTCTCTTCTGGTTCTTCTTTTTCTATTTCTTGTATCAGTTCTTCCTTTGAAGTTTCTTTACTTTCTTCTGTTTTCCTTGCATCTTCCTTTTGATGCATAATTCTTAGCTTTTTTATGTTTTTAGCATTATCTTCTTCTGCTTGCTGTTTAGTACTTGTAGCATCTTTTCCTTCTTCCATTGGCACAATTTCACGCTGTCTGTGTACCTTAGTTTTCGTATTCTTGGGACCGTTTTCTATTTCTGTAATCTTTAGCGTCATCCCACCTTTTCTTTTTTTCCTGCTTCTTTCTTCATTTTTTATTACGTTTTGTGGCTTTACGTTTCCTGTTCTGTATCTAAAATCCAGTTTACTAGTCTCGTCAACTCTGTTTATTACTTCTCCCAAGATTCTAATTGCTGCTATATCCATTGTATCTGCAGCAAACAAAAGTGCTGTATATCTGTCGGTTCGTGTATATTCGATTTTTGTATTTTCCAATGCTTCGATTAGTTCGGTATTTCCTAGCTGGCCCAAGTAATTTCTTGACCTTTCTAATACTTTTCCCAACATATATCCAGGTCTTATTTTGTACTTGTCTTTGGCCATTGGTTGTTAACTCTCGCGTAGTTCGCTTGTTCTAGAAGTTTCTAATTTACATGTTCCTGTATTTTACATGTTAATTTGCACGTGTTTGCTTGTACAATGCACGTGTTTTTTTGTCTGATGTACGTGTCTGCTTCTTTGTTTGTTCGTCACGTTTGTATGTGTAACTTGACTGATCTGCAGAAACGCGATTGTGGGCCGCCCCCTTTTTTGACTTCACAGGCAAATTTTTGGAGAGATTTTGGTGTTTTTTTAATACAGTACACTCGCCGACACTCGTTTTCCTGTTCCTTTTAGGACCTAATGTGTCTGCCGGAGCTCTTTCTTTTTTCTTAGTGCTTCCGGACGTGTTTCTTAGCGCACTTTGGCACTTTTTTGAAGGTTTGTTTCCTGGAATTTTTGGTCAAGAGATCTGCAGGAGAGAGTTGTCGATATTTTTGAATCAAATTTTATATTTTTTAAAATTTATTTATGTTTTAATTTATAAAATTGATAATAACTATTGCTCTACTGGACCAATTTAGATGATTTAACTACCAAAATGTTCGACTTGCTGAGATGATTCCAACAAGCCCCAAATCGTTAAAATCTAATTACAGAATCCCAAGATAATTCAACTTTTGTATAATTTTAATAGTGATTTTTTAGAATTACTAAGTAAATTTCTTTAATATTAAATAACTTTGATCCATTGGCCCGTTTTGGGTGATTTAACTACCAAAATGTTTGTCTTAGTGAGACGATTCTAACAAGCCCAAAATCGCTAAATGCCAATCATTGGATCCCAAGATCGATAAAGATTTGTATTGTTAGACAATCATTTAATCAAATTTAATTAAATGATTATCTAACAATACAAATCTTTATCGATCTTGGGATCTAGTAATTGGAATTTAGCGATTTTGGGCTTGTTAGAATCGTCACACTGAGACGAACATTTTGGTAGTTAAATCATCCAAAACGGGCCAGTGGATCAAAAGTTATTCAATATTAAAGAAATTTACTTAGTAATACTAAAAAATCACTATTAAAATTACACAAAAGTTAAACGATCTTGGGACCCTGTGATTAGATTTTAATAATTTTAGGCTTGTTAGAATCGTCTTAGTAAGACGAACATTTTAGTAGTTAAATCATCTAAATTGATCCAGTAGAACAGTAGTTATTAATAATTTTATAATTTTATACTTTTGGCCAGAATTATAAAAATTTGACCAGAATTATAATTATAACCTGATATTTTCGGGAACCCACCCTCTAAAAAATCACGTAATTTCTAGAAGCCCCTAATATTACTATATTTGTATAATGCTTTTTATAATGTTGTATGAAAATATTTTGTTTTATTGTTTTTTTTTAAAAAAGAAGAAATTGATGTGTTCCAGGAAGAAAAAAATAAATGCATTCTGAAAAAAATTGATGGAATAAATTGTTTCCATGTTTTATTTATATTACAAGAAAAATTAATTCTGATGATTTAATTAGTGATTGGTAATTGAAATCTATGATATGCATAAATTCTTGAATTGTTTATATATATAGGGCTAATTTATTTCGAAAAAGTATTTAAAACGTTGATTGCAGCATAAATTTTTTTGCAAAAACTTGCAAAAAAATCAATACACATTTTACCCAATACAAAAACCATAATAGTAAAATAATAATATTGTCATCCGAAGAGAGTTCAGGAAAATCTGTACACAAAACAAAAAAAGTATTATATAAGTGCCCAAAATGTCAAAGAAAATATGTTAATTCACGAACACAGCAATCCTATATGGCCTTACTAAAGTTGGTCAATCTAGTAGAATTACCAAGAAATTGACCACAGCAAAGTTTTTTATCGATGTTATTCGTTCCAGAAAGTTTCTATTGTTTGTCTTTTCTACTACCTAGTCCATTTTATTCAGTATACCTTTACTTGTTCACGAATTTGGTGTTATTAGTGTTTCGCTTCCTCTTATGTATTTCTCTTCTATTTCATTTTTTAGTTCCCTGTACTACTTTTGTTCTTTTCCGTTGATCACTCTTACTGCCGTTTGTAGTAGGTTAAACCAGTATTGTACATGGGACAGTTGGGACATACGTTGGGATATTTGGAACATTCTGTGCCAATTTTATAAATTGAAATTACTTAAATTTTTTGTTTTTTTATGTCAAAGTTCCCGCTCTGGGTGAGAGTTTATTTAATCAAACCTGTGGATCAAGGGTGCCTCTTTGGGCACCCCACAATTGTTATATTGAATGAGAGTTCAACTAGCCACATGTACAACTTTTGGTTGTCTAATTTAAGTAGTACGCCAGAAGGTTCTACACTAGTTGCCATACCTACAACCCAACTAGGGGATTGTCTATTTAAACCCTCTGGTCCAAGCTTCGCATGTCAATCCTACTTGTGATCACCAGTACAGCCCGCTGATACATTAGTCAGTTGAAGACAGTCCCGGATACTAACTATATCCCCTTAGGACTAATTTATCCTCGCGGTACACTTGGTAGAGCAGTCCCTGTTCCACACAGGTATTACCTATACTTCGGTAACTTATGTACTCACCGAGGCAAGCAACTTGCAGTCAGGGGATACCTAACCGCTACCATTACCTACTTCTGCCCTTGTAAGGTTTGCTCTAACCCCAGTACCGACCATCACTTTCCTATCAGTCTTTCATCTATACATCCCAGACTTCCAATCCAGTTGGCCCGGAAGGATTGATCTACTCAGTATTAGGTACCATTATGGTTTCCCCCCTGGTATCTACTTCTATAACATAGGTTCTTTTCCTCTGGTACCCGATCCGGCGGCCAGGTTGGTAGACCTTGTCCCTGAGGTCGACGTCCGGTTCTTCAGCTCCAGTCCAATATTCCGTTTTTGGGGGTAGGCTAAAGCCAGGTACATCACGAAATTACCTGATATATAACCCAGATCAGTCCGAACAAAACAAAGCAAGACGGCAAAGACAAAAACACGAAATATATAAAAAATGGCTATCCAAATCGTCTTGTTTGACTAAGTAAAAGTGTCAGAAATGCGATTTTACTATATAAAAAACCACCTCCTAACCTAACCCTAACCCAACCCTAACCCTAACCCTAACCCTAATTAAAAAATCGGAAAAATCGGAAAAATCGGGTAATCTCGTGATGTACCTGGCTTTAGCCATCCCCCGTTGTTGGTAGCACCATTGAAGATCTTTGCTACTTCCTTACTCGGGTCTTGCCAAATGGGTTTCCATTTCTCTGGTTCTTTGGATTTATCTGTATCACGAGGCACAACTTTGCCCGAAAGCTTCCTTTCGAAATGGTTGCCAAGAACTACAGGTAATGTACCTAACCGATCAACAAGAAATGGTTACCAGAACACAGGTCTATTTTTTAAAAGCGTCGCCAGTGGGATTTGAACCCTAGACCTGCCACTTGGGGGTGACAACTTACCAACTTCTCTAAGTCACCACACTATTACTTAAATTTTATTAAGATAATCTAATTAAATTTTTTTAAAAATATGTTCAGCACCTAAAAAAATATATAATTATATATTTTTTTAAATTAATTTATTAATTATTAAGGCTTGGGACATAGTTGGGACACTTGGGATGCTGGGATGTTGGGACGTTGGGACATGGCAAAAAAGGCTAGGACAGTAAAAATGTACAACACTGGGTTAAACCATTCCAACGTTGCACTGTTATCTCTTCTTGTACATTTTTTGATATTTTAAATTTATTTTGTTATATCTTGTTTTTATTTTTTTGTGATTTTTGATTTTTACTAATACATTGTTAATTGAAGTCCCTTTTTCTTTGTCTTGTTTTGGCCATTCGTTTTGCTCGCTTCACTGAATCGTTATCTCCATTTCTTCCAGATGCCTTAGCATTTTTGTTGTTGTTGTTTTGCTCTCTTTGGTTATTAGAATATAGCTATGGTGTTCCAGTATCGACTTGTTAGTATTTGTGGCATTTTGGATTTGTTGTAACCTTATTTTGAGCGTTGAATTCTCAAAATTTTTGTGGTTAAGTTGAGGTGTAATATTGCAATGTATTGTAGTGTTTTTTTTCTTTACTGTTTTTAGCCCATACAATTTGTAGTAGTGAATTGTTGAGTTTGGTATTGTCAGTACCAATCCTGCTTTGTTTTTGACTACTGCTATATATTTTTGTGTTATTTCTTTTATTGTTTTGTTAGGTATTACTACGTTTTGAACTCTATATGATAATCTGGTCAATAGGACCATGTTGATAATATATACTGCTTGTTTTTCAGTTACTTTCAACCTTGCTATTCTTTTTATCGCACAATCTGCTTCTTCTTGTATAGCTTAAATTATAGGTTTCTTGCTTGTCCCACTATGTACCAATATCCTAGTATTCTACATATTTGTTTATAATCAATTGCCTCTATTTCCGTATTTTTGTATATTATATTTGTTTGTTTAGTTGAGGCATTCTTTATTAACAATGTCGATTTTTGTAGATTTACGTTGATGTTTGTTAACTTGAAGAAAAAAGTTGCTACCTCAATTATACTTTCTAACTTTTCTCGAGTTCACGCTATCCATACAGTGTTGTCCATATATGCTATTGCGGGTCACCTGCATGAAACCATCTTGTCGATATGACCTGTATATTTTGCTTTCCAGGTATAACCTTGAATCTTTTCATACACTTCTGACAGCAGAGGGTTGTAGTAGATACGCCATAATAATAGTGCTATTGTTTCGCCTTGATCCACTCCATCTTCTATATTGTAGGTACTCATCATTCCGAAGTTTGTAATTACTACATTTTTTTGACCGTTGAAAATATTTCTGTTAGATTTGTTATCTCTTCTGGTATTTTTAGTCTTTGCATTGCTTTTCTTAACATAGGGATGTGCATCGGTCATATGCTTTGGATATATTTTGATTTGGCATCCACATCTCCTTATCATTTACTTGAGCATCTTCAATTATATGTGTAATTGTCGATATAGGCAATTCTGTTGATGTGTACGGCAATGCTACATAGTTGTGGTCATTGAGTATAGGGTATCTACTCAGTCTGCTACTTAACCTTTTCATTATGATTTTGGTTAAGAGTTTTCTAACATGTTCTATTAGGGTTATTGATTGTGTTTTGTTTAGTTGTCCTGAAAATTATTCTTTTTTTGCTATGGGGTATATGTTGCTTCGTTTCTAGCTCTTGGGCACTTTCTGTAACTTTAAACATGCATTGAAGATTTTTAAGATTTCCTGTTTTGACTTATTGCCTAGTTTCTTTAACATCTCATTTGAAACTGCCTGTGGTCCAGTTGATTTTCTTAACGGTATTTCCATTATTACTTTTTAAGTTCTTTTAGTTCTATAGGGTTCTGTATACCTTCGTACCAATCTGCATCTATTTTTTTTAATGGTTCGAACGCTCTCTTCATTTTTGCCATTTCTGTTCATTAGGAGGGTTTTGTTGGTCCACTTTTCAAAGTGAGTTCTAATTTAATTTTTTATTTCTTTCGGTTCAGTTATCATATGATTTTTGTGTGCGATACTGTTGATAATTACTGATTCTCTATATCGTTGCAGGACGCTATTAATCATCTTCTTGGTATTATTTTTGAAATTGTTATATCTTTTCTTAATGTGTTTTTCGATCTCTTGTTTGTGTGCTAGATTATTTTTTATTTTTCTTGCTTTATATACTCTTCTGATATCCCTTTAGTAATTCTGTTTTTGCCTTTATTTCATTTTCCGTCTCATTTTCTTTTATTTCTATGATGGAATCCAGTTAACTCATTTTGCTAATTTCTTTAATTTCTTGATTTATTAGCTCTTTTAAATCTTGTTGTATTTCTTCTCTTTGTAGATTCTTTATTACTGTATTTATTCTTTTCAGTATGGAGTGTAACTTTGTTGATTTTTTTAAAATACATGGAATGTTTTGGGTGCCACTTTTTTTTTGGGATATTCTTATCTGCTGCTTTTTTAATTGTTTGTTCAATCTTGTTCCACTGTTTACTTAGTTTCTCTTTAGTATCAATCTCCTTAATTTTTAGTAGCTCTCTGTCTTTTAAGCTTTCTTTTATTGCTTTTGAAAAGTCCTTACATTTCTCTTCAGTCATTTCTTTATATAGGTAAATTGTTCTTTTCCTCTTATTTGATAGTATTGTTTTATAGGATTAGGGTGCTATTCCATGTGTAGGATCTTGTGGTCGCTGTCCATAATTCTTGCTGCACTCTTCATTTCGGGTCTCGTCACAAGAGGTATCAGGTTATGTGATACGTCTATTTGACACTTCTTTTCTTTTCTTGACTATGTTTTCTCCGTTATATCATGGTATTGTAATATGCTAACTATCCCTGTTTGTTCTATCTCTTTAATTAGTGGTATCATATGTTTGCTATTTTTGTACTGTCGAAATAAAGTCTCCTATTATTATTGTTTTATAGTTTTTTGTTACTGCTTGTTGAATCCACTCCAATACTTTCTGTTGAGTTTGTTTATTTAGTTCTTTGTTTGTACTAGGGAGATTTATCGATATAATTCTTATTTTTTGGGTTTTCAGAAAGAAAAAGTTCACGGCCAATGCTGTACTATGCATTGTTTTTATGCAGTGTATATAAGGCTGCAGTAATTTTATAACCAATAGGCCTGTTCCTATTTTGCTTCCTGCTCTGTTCATTACTTGTTTATTACTGTTTGCCATGTATGCTTCATAGTATGGGTTTGCCAAAAATAGCTTATAGTTGCCTGATTCTGCAAGTTTTGTCTCGGTCATTCCAATTATATGTAATTTATTGTCCCAACTAGTGATGCCACCGAAATTGATTTTTGAAAAAGGCCTATTTCGTCTTCATTAAAGAAATTAAATTTTTTATAAAAAAGAGCAAATAAAATTTATATAGATATGTTTTTTATAATTTCGTCTATTCAAAAAAAGTATCAAATAATTTCGTCTTTCAAGTAAAATAGGTCAAAAACAATTTTGTCTTCAAATTTTAATTTCGGGTTTTAAAACCCGAAATGCTTTTGTCCTCATGTATGGTCCCAACAGGATTCAACCCAATTTCTATATTTTAATGCTTCATTTATATCTTGTGTATTGTATATTGCTATATGTATTCTATCTAGGGTATTATAATTATTGTTTCCACTCATTAATTTATATCTTTAAGAAATAATGTCCCACATCGCATCAGGAAAGGGTGGTAGTTTGAATATAAATTGTGGAAGTTTTGAAAAGGAGAAAATTTTACACAGTTTCTAAATCATGTTCTTTACTTTATTGTATTCTGTAATGGGTATATTGATTATGTTTTTGTCAATACTGTTGCTTTGTACTTCTTCAGGATTTTTTGGCATGTCTATCTTCATTTTCTTTTAATTCTCTTCAACTTCTTTGGATGGGTTTTGATTTTTTTTAATTTCGATCCATGTTTCTGGTATCTGATGAAAAAAGTATAGGGGCCGCAAGCTTCTCACTATTTCTACTAGCTGTTCCGTTAATGTAATAGGTATCGTCAGGTTTACTTCCTTAACTTCTCTTAGGTCCTACGGTAGTTCTGGTTTCTCTGTTGGATTGACAGTCATTATATTACTCGGTAGAGAGATTGTAAAGTTGTACTTTGCAAAGATATCTTCTATAAAACGTATTGCTTCCTCCTTGTTTTCTATTGGGAAATTATATTTTGATTGTGTGCTTATCCTCTTTACATCTCTTGGTAGTCTGGGCTTTTGTATAAAAAAGTCATTGGGAATGAACTTGAAGAAATACGTTTCTCTTAACATGTCGCTAATTTCTTTTATTAATTTGTTGGACCTTGTTAAGTCTATAGAGAACATTGCTCTGTATTTGTGATTTAGCTCTTGAGGCGTCAGTGGTAATGGTATTTTCTTTTCAGGTAGTCTAAAATAGGATCCGGGTAGATCTCTTTCCCACTTGTAGTGCTTTGCTAATCACTATTTGTATCTGTATACTTTCTTAGATCTCTTCTTTTGATGATTGGAAATAGACCTTTTACTTCGTCACGCAATTCCCAAGGGTTTTCTGGTAGGGGTTCTAACTCTGTGAAGTATTCGTCCGGTAACTGTGCAAAGGTATAGACTTTCCTTAGAGCTACTAGTATTGCCCTTAAGTTGCCTTCATTTCTTATTGGAATTTCAAAGGGGAGCAACTCTCTAGCATCTTCTGGTATATCTTTAGATTTTTTAGAGAGTGGCAACGGCGCGTTTTGGATTGCTTTATTTACAGTTTTCCACACTATATTACCTTGTAGACCTTCGGGTAATTTTATGAATTCTATGCAGTAATTTAATACTTTTGTTATCTCTTGGGGATTCTTTTTGAATCTATTATTGGTTATGTGTTGTATTGCCAGTTTCTGTCTAATTTTATTATTACTAATTTCTTTATTTGTGACTGTGATACTATGTTTGCCTTTGTAATTTTAAATCGCTTTGTCAATCATTGTTTTGAATCCTATTTGGTGGGTCGGCATTATTTTTGTGTTTCTAGTAAAGATGCGAAAAAAATTTTTGTCTTGGTACTTAAATTTAAGCTATATTGCTTTAGGTATCTCGTGTCTTGTAGGGATCGTGCATAATTTGTGTGTAATGAATTTGCATAAAAGCTCTTCATTCTTAAGTACCTCTAGGATCTGTCCATAATATTACTCTTCTTTGTCAAATGGGTTTTTCAAGCTTCATACCAATTTCTTCATCACATGATCTGCCCATTGCATGTCTGTTTCTTTAAATTGACTTTCCCGTCTTTGAGGCAGAAATTTTTTAACTTACTACTGTAGGACATTTGTTCATTACTCTGTTCTTCGTTTTGGTCTTATCTATTCCTGACTGCATATCGTTTTGCCCGTCGATTTCTATTTCTCCTGTCATGTGCTGATTGTTGTTTATCTCGATTTCTTTAGCTTTTCTATTTTCGTCCGAGTTGTCTCCATTGTTTGGCTAGGAACCTCCTTGTTTGTTTATTTCCGTTAGTAATAATAACATCATTTCACTTTCTGATGGGGGTAAACTATTTCTGCTATTGGGTCATCTTTTGGCACGTCGAACATAACATTATCATTAATACTTCTACTTGTTTCGCTAGATTCCAGTTGGGTTGACTTGTCATATTTCTTCTTTTTTTTTGTATATATTCGTTACTTGACTGCTTCTGTTACTCTTGTCTTCGCTATCCAGTCTTTTTAAGAACATTTCTGTCCTCTAAAAAAGTGTTTTTTATCGTTGAATTTAGTATATCTTGTTGTTGGAACTGCTCGTTTTCTTTACTTTTTTGTTTTAATTATTGCTTATTTGACTGGGTGGGTTTATAGCTTCTAGTATTGTGCTCCTTTTTACTTATTTTGCGAACCTTTATCTATATTTTACTCCTTCACTATAAATTTTGTTGGTTTGTTTTTGTAAAAATTGATGTACGGGAAAAAGTTTCTCTTTGAAAATTTTTTTATTCGAATTTTATAGATTTATAGAATTTAAATAAAAAATTTTCATCGAATTTGATCAGGTGATTGCTAAGATACCTTCGCTCAAAGTTTTAAAAAAAATCAAAACGTCTATTAAAATACAAGCTGCACCAAATTTTTCTAAAATTTTGGATAAAGATATCCTAGCAACCACCTGATCAAATTCGATAAAAATTTTTTTATTTGAATTATATGGATTTATAGAAATCAAATAAAAAAATTTTTATCGAATTTGATTAGGTGGTTACTAAGTTACCTTCGCTCAAGTTTTAGAAAAAATCAAAACTTCTATCAAAAACAAGCTGTGCCAAATTTTTTTAAAACTTTAAGTAAAAGTATTTTAGCAACCACCTGATCAAATTTGATGAAAATTTTTTATTTGAATTTTATGGATCCATAAATTCAAATAAAAAAATTTTCATCGAATTTGATCAGTGGTTGCAGAGATATTTTTAATCAGGGTAAAGTATCTCATAATATGTTATATATATATTAATGCAGATCCTTTGTAGCTTATAGTTTTAAACATGCAACAAAGCAAAATTTTCAACCGGCATATATTGCTTAGAAAAAAAACTTTGTTTTACTTTGTCATAAAGTAAACATACTTTTAAAGGTATTTTATTTCGTATTAAGTATTTTATATAGTAAGTTGTATATATACTAAGTTTAGTAAAAAAGTTGGCCATTGGCACTGTCTTTTGCCCACTATCAATACTGAGACTATCTTGCTTTAAAATTATATTGTAGATGATTAGATGCTCTATTAACTAGGAAAATGCACTGCATTATATATCTGAAGCTACAATTATTTTTAATAAAGCGATAGTTCTTAAGTGATATGTGTTATAATTTGATTGGATGATCACTGTAATGCGATTGGTGCAATTTCATGTGATGCAGCCAGACAGAACTGAACTGAAGAACCGGAACCGACACGGAACCAACTCCTGGTTCGGTTTTGGGTACATTATTTTTAAAATAATTCGGTTCTGGGTCTCGATTTATACCTGACCTGTAATACCCGAATCTTGTGTAACAAAAATTTTTTAAAAGTATAAAGTTTTTTCTATAAAAACGGGTATATAAAAAAATTCTATAAACGCACAAAGCCAAAAGTATTGTTTATTAAACCTCCTTTTTTCTTTCAACTATACTACACTACACCTAATAAAAAAAAGCGTGTGTTTACCTTTTTTATAAGAGTCTCTTGTGAATTAACTGTTGGTGTTCATATATAAACGTAAGTAAACTTGGTTAATAAGATCTGTAACATTCGTACTGGTTTAAAATCTAATAAATACTTTAATTATAGTCAAGTAAAAATGAGACTTCAGACTTCAATTTATTTTTAGCGGATATAATTTAATTTATTAAATGTGTATGATATGGGTTTACTAATTTTTCTCACTATTCAATATAGTGATGGGCGATTAATTATTGTGACAGATTATAATGAAATTCAGATTAAAATGAAATTATAGTATAAAATCTCAAAAACTAAATTTTTTTGGGGTGCATTTTTTAAAGTTAGTGGTTAAGATTAGGGGTTAGTTTTAAAGAAAATTATAATAAACAAATATTAATAGTTTTAGAAGGTTAGCAGTTAAGTAGAAAATGTAGATTTCATTTTAAATTATCATCTGCGACAATTATTGATTAAATTAGTATTAATATCAATTACTAATACTAATGAAAATTCTAAGTTCTATATTCGATACTGGTTCTACCAGTCTGGTTCCAGATCTATATGATACAGTTCCAGGTCTTTATAAGGACCCGATATCATGTGACGGTTTAGGTACGGTTCTTAACAATACCCGCCTGAAACTGCACCGTGTAGAACACTAGTGCTAGTAAACAAATGACAAAGTGCATAGTAATGCTACCAAAATTGATTTTTGAAAAAGGCCTATTTTACTTCATTAGAAAAAATTAAAATTTTTTATAAGAAAGAGCAAATAAAATTTATATAGATATGTTTACTATATATTCTTTATAATTTCGTCTATTCAAAAAAAGTATCAAATAATTTCATCTTTCAAGTAAAATAAATTTAAAACAATTTCATCTTTAAATTTTAATTTTGGGTTTTAGAACCTGAAACAATTTCGTTCTCATATATAGTAGTGCATGATTTCACGTGATGTGATGATTACTGGGTTTATCGTTCTTGTCAAAAAAAGTGCATTCAATAAAACTTAGTGTTAGAGAAAAGTCAAATTAGAAATATGGCATGTCAGATAAATGTCTTGTCGAAATATAAGATTTCTAGAAAAGGGGATATCGAAACATGTTATGTCGAGGAAAGATTCTGTCAACAAAAAGTGCTGTAGGTGAAACATTCTGTCTGAATATAGGGGCGGTAAAATGAGCTAGCAGGTAACTAACTTTTAGGGGGTCATACCAGAATCATCTATAGGGTATGCTTTTAATCTAAGGTATGCTCTATGAGCATACCTAATTTTTTAACTATGTCTAAATCTTAGTACTAACATTTACTTGATATATTAATTTAATTTTATTAAGTTTTTTATTTAATATTTATTCAATAGTATCAGATAGAGCTTCGATCCTATTTTAAAAAAACAATCCAGATTAGATTCGGATTCTCTTTCATGTATCTGGTTTAATCTGATTTATAATCTGAATTGGTAAATTCAAATTCAATCCGTAACGATTTTAATACTACGCATTACTACGTCCTGTTTTATTGTTAATTAGCACCCTTTTCGTAATTTCACTTTATTTAAAGATAAAATTAACAATGACACAAAACATGTTTATATTCATACTAAATAAAGCTTTCAATATTCGATATCTACGATTAACCTTGAGGTTTTTTTTTATCCTAACGTAGCTTTTGCTTTTGTTATCGTAATCTTGAAGTATTTCTAGTTGTATCATATTATATGATGTTAGCGGTAAACCGAAATCCCGTGACGATCATATTTATGTCCGCCGGCAGAAATGTGACACCTGTAGTGATACCGCAGATTTGCGATAGCGCATAATTCAGATTTTACTGCAGAAGCTAAAGCATAATCTGCACATAAATAGCAGAAATTAAATATGATCGAGTAATATCGGGTTTATCAATTTCCCCACCAGTTCCTATTGGACACAGCATTTGATTGTACGAAATATAAATTTTATAAATTATTAGATTTGAAATTTCAAATGTTAATAAATATATCATTAAAGTAGTATAAAAAGTTAATAAGAAACATATATTAGGACACAAAGTTAATTTTTTGTTTTGCATAACATGGTGTTCCAAAATTTCAGTTGGCTGGTCGATTTTTTTTTTTTTAATTTACTGTAAATTAATATGCTCATGTTCATGCCCAGAAAATTTTAGATTTTTTTTCGGTCCTATCGGGTAATTCCAGAAAATTAAGGTCACCATCGGGTGACACCGAAGAAAAAATTAAATAGCAAAAATGAAAAATAATTGGCATGATTGAAATTTAAAAAAAGGGCGCAAAACGAAAAATTAACTTTGCATGGCCTTATACTAAAATTTTGCAGGAAATTTTTTTGTTTAGCGCAAAAGGCAGTTTTGTAAACACGACTCTTTTCGTAATTTTATATTACACAGATTTTATGGTTTTATTTGTAAGTTACTGATGGGGTTCAGTACTTACAATAACGATAAAAATTTATAACAATAAATTTCTATCTGATCTGCATAATCTGTAGCATAATTTTAAAAAATTTATCGCATAATTCACATAATTCGAAGTGTAAAGCAAGCAGAATTTGGGGTTTGTCGCAGCAGAAAATTAGGATCCCTAGACCCCTGTAGACTGAAATCCTGTGCCGCACGTGATTCATATGACTGCGCTGAGATGGTCACGTTTTTTTAAAAAAAATTTTTTTTACGAATCAGAAGGAGGATACAAGATCTGATCCTGGTCCTAATACTCTGCAAGACCATATGAAGACTGTGAAGAAACCATCACCAAGCCTCCACGATTCCATTGAAGAAAAAGAGAACAATCATTGCAAGATCAGATCACCCGATAGTGCTAAACTAAAAAGGAATAGTTAAATTAACAAAATTTGGGATGGCTAAAGCGCGTTTCTATATTTAATAAAATTAGGGTAAGGGTTAGTTAGGAGTTAGGGTTAGGGCTTGTCTTAGGGCTTGTTTTATAAGTAAAATTGTCTTCCCAACATTTTTATTAATGCTCCTAAACAGGTATAGACACTCGTTTTTTGTATTTTCGGCATTTTTCAATTTTTTTCTTTGTTATTGAGATCAAAATTTACAATTTGATTGGCTTTATATCACGTGAACGCACCTGGCTTTAGACCAGGGACGATGATTTTCTGCGGCAACTAAACCCAAATTCTGCGGTTATTTACTCCTAATTTCTGCAAAAATTTTGCAATAATAAATTTATATTTATGCACAAAAAAATCCGCGAATTTCTGCACAAAAATTCTCTTAATTTCTGCGCAAAAAAAAAACTTTTTTGCTAACATACTGAAACTTCCTGACAAACCACAATCTGTTTTGTGTTAATCGATTATCTATTCTTCCGAGATTTCTGTTAATAAATAAGTAATACTGTTTTTATGACATGGCTAAAGATCGAGTCATAATGCGGTATCTGCTGTGAAGAAATCAGCAATTATTAGCCACAATTTGACCAATAATACGCTTATCCGACATGTCTGATGTTAGGGTCTGTAATCGGGCTGGGCTACCCAGGCCTGAGCCCGACCTGATCTGCAAAAATTCCGGGCCAGGCCAGCATTTTTAGGCCCGTAATTATAATGAGCTGGGCCCGGGCCAAGCCTGCTAAAGTACTGGGTCGGGCTGGGCTTTATAAAAAAGCCCATAAACCCCAAAAAGCCCAGTTAACTGAGTTATACAATTTTAATTTATATTAAGAATCTACTTATTACATACCATATCACGGTAACGATTGAGGTAAGAAATATATTAATTTAAATTTTAAATACAGAGTTGATCGTACCTTCAGATGAAGATTGGGAAAAAGTGGAAAGTCTATGTAACTTTTTAAAACCGTTTCATGAAGGTAAATATTTACTGTTGATTATTGTATATTTTGTATAAATATGGCTTTCAATTAATATTATATTTCAATGCAGTTACTAATCTTATATCAGGAAGCACCTATTTGACTGCAAATTTTCCTCCTCAATTATTAAAAATTAGGGTGCACCTCGAACAGAAGTCTACCAATTTGGATTTTTTTCTTTATCGAATGTCTGAACCAATGCAATCAAAATTTGATAAATACTGGGCGAATACAAAAGATACACACTGCATTGCATTAATGTTAGATCCCCGCTACAAAATGTCATTGCTAACTTATATATATAAACAAAAGATGAATTTATCACATACCGAAGCTGAAGAAAAGTTAGCTTTGATTAAATCGAGGTAATCTTATTTCACTTCGACGAACATTTCACTTAGCCGACATCACATAGGTTAGTATGGTTAGGGTTAGAGTGCCTATGCTTGTTTTTACTTCGTTTATATCTGTTTTTGTTGGAGTTATTTTTAAGTTATCTAATTTATTATTTATTTCATTGATTTTAGTTTAGCATTTTATTAGTTGCGTGATGTCAGCTAAGTTCAGTAAGGCGGATCCTACGTATTGTTTTTATTTCAAATATTATTGTTTCAAATTTAGTATATTAATTCAATTATTACTGTATTATAGAGCTATGACGATTTACAATTCAACATACCTGCGGTATCAGGCTTATTCTAATACTACATCGGCAAAAAATTTTTCGGATGTTCTTGAGAACGAAGAAATGCACAATTTCAATTCCTTTCTTGAAGACAATGAAGCTGATTTTAATCAAAGCGAGGTGAATGAGTTTGAACAGTACCTTACTGATCCGCTTTTTCCCCGTTCACGTCAGAGCCATTCAATGTTCTAGCCTGGTAAAAGGCAAATGCGCAAAAATATTCTTCATTCTCAACAATGGCAAGAGACATTCTTGTGATTTCTGTAACATCTGTGGCTTCTGAATCGGTTAATAAACTTACAAGTTTATAGTTATTTTTTTTTAAGAATAAGGCTAACTTATACTTTATTTTTAGGCTTTTAGTACCGCTAGAAGAATAATCGATGAATATCGTTCCAATCCTACTTTGGAGGCGGTTGAAATGCTAGTATGCCATCGGCAAATTTTATATATAGATATATAACGATTACTAACCGGTAAGATATATATCGATTATCAAACACCTGTCGATTTCTATCGATAGTGATAGTTATCGATATATATCCGGTTAATCGATTACTATCAATAGTGATATTAACTAATAATTATTATATTCACATAATCATGCTTTTTGAACATTTTATAGGTTTTCGCAAGTTTTCGCAAGTTTTCGCAATTTAATCATAAAATTTTTTTTATTTATTATTATTATATAATATTTTAATTTATTAATTATACAATATTCACAAGTTTTCGCTATTTAATATAAAATTTTATTTTTTTATTATATATTATATTTTAAATATTACATATCCTATTATTATAAAATAATACACTCGTCACAAGTGTCACCTACATTTTCACCAATTATTTTGTACATGTGAAAATGAGATGATATAAATGGTCAAAGATCACCCGTTGAATGTACGTACTGTGATACAAACATTACTTCAGTTTCGGTCAGAGGATATACTGAATTAGGAATCAGATTCTAGAATGATCTATGCATCAATTCTCGAATTTGTTTGGCTATTATATGTTTTACAAAAAAAATTTTTTTTTAATAATTCTTAGTTGCTAAGAAGTTTTCGAATAGTTAGTTTAGAACCCTAGCTTAGATAATCCTAGATAATCCCGCACGAGAAGCCTTCTTTATTAAATTAGATGAGAGCTAAAAAAACATTACTTGCTTTGATATAATGTAAGTTAACACTGTTATCTTTGTGTTAATTCGGAGCTTAAGAAGCGGTTTTGTCGTTTTGTTAGCCAAATAAAAGTTTACTAAAACTTTTTCAGATCTTTATTGGAACTTAGATCAAAAATAAAGGCATTATTAGTACATGGGCTTAAATCAGAGAAAAGACATTGGTGAAGGTATATACTTAGATAGTAAATCCACGGGTGCGTACAATTGTCTTTTGTAACAAGTTTATCGAATAATGTGGTTACAGTTGTGATTATTGGCATCTAGCGTCTCATTGTGAGTCAAAATACGTCAAAATTGTGCTGGAATTAATATTAATATTTCATCAATGAAATTTGATATGAAACCACTGAGGTATTTCAGTGGTTTCATATCAAAATTCATTGATGAAATAGTTTCTACAACATAGCGAAAAATATAACCAGTATTTATAACTGATCGAACATGCTTATTGTTGAGTCATATAAGGTGCAGAGCACATAGTTCAAAGAACTTTTTGCTTTAACCTTTTTTTTTTTTTT
>QKWP01000334.1:316466-351933 GCA_003550325.1 Gigaspora rosea
ACTAACTTTCTTTAATGATTAGTTGTCATCGTAATTGGAGTTGCTGATGTCGTTGGTACTCGTTGGAAAAGGTGCATAATAGTTAGTGGAGCGTAGGGTATGGAATTTAGTAGGACGTAGCTCAATAGTTGGAGCATTGAGATATAGTACAATAGTTAGAATCGGTTAAATTTTTTTTTTTGTAATTTTTTTTTTTGGAGTTACGATACAATTTAATAAAAAAATAATGAGTTCCGGATCTATATTATGATTTTGTGTTCGTTTATTTTTTTTAATAAATTAATTTAATGTTAATAAAATTTATTAAGTGATAAATTGACCAATAAAAATCAATCACGTGATCATGTAATCGCTTGATTTTGATCAATCGATCACGTGATCACGTGATCAATTTTTATTGGTCGATCACAGATTGCCATGGCAACAGGTCGGCATAAAATAACAATCTACGTAGCTCACACACAAAAAATTTTCTGGTCATGTGACTTTTTGTGGCACAAACTAGGCGCAAACCAAATGAATTTTAGGATCAGGTGTAACGTAAAAATTGTGCTTTTTATGATTTTTTATAAAAAATTACTAATAACTCCGAAGTTTGTCTATGAAATTGTCTACTGCGCATTAACAAAAAAAATTCTTTGCAAAATTTTGGTATCATTAGCACTCTAACAAAGGGCCCCACCAGGAGTCTAGACACTTTTGCAGTAACGTGACCATCACGTGGTGTGGCGTCTTCGGATTAACTTTTTAGCTTTTTTGTTAAGATTAGGGTTAGGGTTCGTGTATATGGCCTTAGAAGGTCCCTATATATATGTAAAATCGCGTTCCAGACATTTTTATATGGTTTTTAAGGCCGATTTAAACACTAGATTTCGAGTATTTTCGCTCTTTTCTCTTTTTTTCTTCTTGTACATGTGTTTTGTTTTGATGTCGGACTGATTCAGGACGATCAAAATTTACGTTCTCCGATTGGTTAATTCTCATGTGGCATGTCACGTTACTGCAAAAGTGTCTAGACCCCTGGTGTGGTTCCAACAAAGCGTCTAACCCAAACCCTAACCACTTGATTTATTACTTTAATTCTTTCGCTTTATTTGATTGTTTTGATTGTTTTGATTTTCACATTACATCTGATCTCAAATTTTGATTGGTTTGTGCCACAAAACAGTCACATGACCGGAAAATTTTTTGTGGGTGAGCTACTATCATCATAAAATAACACCCTTTTATAAAATCAATTAATAAAAAATTATCTAATTTTCATAAAAATTTAAAGGTAAATAAAAGTTATAACAATGCAGTAAATAAAATTGTCTTATTAATGAAGATTAATTTACTTAATAAAATGCTAATAATATAACAAAGTTATTTTTTTAGCTTTTAAAATCTAATATTTTATTGCTTGTAGCTTGTAATGTAGTAATTAGAATCAAATAATTCTGGTACTATTTATCTTAATTCATTAAAATAAATTGAATAATACTAAAATTATTTGATTCTAATTGCTAAATCATGAAATATCACATGTCATAGTTGAAACACATATTAATCTGTTATTTTTTTAGAAAATTGATATTTCTACACCCTTTTTTGATAATGTTGTACTATGTAAATCAGTTTAATTTTTTATAATTTTTTTGAACTTTGATTAAATATACATGGGTGTGATAAAAAGTTTTGTCAATAAATCAATATTTTGATCATTTTTAAATATACAGTTTTAAATTTTATATATATTAATATATTGGTTATAATGAATTTGTAAAAAAAATTTGTTAATTTTTATTTTTATTTTTTTTTATTTTTTTTATAACCCTAGTTCTATGCTAGGGGCGCTGGTTGGTGCTCTTTTATTAAGGTCATTAAGGTCATATTACGAATTATATTTTTTACATTTTTAATTTTACGATGATACTGGACTAGTTGTACAACCTAACTCTTTACTCGGTTACTCAGCCACCCCTCATTTTGGTTACCCAGTCCGCCGGCGGTATCTATCAGTTTCCAACTTCTTCCGGAACCTTGAGTCGTCTGTACTGACCAGGGCAGAGACAGAGGAGCATCTCAGTACTTTCTTCCTTCAGCCTTCTGAAGTTATTAGCTTCTAACTTCACCCGGACCTCAGTCGTCCGTACCGACCAGGGCGAGAACAGGTGTATTTCTTGGTACTTTCTTCCTTCGACCTTTCAAAGTTTTCGGTCTCCTTCCATTTTGGGTTAGAGCTGAGTCCTTCCTAAGTTAATCTGAGTTCCCTTTCCTTTATTGGGTTAGTACCACTTTTTACTTTCAACGTTTAACTGATCAACCGGAATCCCACCGGAAGTATACAAATATTCAACCGGAATTCCACATGAAGTATCCAATATTTTCCAGGTTCGGCAACACACGCATACTAAATGTAGTTAATTTAACCAAACGTGGTCCTAGCATCCTAGTTCAGCCCATCCATCTCGTGACCACGTATAGTTTTTCTTGTCCATTAGTAGGAGCTGAACCGGCGACCTTGCGCTTGGCAACCTGAGAGCGTAACCACTTACGCTATTGACCCACAGGTCAATTTTAGTTAATTTTAATTAGATAATTGTTGAAAAAATTGGTTTTTAAATTTATTAATTTAACCAATTGAAATTTATTATAATAAAAATTTAAATTAAATTATTTATGTTAAAAATTTTTATATAATAAAAAAATTATATAATTAAAATAATAAACTATATTTATATAATTAAAATTTATATAAATAAATTTTATTTATAATTATTTAAAGTAATTTTATTATAAATTAAATATTTTACTATATATAGTAATTTATTTATTAAAATTTGTAATAAATTTATCTATATAACAATTTTTAAATTTTTGTTGTTTTAAATAAATTTAATAATTTTATTTGAAAATAGAATAGTTATAAAAAAAATTATTGCAAAATTATTATTATTTATAAAATTGATAAAAATATTAAAAAATAAAAAAACTATAGCTTTGCAAAATCTAATTAAACAAAGAAAAATTTTAAATTATAAATTTTTTAAATTTTAATATATTAATTTAAAAATAGAAAATAACTAAATTTAACTAGTGGTGATTTCTCTTGCTGGTGTAACAATTATAATCAGTAGTAATAAATAAAATAAACAAAAAGCAATCTGATTGTAAATTGATCAAACTTCTTTTACTTTCGTTCGAACTAAATTATTTTCAATTGGACATATGCCTAATTCTCTCATTAAAATTTATCCCTTTACTTTGAATATATTTTGTTCTATTATACTTATTCTTTTTCGTTTGAACAAGCCTTATTGACTATTTTGCAAAACAAAATACACAGGTTGTATTACTAGCAAAAATAAGATTAAGTGATCAGATGCCAAAACAGAAAAAAATGAATACTAAAGAACTTTTCTTAGCTTTATTTATAGTTAGGCAGATCAAAAAATGAACTGAAAAACAATCGAATTCTAAAGAACTGTCTCTTATAATAACGTGATTTTATTTATTCTTCAACTATGAACAGTTCACTAGATCAAGAATGAATGGAAGGTTCTTCTTTTTTATCTCAAACTTACCATGAAAACTTTATGACTAATTTTCAAGATTATAGCAATAATTATTTCTCTTTGTTTTCTAAAATGAGTTTTTTGCCAAATATTTTCATGGATAACAATCTATCAGAAGAACAACTACAACATTTTTTTTTTTACCTCAAAGTTATTGCACTTTTGATAATATTGTTTATTGAAGGTTAGAGTTAGAATGAACCAATTTGAAAATTTTTGCTTTTCTTTGCCTTAGTAAAAAAAAATACTGAAGTGGAGGCAACAGTCGTAGCAGAAGCATAAACTATCCTTTGCAAAACAAAAAATAACGGATTAACTCCCTTTTGAATCTTAATTAATATTCTAACTAAAGACTATAAAATTAGACTTTTTAAAGTTTTATTATTAGATCATTATACTATTATTAATGTTGTTTATTAAAGATTAGAGTAAGGATGAACCAATTCAAAAAACTTTGTTTTTAACAAAATTTTTGAAAAGCAAATATTATACGAAAATACAAATATGCAAGGTTCGTAATATTAAAGATCTTAATATCTAATACATATGTATGTATATATGCATATATGTATATCAGATATATAGTGTATATATATATATATATATTTTTTTTTTTTAAAGTGTCCATCTTAGGACTTAGGAATTTTTATTCAAGATATTAGAGCCGTCGGTATCCTCTAGGGGAGTACCGGCATTTGTTACATAGACGAGAATACATCTAGCCACACGTACACTTTTGATGTCTAATTTAAGTGGTCCGCCCAAGGGTTTCACACTAGCTGCCATACCTGCAACCCAACTACGGGAATTGCCTATTTAAACCCTCTGGTCCTAGACGAGGATACATCTAGCCACACGTACACTTTTGGTATCTAATTTAAGTGGTCCGCCCAAGGGTTCCACACTAGCTGCCATACCTGCAACCCAACTACAGGAATTGCCTATTTAAACCCTCTGATCCATGTTCCACCTGCCAACCCATCTTGTATCACCAGAACAGGCCCATTACATAAGTCAGTCAGCAAGTTCCGGATGCTTTCCATTGCCTTAGGACCCAGCCGGGTATTCCCGGTCCTGTTATCCTCGACGGGAGACTTGGTAGAGTGGTACCTGTCCCATATCAGGTATTCACCTTCACTTCGGTACTTATCGCTATGGCCAAGGCCAACACTTGCGAGACAGGGTTACCCCTGTCCTCTTACCAATACCTACTTCTGCCCTTGTAAGGTTCGCTCCAACCCCGGTATCCACCATTACTTTCCTATCAGTCCTTCACCGGTTTCCCAGACTTCCAATCCAGTTGGCCCGGGAGGGTTGATCTACCTGGCATTAGGTGCCATCATGGATTCCCCCCCTGGTACCTACTTCTATAACATAAGTCCTTTTCCTCCGGTATGGTTCCGGCGGCCAGGTTGGTGGACCCTCTCCTCTGAAGGTCATATCATCCAGTTCTCCAGCTCCGGTTTCTGATATTCCGGTTTTGGTAGCGCCGTCGAAGATCTTTGCTACCTCCTTACTCGGGTCTTGCCAAATGGGTTTCTGTTTCCCCGGTTCCTTGGATTTGTCTGTGTCACAAGGCACAACTTTGCCCGAAGGCTCCCATTCGAGATGGTAACCAAGAACTACAGGTAATATACCCAACCGATCGACAGGAAACAGTTACCGGAACACAGGTCTATTTTTCAAAGCGTCATCAGTGGGATTTGAACCCTAGACCTGCCACTTGGGTGTGACAACTTACCAACTTCTCTAAGTCGCCACACCTATAGTGTATATATATGTATATATGTATATATAGTATTATGTATAAAATATAATTTTATATTGGGAGGAAATTACCACTGGTTAAAAATAGCAATACTTTTAAAAAAAATTATATATTTAAAAACTACATAACTGATTTTAGTATTAGTTAAATTTTTAGAAAAATTATTTAAATTTTTAAAATTTTTATATATACTTAAGATAAAGTTTAATTAATTTTTATATAAAAAAATTTGCAATATTTTTTATATAATAAATTAAAAATTTAATATTTTAAAAACTATCTGGTAAACATAATTAAAGTTTTTTTTACAAATTTATTATAACTACTATATTTATATATATAAAGGTTAAAACTATATCTTTAAAATGATCAAGATATTAATCTACTGACAAAACTTATTATCCAACCCATATATATATCTTGATATCTACCTAACCAAATTCAATTAACATTTTTTTGTTTTAATTGTAAAAAGTATAAAATTAAAATAAGAAAAGTTGATCAAATTTGATTAGAAGGTGTCAAGATCTTTGATCAAAGTTTGTAAAATTCTAAAACATCTATTAAATATAAGCTGCAGCAAAAAATTGTTTACAATTTTTGATTGAAAATATTTTATTACCTATCTAACCAAATTTAAATAATTTTTTTTTGTTTTAAATTGTATAAAGTAGTAAAATTAATTGATGATCTGCCAGTTATCAGAACAAACGATCTTAGTGTAATATAATACAGTTCTTATATATCTATTATATAGAGTGTAAATGCTAAGTATCTCTAAGGAAACTTTTTTATACTAAGTTAATAGCTAAGGTCGATTAATTGAAAGTTGTAGAGCTCACTAAAATGAATCTAAAGGTGGTAAAATCATCAAAATTGGCCTAGTAAATGCAGAGATTCATCAAAAAATGATTGCCTAACTATATAAAATTACTATATAATTTATATAGTCAACCAATCATTTTTTAATAATATCTCTGCATCTACTAGGCCAATTTTAATGATCTTATCACCTTTAGATTCATCTCAACGAGCTTTATAACTTTCAATTAATTGACCTTGGCTGTTAACTTAGTATGAAAAAAGTTTTATTTAAATAATTGTCAAAATTTCTTGGCATTTTCTGCTTAATATACATAGTGATTTGTGTCATATTACACTATAATCATTTGTCTAGATAACTGGCAAATCATTAATTAAAATAAAAAAAAAGTTAATTGTATTTGATTAGAAAAGTGTCAAGATATCTTTGATCAAAGTTCTGTAAAATTTTAAATCATCTATTAAAAATAAGCTGTAGCAAAAAATTGTATACAATCTTTAATCGAAGATATCTTGATATTTACCTATCAAATTCTGTTAATTTTTTTGTTTTAATTGTAGAAAGTAGTAGAATTAAAATAAATAAATTAATCAAATTTAATTAGAAGAGTGTCAAGATAACTGTGATCAAAGTTTGTAAAATTAGGACTCTGAACATCTCTCATATAGGTTAAAACTAGATTTTGGCCAATTTTAATCTAATTTGCTAAAAAAACAAAACTATATTTACTTAAATAACTTCTAATCCAGTAATCAGAATTGAATAAACTTTTTTTGTTAAATGCCCCTTGCTAAAAGTTTCATTTTAAAAAAAGTTTATTCAAATTGAACTACTAGATGCCAAGATAATTGCTAAAACTATTTTTTTGCTTTCTAAATTCCAGGGTTTTTGCTAAAAAAAATAAAGTATAATTTCTCTTTGTTCTATATATCCAGGGTTTTGTAAAATTCTAAAGTATCTATCAAATAAAACTGCAGAAAGAATTGTTTACAATTTTTGATTAAAAATATTTTGATACCCACCAAACCAAATTTTGTCAACTTTTTTTGTTTTAATTGTAAAAAGCAGTAGAATTTGAATAAAAAAGTTAATTAAATTTGGTTAGATAAGTATAGTCAGACCTCCATAAATACAACCTCCATAAATGCAATACCTCCATAAATACATGGTATTGTTGTGTTTTTGCTATATATACACTTTTAGATTTTTATTCCTCAAATGCAATACCTTCCTAAATACACAATTTTTTGCTGTCCCTACATAGTGCACTTACAGAGGATTGCCTGTATTTAAAATAGCTTCAATCAAAGTTCAAAAAATTATAAAAAACCAACAATCTATAGGTGTGGCATTATCAAAAAAGGACATAAAAATATCAATTTTCATTTAGGAATAATTTATATAGGTGTAGCATTATTAAAAAAGAGTGTAAAAATATTAATTTCCTTTAAAAAAAATAACATTTAATTTGTAATATATACAAATTTGGTTGTATAAATTTTAAAAATTTAAATTTTTTAATAAAATTTTAAATATTGATTTTAGTTATATACTTTTAAAATAAAAGATATACTATTATTATGTGATTTTTACTATGGATACATGGTTAGAAGTAGTGATCACATCTATATTATATTAATCAATCAGAATTAAATAAAGTGATCATACCATACATGGATAGAGATAGCTTCTAAGTAAAAAATATTACATGATAAATAGCACGCCCCTAAAAAATATAATAATTTGTTTTTATCAACTTTATTATAATTTTTTAAAATTATTAAACCAATTTAGTATAATAAAAGTTTAAAGTTTTTGTTTTGAAACTTTAACTATAAAATTTTCTTTAAATTGTTTTAAATTTATATTTTTGTTTATAATACAAGGTTTAATTTTTGCAAATAAATTATAGTGTCTTAAGTACTATAATTCTAAACCTAAAACTAAATATAATTATAAAAATTATAATAAAAATTTTTTTTAAAATTATCTATTTTTAGCTTATATATAATCTTAATTTTTTTTTTATAAAATAAAAATTAACTTTGCAAAAAAGTAATTTACATTTTTAAATATATTATACAAAGTTTTATTTAATTGTTTTAGCATTTTAAAAAAGTAAATCAGAGTTAAAAAAGATGCAAAAATGTATACAAATTTGACTGTGTTTGTCTACAAATTAAGGGATAATTTTGTTTTTTAGGTTTAATTTTATTATAAAAAGATTTGATTTATTACTTTAGTTTTTTATTTATAAGTTTTAAATATCATGTATTTTATATATCGATTTAAAGATTCCTGCACTGTAGTCAAATAAATAAAAATATTAATTTGATTTTTATAGGGTAAAAATTAGCAACAGTCTTTTAATTATAAATTCAAATTTAATTACAGTAATTAATTTTGCTAACAACTACATGTAATTGATATACAGTATATGCAATATTGTGGCAGATGATGAAAAATTTTTTTATCAGAGTTAATGTCACACCATGTGTTGCGGATAACACTAATTCCAATGGAAAACATTTTCTATTGTTAACCGTATGCCAAATAGTGTTGTTATCCGATATTTGTATGATCATGCAATGTTTTTACCTGTGATATTTTGTACATATAATTACATGATCTCGTGCAAAAAGTATCAAGGCAAAAAAAAAACAATAATGTGAATATGTGAATATATAAAATATTCGGATTCGGATAAAATTATATTAATCACATTATCTTAATCAAATAATCCTCAATCACTATATCAAGATCACGAGGGATTACGAATATTATTACTTATATTAATCAAATTACATTAATCAAATTACATTAATAAAATTATATTAATCAAATTATATTGATCAAATTATATTAATCAAATTATATTGATCAAATTATATTAATCAAAAGAAGCATTAGTTTGTAGATTATATGAATGTCACGCCAGGGGAAAATGACCCTTCGGACTTTCATTTAGATTTTCATCGGACGCAATCTATCTAATTTTATTAAGGATTGTATCCGGTATAAAAGCTAATTGAAGTCCGAAAGACCATTTTCCCTTGATGGCGCTCATACAATAATTATAAAATCTTCTTTTTTTAAAGAGAATATTTCTTATTATACTCTAGTGTGTACACAATGATTTGCAAATTTGTGTTAAAAATTAAACCCGATTTAAAGTTAGTTTTGGGATTGGAAGGAGTTATAGTTTATGCTTTTGTTAGAACCCGAAAAGTGGTTTCATAAGCAAAATTTTGAGTTATTATACCTGTGTGTACACACATTACACACAACATTTCTAAAAAAAAAAAAAAAAAAAAAAAAAAAAGAAAGAAAAAAAAAAGAAAAAAAAAATGAATTGAGAATTAAAAAATTTATTACGCAACAGAATATTTATAAAAATAATATAATTAATAAATTTAATGAATAATATATTAAAAATAGTTTAGTAGAACTTGGCATAAAAAAATATGAATAAATTAAATTTAAAAAACTTTATACATACGTACAGTATATAAACAAATTTAATTTTTAGTTTTAAATGGATCATCATCACTAAGACGAATATGTCAAAATAAAATAAAATCCAATAGCAAATCTAATTAATTCCTTATATGTATCACATACAAATAATTTAATAATTTAAAGACTATAATTTAAAGGTTACCGTATTACTGTAATTGACTGTAATTGTTTGATTTGCAAAATTACTACAGTACATGTATGAAAATCTTATTATTGATACGCCCTGAACTATGTGCTGATATTTCACACTCTATGGTGTCATCAAGTTTTAATTAGAATTTTGGATATCCCGCGCAAATACTGTAAAACTAATACAAACCTGCGATGCTGGTTTTTTTTTTAGAAGGATTTCGGTGCGACTCATATAACTTCTTGTTTTTTTTTATTCTGATTTTGCTACGTTGAGAGAAACTAATACTGTAATATGTAATATGACTTAAGGGCTGATTAAAGAATATATATATATCAGCCAAATCTTCCAAATCTTACCAAAAAGAAACGTGAGCAACATTTTTTTTAAATAAAAAACGGTAATAAAGCTTTCACTATTTAGATGCATAAGAGTAAATGTTTTATTCGATAACTTCGACAATTTCAATACCTTACAAATTTTTTTTTTTTATATCTTTCGATGTACGAACTGGTACACACCTACCATATACGTGTATTACAGACTAGACTAAAATGGGATTAAAGAAAATCCGTTATAACGTGCTGATTGGTATTATCCAATATCCTTCGATTGACCAATATATTTGATTGTTTTTCATATTAATAAGATAAATAAATAGTAAATAATAGTCAAAGATTATTATTATGTACTTCTAAAAGAATTTATTTTGAATGGTTCAAAACTTCTATGCATACATAAGTATGCATTCTTTTTAAATATACCCGACAGGTTGGATATTTTAAAACTAATGATGTGTTATTATTAAGGCTCAAGGTATGTACGACTATTTTTAATTATTTAGCTGCAAAATAAATCCACTAATATGCATTCCAATACTATATATGCCTTTAGCAGTTATAATTTGCTTTTCTACGTATAGGTGACCTGATAATTCCGGGTATTCCTCCTAGTGACAAAAAACTAACGAAAGTTTTTCTTAGTTCTCTAAAATAAAAAAAAGGGTTTTCTCTTTTTTTTTTTTTTAATACATATATATATAGAATAACAATCATTGTTTTTTCATTCTTTATTTTATTAACTTGTAATAACCCTTCCATTAGTTATCAGCATTCATTTTTCGATCGACGACTTTTGCTGTGTTACCAATAAACGAAGCATACTTCAAAAAGAACCATTCACCATTAAATAATAATAATAAATAACGAAGCTATAAACAAATTCGTCCCTTTCTTTCATTTCTTTAAAATTATTATTTCGAACAATTAAAATAAAAGTGGAGGGTTATAAACATATTATATGTATATATATATATTTTTTTATATATCGGACTTGTGATCTGAAAAACTTTGCGAGGGCTGGCACCCTAGAAAACTTTCAATTCATATTTTAAAAAAAAAAACTGGACGCCAGATTTAAGTAAATTCATAAAAACGTAATATTTTTTACATCTCTTCACTTATATATATCCTCTCGCAAAAAAAAAAAAAAAATGGTCCACGCAACTAAAGAAAAAGAAAATTCAACAGTACAAGTTGGTATGTAATAAAATAACCAACAAAAGAATTTGAAATAGTATTTGGATAGAACTAGCAAAATATTTTATCTATTGTAGCAAACTTTCATAAATAGAATAATCCCAATAACTATAAAAAACTCAATATATATATATATAATTATTTTATTTTAGCCCTTCGAATAAAACCTCTCACTGCCGATGATTTGGTCAACCTCCCATCTCGGTTTCAAAGAAATGTTCTTTCCACAACGGAATTTGCTCCAAATCAAGTTATTGTACATGGAGAAAAGAAACAAACATGGACATTTGATAAAGTTTTTGGTCCTGAATCATCACAAAAAGACGTTTATGATCAAGCAATCAAAAACATGGTAGATAAATTTTTAGAAGGTGCGTTTATAATCACGTGTAATCATATCATATGATAATTTTCCTCAAGAAAAAAGTTTATTCATAAAAAAATATATATATATTTTTGATAAATAGGTTTCAATGTAACTATTCTAGCATATGGTCAAACTTCATCGGGTAAGACATATACAATGGGTACATCAAATGAATATTCCCAATTACCAGAAACAAAGGGTATAATTCCAAGATCCATGGCTACTCTATTCTCTTACGTCAATTCGACGCAATATAAAAGTCGTAAATTTGTCATAAAAGTTTCATTCGTGGAAATATATAATGAAGATTTGATAGATCTTCTTGCCGAAGGGGATTATGAGAGCAGACCATTGGTGACAATACGGGAGGATTCGAAAGGTAATATGATCTGGAGTGGACTACAAGAAATTAAAGTAAATAGTATAGAGGAAGTCATGAGGTATGTTTTTTTTTAAATTTTAATTTTTCTATTTATTTTCATGAATTCATGAATTAATTGAATATAAATATAAATATAAATATAAATATAAATATAAATATAAATATAAATATAAATATAAATATAAATATATAAATATATTATGTATATTAGACATTTAATGCGTGGTTCTATGGGCCGACAAGTTGGCGCGACCGAAATGAATTCTCAATCATCTCGATCACATGCTATTTTTTCGGTTACGCTATCACAACAAAAATTGGTTACTGACTTTAGATCAAGAAAAAATGATGATGAAGGTGATTGGGTTACGGTGACCAGTAAATTTCATTTCGTCGATTTAGCTGGTAGTGAAAGGGTAAGACGCTTGTGTGCGTTATTATTTTTTCATTATATTTTTTTGAAACTTAAAATAAATGTATNTTTGGTTAGCTTAAACGAACCTCGGCAACAGGGGATCGTGTAAAAGAAGGCATATCTATCAACTCTGGTCTTCTTGCGTTAGGTAATGTTATATCTGCTTTAGGTGACCCTGCAAAAGCAAAGAATACTATGCATATTCCGTATAGAGATTCAAAACTCACTCGATTATTGCAAGATTCTCTTGGTGGAAATGCAAAAACTTTGATGATTGCTTGTGTTTCTCCGGTAGAATACAATATTAATGAAACAATTAGTACACTTAAATATGCAAATAGAGCTCGTAATATAAAAAATTCTGCCATTGTTAACCAAGAAGAAACTGGATGGCAAGATATTGAATATTTACAAACTTTAGTTTTAAAACTTCGTGCTGAAATTAAAGCTTTGAAAAATTCTGATGCTCTTAATTCACCATCTTCTCAACCAGATACTATAGATTTACAACAAAATTATTTTGGTACTGAATCAACTTCAAATTTAATTGTTGATTCAATTTCAGAAGAAGAAAATAAGGACATTCAAATACTTGAAGAACAATTAATGGATCTTCAAAATTTATATATGGATATGTCTAAAAAGTATGCTCAGGCTTCCGCATCTCTTAAAATGTATAAAAATTGTAATGATACTTCTTTATCTTCCAATGATCAAAATACACAAAATACAATACCAAATCAAGAAGTTTTAAAATCAATGACTTCAAAATATGAAAACAGTATTATTGAATTCGAGAAGGAACTTGCTGCTGTAAGAGAAGCGGTTCGCAATGCTGAAATGCTTGTTCGAGAACAGGAAATAAAAGTTTTGGATGCTGAAGAACTTAATATTCAAGACATAAGATTAATAAATGATCTAAGAAATAATATTTCAAATCATGAAGAAAGGAATAAAACTACTGAAGAATATATTAAAGATTTAGAAGCTAAATTGAATGCTCGTGAAAGTGAACAAAAGAAGGATCAAGATATAATTAATGAGCTTAGAGAAAGATTATCTCATGTTCAATCAGAAGATAATACTGAAAAGATAATCAAAAATCTTGAATTAAAACTTAAAGAAAGTGAATTAAATTTTCAAAAAATTAATAAGAATGCTCAAAAATTGGAAAAAGCTTTACATGACGCATGCGATGCTTATCTTAAACTTGAAACTCGTTATAAAAAAGAAAGAGCTAACGAAGAAGATGATCTTAATCTTTTTTTGGAAGAAATTCAAGACCGAGATGAAAGAATTTCTCAACTTGATAAAAAAGCTGAAGAACTTATTGAAGAGATTGAAGAGATGAAAAGGCTTAAAACAGAAACTGATAGAAATTCTTTGAAACGACGACAATCCACTTCAACTTTTTCTTCTCTCACTGATCTTGAAACACCATCAACTTCTACACCATATAGTGATTATTATACTGCCTCACAAATTGAATTACAAATATATGAATTACAACAGATACAAGAAAGTACAATGTCCGAATTTTTAGAAACTAAACAAAATTATCAATATAGTCTTGATAAATTAAAAAATCTTCAAAAACAAACAAAAAATCGTGGTTCTCATAGAAAATCATTATCAATATCCAATGAATCAATGGATGAATTATCAAATAATGCATTAATACAAAAATTACAAGCTGAACTTCGACAATTAGAAATGTTTCATGCTGATAAAGCACGTGGTCTTGATGCTGTAAAACAAGAATTTGCTCGACTTGAAATCAATCACCTTAATACACTTGAGATTGTCGAAGAATTAAGTGAAGAAATAAAAAGAAGAGATGCGATGGCTCAAAATGAAGTTATGTCTGTTATGAATTCGGATAATGTTTATGTTGATTCTAGTGATTTATCTACCGTAACTAGTGAGATTGATAAACAAGAAATCATAAATAGATTGAGAGAAGAAGTTGAACAACTTAAAGAAGATCAAAAAAGAATTTTGGATAATTTAGATGCAAATCAAGGAGGTTATAAAAGTGATAAAGTTTTGAATGTTGAAATGAAAATCAGCGAAATAAAAACTGAAATGAGTACTGTTATTTCTGAACATTCCCAAAAAATGTCTGCTAATCCGAATGATGAATCTCTTAATGTAACATTTTCTAGATTAAGAGAACTTGAAGAACTTTTGATAAAATCATTCGAAGATAAGAGAAAAGCCAGAGTCATTGATGCTATTTCATGTTTGGATGCTGATACGCATTTACAACCAGAACTCAATGATGAAATGTTAGAAATGAGAATGCAAATTAATAAACTTGATATAGAAATTGAATCAAAAAGTCATACAATAGCTGCACTCTTGTTCCCATCCATTGAACAACAAAATGCAATTCGAAAACTTGAAGATGAATTACAAGAAGCTAGAGAATCTTCTCAAGCAATTGTGGAGAAAAAAATTAAATTAAATTCTATTCCTGAAGAATCTGATACATTAGAAATACAACTTAAAACATTGGAAGAAAAAATGAATAACCTTGAAACTCAAATAGTCAAGGCAAAAGAGTCTCATCATGTTCCAACTCCACGACGAAATTCCTTGATGTTGCTTTTGGATACACCGACGCATAAATCTATTAATAATGTTGGAGAAAAACTTTTAAGCTTGCAAAAAGAACTTTTTGCTAAATCAGAAGTACAAGAGGAACAAGAAATTGTTGTTGCCCTTCAAGAACAATTAGAATTTCTTAAAACAAATATTCAGCAAAAAAACGAATTAATTGATCATTTAAAAGAAGACTTAGAAGACAAACCATCCCTTCAACAAAGATTAAGAGAAAAAGAAGCGGAGGCGTTATCTTTTAGAACAAAACTTATGGATGTTCAAAATAAAATAATTTATTTTCAAAATGAAAAAAATGATCTTGGTATGTGGGTTCGAAAATTAGAAACCGGAGGTGATATAAATAAAGATATTGAGATTGAATTGCAAGTTCTAAAAAAGGAAATTATGCAAGTTCGTGAAAGAGAAGCTACAGCATTGGAACGACTTCGAGTTCTCAAATCAAGTATATCCATGGAAACTGAAGATAATCACCTTCATGAAGAATTGGAAAATTTACGCAATATAGAGTGTGCACAACAAGAGAGAATAAATGAACTTGAAAGAAAAATTGCTGAAAAAGGTGATAGTGTTGACGAAGAGATGGTAAAAGTAAAGACTGAATTAGCAATAGTTAGAAAAAATCAAGAAAAACAATTTAATGGAATTGAAACACTCGAACAAAAATTAAAGATTGCAGAAGACAAATCATATGTAGCTGCAATCAAACAAGAAATTAATGACTTAAAAATACGAGAAATTGAAAATTTAAAGAAAATACAATCTATAGAATTAGAATTGCGTGAATCGGCAATCCAAGATCTGCAACAAGTTGAAAAATTGAATGAAGAAGTTAAAAAATTACGTGGTCATAAACGAGAACAACGTAAACAAATAGAATTTCTTCAAAATCGATTAGAATTAGCAGAAGATGAAAATCCAGATATATTATCCTTAAGAAATCAAATATCTGAATCCAAAGCTTCTGAAGCAGAACTCCAAAAAAAAGTTAATGATCTAGAAGCTAAATTTGCAACTGTTCAAAAAGAAGCGAAAATTTTTGAAATGGTAAAAGAGGAGGTGAAATTCTTGAAAGAATTAGAGATTGAGCAGAAATCCACAATTGATCAATTACAATTACAATTAAATAAAATGAAGGAAATGAAAGATGTCGCTACTAAAGAGTTATCAACAATGAAAGGTGGATCTGATCTTCAAAAGAGACTTATTATATCTTTAGAAGAAGAAATGAAAAGATTAAGACGAGAATTAGAACTTACTAAAAATGACACTAATTCATCATCTGAGAAATACGAAGAACTTACAAATTTATTGAACACTACTCATAAAGAATATGAAGAATCATTAAAACGAATAAAAATTTTGGAAGGTGAAGTTGAATCATTCGAGAATAATGGAGTCGCAAGTGATGAAAAGTCTGCAACTGTGAGAACTGAATTGGTTAATACAAAACTTGAAGTGATGGCACAAAATGAAATGGTAGTTAGTTTAGACTCACAAATAGAAAGTGTTGAGAAAGAACGCGACCAGAACGCGCAACGAGTTAAAGAATTAGTAAACATACTTGATGAAAGAGAACTTAATCAAAAAGATGCTATCAGAACACTTGAATCTACTTTAACAAATTTTGAAACCAAAATTCTCGAAATGAAAGTTGAACCAAATGTAAACAAAGAAACTATCGTACTCATGGAAGAAAAACTCGGAATTGCTCGAGCACAACTTAAAGAAACGAAATTCATAGATGAAAAACGCATCAAGTTGCTCAATGGATTAGAAAACGAATTAAAAACATTGACAAAATTATTAGTGTCAGATGAAGAATTTATGAATCAAAAAGATTATAATATAGTGAACCTAGATTCTATTATTCACACTTTAGAAACTGAATTACAAATGACGCACTTATCAAAGACGAATTCCACCGCACGCATAAGACAGTTAGAAGCCTCACTTGCAGAAGCGACTTCAAGGCTTGAATACAATGCTACATCATCTATTAATCTTGAAACATTAAATGCAGAACTCCAAAAAGCTAAAGCAACCGAAATTCAATATCGAAAACAAGTTAAGAGTTTAAAATCTAAAATTCGAGATGCCAAACAACTTCGAAATGCGGAACATACTAATCTTAAAGATGCTACAAATAATATATATTCACTTAGAGCACAATGTACTCTAATGCAAAATGAAGTAGACGATATTAAATATAATTCTGTTCTTGATTGTTACGATAGTATAGATGATGAAATGGTTCAAAATCTTATTAAACAGTTAAAACAAACTCATAAAGCAGCCAAAGAAAAAATAAATCGTGTCATTGAATTAGAAAAGATTTCGTATCAGTTAGAATCTGATAAAATTAATCAATGCGAACATCATGAAGATCTTGAAGAAGAATTAGATCAACTTCAAAAAGATATTGAAACTCTGGCAGATGAATTCGCAGATGCGGCATCAAAATTTGAAGATAGTGATAAATTATGTAAGAAACAAAGGCGTATAATTGCTGAAATGGAAGTTGCAATTGAAGAGGCCAAGAACCCAATCAAGATTAGTGAATTAGAAGGATCTACAGACCCAGAGACAAATAGATTGTTGGCTTTAAATAAAGAACTGCGTCAATCTCATGATCATTTGAATTCAAAAATGTCTGAAGTTGAAAAAAAATCAGATTCACTAACAAATAAAATTAAATCCCTAGAAATAGATCTTGTTCGACTTGATGAAAATGATCATGCTTTGACTAAAAATCTAGAAATTCAAATCAAACAACTTGAATTCGAAAAGGATAAGTTACAAGGGAAAAATGAAATTGTTCTTGAAGAACGTGAAATTCTGGATAAACGAATAACATTTTTAAGAGAACAATTACGAATGGATGGATCTGATGAAACAAAGACAACTGCACAAATCATTCAATTAAAAGAATTTGTTAATAATCTTAATAAACAAGTTTCTGATATCAAGCAAGAATCAGCCAATAAATCCAAATCCATGGAACAAGAAATCAGTCGACTATTAGAAATTAATGCTCAACTCGAGAAAGAAACCAGTCAAATTGGTGGATCAAGTCCTAACAAAAATTCAACAAGAAATAAAAACATAAATCATGACTACACAAATACCATCGCAGAAAAGAATGATCTTATAAAGTCTCTGCAAGAAAGAGTAAATCAACTTCAAACGCAATCATCATCAAAAAAGAAAGTCATGCGAACAAAATTAATAACTACTGGATATACACGACGACCTAGTGAAGATTCACCCACAACACCAAGTCCAACTATACCACCACCAAAAACACCAACTACTCCGAGACATATACCAAATCATAGCAATGATCTTTCTTCAGAATTCCAAAAACTTCTCAAAAAAGCAACGATTATTGAAAATGAAAATTCAGAAAGTAAAAAGTACGTAGAATCATTAGAATCAAATGTAGCCGAAGGGGAAATAAACCTTACGATAGCTAAAGATCAGTTAACAATCTTACAAAAAGAAAAACAAGATTATATGGAATTAATTAAGAGATTGAGTGAACAATTGAATGAAACTCAGATGCAAATAGAAAACGCGAAATATAGTGTTAAAGAAGAACAAAAAGTTATGGAAAATATTTTAGATGAAGAGAGAAAGGCTAAACTTAAAGCTGAGAAAGCAAGATTGGCACTTGAAACTCAAATGGAACAAATTATGAATAAGAAAAGAAGGTTTATGTGTTTTTAAAACATTATTATTATTATTTTATTTCTTTAAAATTATATTATTATAATTTTTTAAATTTATTTACAATATAAATTCATTATATCATTATTTTTTTTATTTATCTTGGTTGTATTCATTGTTATACATATTATATCAAAAGGTTTAATTTTTTTCTTGGGAGATATATTATTATAAATCTGGTATTATTAATATTATATCTGTTTTTTTAATAAGTAATTGTACTGTATTATGATTATAAATGATTTATAAAACATAAAATTGGTGTTTTTAATATATAATAATTTAAAAAGATAAATATACTGTATATTCATTATACCAAATTTATCAATAAAAGCATGGTTACTTTTTAACTTTCTTTATTAAACATAACCATAACAGATAATATAAATATATATAGTATATATATGTGGGAATGCAATACATCATTGTTAGCTTCAAATAAATATAAATTTGTTATCGTTATCATTACGCAGATTTTTAATCTCGGATCAATTATTTTTTTTTTTGTTAAGGCCAATCTAGTGGCTGGATTTTATTAGCATATATTGAGAATAGTACTTTTACAATTAACGAAAGTACAACTAGCCACACATGCAACTTTTTGTTGCCTAATTTAAGTAGTCCGTCCGAAGGTCCTACACTAGCAGCCATACCTGCAGTTTACTAGGAGAATACCTATTTTAAACCCTCTGATCAACTGTTATTTATATCCAACCTAAACTCCCGCATACCTCAGTATACCGTCTAGTCTAGACAGCCCCCAGAGGCGTGGGTCCAACTTAATACCCCCAGTTTTTTGACGATAGCTTTACTCATATTAATGATTTGAACCGAGAAAATTTTCCTTAATCGGTTAACCGAACCAAAATATTTGGCGTCAACCGATTGCAATCGATTAAGATTACTTCAGTATTACTTCACGTTTTATTTTCGGGAATTCACGGACTTTTCTCGACCTTGCTCGTCTACTATGTTCATTCATTTTCTTTTTGGAACTTTTCGGGATCTTTGCTCATTTTACCGTAATTTACCGTGGAAGATACCCCCTTTGATCGGTACCCCCCTTGATTTGTACCGGGTACAAATCTAAGGCCGATTTACTAATAATAATTTTTTTTTACTTTTGGGCTAATATTACGCTCCACATAACGTACCCCCACACAACGTACCCTATACCATACAAGGTACCCAGGGGTACAAATCAAAGTTTTTACCACGTGAAATTAAGCAACCGATTACTGGATTAAGCATTTACTCAACAGGTTACCGGAAATTTATTCGGTTCGGGTCGGTTACCGGTTCAAATTACTAACTCATATACTTGCAGTCAGGGCGAACCGTTAAATCGCTACCATTACGGTACCTATTGTTCAATTTAAATTACCATTGGCCTGATTTAGAAATTAGCATTTGTTACAATTCTCTAAACAATAGGATGATTGTTTGACCAGAATTAACAGATCGGCCTAAACTATACACTTACCTAATCTTGGGCAAACTCTAACTCAGGCTGAAACAAGCGTTTTTGATGAAAAATTCCAACAGATATGGTAATATTTTTGTTGATTACGTTATGTGTAACATTGAAACATATTTATAACCACATTTTTTTTTAAAAAGGTTAAAAAATACTCCGTCTATCGTTAAACATGGCCTCTTTCTACGATGAAATCGAGATTGGTGTGTTTTCTAGGCACAAGTCGCTTTACACTTTATGTTTATATTTATCTGCTTAATAATTTACTTATACTTTATATATGTGTATATATATATATATTTTTTTTTTTTTTTTGAAAAACAGAAGATTTTGAGTTTGACGAAGAAACACAAACGTATCACTATCCATGCCCATGTGGAGATCGATTTGAAATAACAATGGTATTTAATTTTATTAAACACATGCTTCATATTGCCTTTAATTTTATTGAATTTTTTTGTTAATGTTACGAATTTCCAAAAGGACGACCTGATTGATGGAGAAGAAATAGCTAGGTGTCCAAGTTGTTCTTTAATGGTTCGTGTGATTTATGATCCTGTAAGATTAAATTTTTTTTACATATTGATGTTACTATTATGTTTTATCTTTTTTGATTTGTTCTAAATAATTTTTAAATTTTTTTTTTAGGATGATTTTCAAGAAAAGGAACAAACAACAATTATTAATCTAGAAAAAAAAGCTATTGCAATTTAAATTTTTGCATATTTTGCATAATTACATTAATTTTATAAAAATATTAGAATTTTTTTTTAAGCATTTTTAAAAAGTAAATAAAAATAATATAATTAGGAATTTGTAATTTAATCCTTCGGCAATATCTTTCCATGTAATTAACATCACGTGATCATAGCTGCGGCAAAATATCGACAATTTTTTTTTTAATTGTTTACAGTACCAAAAATATATATATCATCGATAACCTAGAGGCTAAGTTCTAGTCATTTTTGAAGTCTAGAGCTTCGCAATGAATTGCAAAACTGTGTCACGTAAATTTAATTTTTTGGTTTTAATAAAATAAAATTTATGACCCGGCTACTCTTTTTTTATTGAAATTGTACACGTTATAAAATAAAACTTCGGATTATTCACCCGTTTAAAAGATTAAATGAAATCCTGGATGTTCTTAAGGTGCCTTAATTAATGAGTCGAAATGTGTCAGGATCCAAATTTTAATTAGTAGAAAAAATATTTTAAATAAAAGTACGACGAGATGAGTATAAAGAAAAAAATTTTAAATAGTAGAAAAATGAGCAGTAAGCTTTATCATTCCGATCCATAAACTTTTTGCCTCAAATCATCTTTTTTTTTTTTTTTTTTGGCACTGCCCTTATTACAGTATTAGAACTATTATGGTTCAACTTCTTGTAATCTTCAATATTAACACTAACGTATATTGAATGGAAATTGGTAAATAAGCAATGATGCAGTCGGATTGTTATTTATATCTGCAAATTTTTCAAAAATGTTTAATAAGAATCATGACAATGACTTTATTTTCAATATTTAGATCTATGTAGCAATCAGTATAAAAAATTCAGATTTAACAGTTAAGATTATGCTTTTTTTGCAATCAAAAAAATAGTAAAATAGAGAATAGTGTACTTAAAAAAGTAAGCTTTACGCGTCACTTACAGTACTAGCCAATCACGATAAAGTGTACCTGTGCAAATCTCAATAATATTATATACTATACTATTCATTGATTTGTTATTTTTGTTATCCAAAATATACTTACAAAATACTGTATCGGTATTATAATAGTTAAAATTACGCTATTTCGATCACTAAAAAACTGCATGCTTAAGAACGCCCTAGGGCAATATACTGTATATTCTTAAATATTCTTATCAGATTCAAACAATAAAATATAAAAAAATAAAATATATGGCCTTATATTAAACTTATCAAATATGGTTGTAAATAGTAATTATAATCAGACCAACTGGCTTACTTCAGTTTGCTACCCAGTTTTGGTTCTCTACCTCTAGGATAAAAAAAAACAAAGTTATTGTGATAAGCAGAAATTAAAACATAAAACATAAGAACATAAGGCGTTACATTTCAAATTTATAACTTTATATTAAAAAAATTGTATGTACTTTATAATTTTGCGAAACGTATATTCATTTTTTGTAAAATTTTACAATCTATTATTCCTAACCTTCACCTAAAAGTTAAATTATCGATTTCCCACTGTATATCTGATATAGGGATAACAATCATTATTTATCATTTTAAATGAAGTCCTCTTAAGCAAAATTAAGACTTTAATTGCCCCCAAAACTCAAACTACGCGCGATGATTAGACGTCAAGTATCATTATATGCTAACTTTACAATTAAAACAATGCACTAACATTATTTGCTACATAAAATCTATTTAACGAATAAAACCTATCTAAATAAATGACAAATTTAAAAGCATTCTATTGTCCAACATATTATAAACCAATGAAACAATAATACACAACAATCTCAACCTAGGAATTATTGACAAGAGAATTAAGAGCATAAGCAAGAAAGAACATAGCCATTCGAGCATCGGATTCATCGTCTGAAGATTCATCATCTCGACTACTACTCCCATCGTCACTTGATACCACTAATCTTTCCGTAATTTCATTGTACTCCTTTATCAATTTTGGTTTTAAAAGAATCCATCCTCGTTCATTAAAAGGTCTCTCATATTTATAACATCTTTCAAGACTAGGACACATATCTAAAATAAATCTTGTATACTTCTGACTTCCATCAGGATTTTTTAATGAACACATTTCTTCTAATTTGGAATTTATAGCTTTTCTTCGTTCGATTAATACATGTTCTCGGCATTTATCATCCTCTTGACGACGTAATGCAAGTTGTTGTTCACGTTGAGTAAATATAAAAGATTGACGTTTGACCCAATCATCACGTTCATTTTGAGTAAGAAGTTGAAATTCATTATTTTTGGTTTGTACTTGATTAAACCAATACCGCCAATTTTTGTTACCATCTTTATGAGTTGAGGACGAGAGGAAGGTAATAATATTAGGGTTAATGTTTTTAATATAAGATAGACTGTCTTCACTATATAAATAAAAAAATAATAATGAATAAAAAATTAACTATTAATATTTAATATAAATTTTAAGTCACGAAAACCACGAAATAAATAAATAATAATATTTACTGTATAGTTTTTTCTCTAAAACATCCAAGACATGCACGAACTCCTCGTTCCCAATAAATTCTTGTAACCCTATTCTGGACTCCACAGAATCCGCATTTATCTTCCATTAAAAATTTAATATAATCTCGTTCTGTCATGCCTTCAAGTGGTCCTAATTCTCGACATGGAATATAATCAAGTCGTGATTTACGCCAAATCTCTTGAACAGTTATGGAATCATTTTGACATAAATCGTTGTAAAATGTTTTACAAACAGTTGATAAAGAAAGTAAATCGGCTGGTGAGAGTGATTTACAAATTTGAAGAAATGTTTCCGGTGGAAGAACTAAGAGAGGAGGTGATAGAGTCGTGGTAGGCAGGATGGACACGGATCGAGTCTGAGAAGTTGTCATATTTAAGTGAATCTATTTTAAAAAGAATGTAAGATAAAACGCGTTTAAAAATGAAATCGTTGTGTTTTAAAAGAAATTAAAATTTCGTACATATAATTTATCGCCTTATAATTCTTTTAATTCTTTATCGAAAAGCACAATGTGTGTACATATAAAGAGAAAAACGTTCGATACAAACAAAATCAATTTTGAAATGAGTTGACCATTTGTTTCTTTTATAAATTTTATAAATGTACAGTACTACTGTACTACAGACTGATGGTTATGGATAAACAACACGTAAACAAACAACTACTGTTTTTACCTCAAAATGTATTAAATTTACCAATTTGGGAAAATAATACAAGTAAATATATTTATCTATCATTATAAAAATCACAAAATAAGAGAGAAGTTGCTGATGTGTTGTAACGCAAAAAAATGCGTGGCTCGTTACTGCATTTTAAACAATACATGCGAATATTGTTTACGCAACAAATACGTAAACTACACAAAAAATCGATCAAATTTAATCAGTGGTCATTGTGATAAGAATCAAATGTGCTAGATTGTATATAATTATTAATTCTTTTTATTTTAATTCGTAACTTTATCAGACTGCAGATAGATAATAATCTATTACAATTTTTTTATTTAATTAACGATCGAATTGTAAAAATTCTTCAATTGAAATAATTTGTCGAGAATCATTACGAAGCAAGGTTACATCATGCAATATATGATAAACGTAACGCTAATTTTATTCGAGCTTATTTGAATAAATTGTACGAAATTGAAAATTGAAAAAAATGAAAAATAAAATAAAATAAAATAAAGACAATTATTACTGTATATAGTTTTTTTCTAAAATAAAATATGCAAAAAAAAGATACTTAAAATAACCCAAATAAATTAATAGTGTATTTATAAAAATAGTTATAATATTTAATCTGTATTTAAACAAATTATTTAAAAATTAAAAGGTATTTATAATTTTAAAAATTGTTAAAATAAATAAATTTTTAATATTATTTACAAAAATTAGATTTAAAAAACAAATAATTCAAAGGGTTTATTTAAGATGTGCATATGCACAGTTGTGCACCCCTTTATATTTTTAAAATTTTACTAGAATAACCCTATTGCAATCTCAAAATTTACTATAGTAACCTCTAATGCACTTTAACAAAAAATGCTTCTCTCATGATGATACCTTTAAATTTTAAATTTAATTTTAAACTTACTTCTAACCAACCCTAACCCTAACCCTAATTCTAATTATTGTTTGTATTTGTTACTATGGGGTGCACATAGGGTTCTCGGCATGAGGGTCCTTGGCATGCCACTTATGGCATGCCACTATGGCATGCCTATAGCATGCCATTGAGTCTAAAGGCATGCCATTAATTATAATAATATATAAATATATAAAGATGCAATTTATATTTTTGAACTTCAAAAAAAATTTTTTATCCAATTAAATTGAACAAGTAAATCATGTGTTTATGGCATGCCCTGGCATGCATTTGGCACGAAATTTAGAATTTGGCATGCCATCTGGCATGCCAAATTTTTTCATCATGCCAAGAACCCTAGGTGCACAGCTGTCCTAATTATTGTTTGTATTTGTTTTTATGAGGGTGCACAGCTGTGCCTGGTGCGCAAAATTAATAAATCCTAATTCAAAACAATAAATTAAATAAATATATATTATTAAATTATTAGCTCTTATTATTATAAAAAAAATACTATGTTGAATTCAAATATTTAATCAAATTAAATTAAATCAAATCAAATTGTAAAATTCTATTTATAATTCTATAAATACTATATTATCTTATTCAAAAAAATTATTTTTTTTTATTATTTATTATTAATCTCTTTATTTTATATATAAATTAATTTTAATTTAGAGGCCTTTATTTCCACTATAGTAATTTACTATTTTCACTATATGTAGAATTAGGGTTAGAGTTAGCTTGTAAGTTAATTCACATACTATATTCCTCTAAAAATAAGCACCTCCTAAAAATAAGCACTCTCTATAATTCATACATATCCAAAAATAAACATCTCCAAAGCAAAATAGAAAACCTCCAATTTTATAAATATATACTTAAATAAATAATTAAAATTCATATTGTTTTAAGTCATATTAGATATTTTAAAGCTAATATTGTTGCAGGATAACTTTATTTTATTTAGTTGCCAATTAAGAATCAAATTTAATCAAAAATGCATTATATTTTTTAAGAATTTTTTTTTTTTGCATTTTAAGCTATAATTCACCTACTGATAATAGTGATTTTTACTTTTTTTTCTAATAGCATCTTTTTTCTTATTTTTCACTTCATGGCTATACTTGCTGACAAAATACAAACAAATCCCAAATTAAAAAAAAACAATTGCTAATTGTAAAAAATTAAGGAAATTGATATTTCCATACCCTTTTTTAATAATGCCTTATATATAGATCATTTGTTTTTTCTAATTTTTTTTTGAAATTTAATTGAAGATATCTTGACACTCACCTAATCAAATTCAATCAACTTTTTTTGTTTTAATTGTAGAAAGCAGTAGAATTAAAATAAAAAAAAGTTGATCAAATTTGATTAGAAGGATGTCAAAATATCATTGATCAAAGTTTGTAAAATTCTAAAATATCTATCAAATAAGCTATAGCAAAAAATTGTTTACAATCTTCGATCAAAAATATCTTGACATTCAACTGACCAAATTCAATCAACTTTTTTTTATTTTAATTGTAAAAAGCATTAAAATTAAAATAAAAAAAGAATCAAGATATCTTTAATCAAAGTTTGTAAAATTCTAAAACATCTATCAAATATAAGCTATATCAAAAAATTTTTACAATCTTTAATCGAAGATATTTTGATACCCAACTAACCAAATTCAATCAACATTTTTGTTTTAATTGTAGAAAGATATCTTCAATCAAAGTTTGTAAAATTCTAAAATATTTATCAAATATATACTATAGCAAAAAATTGTTTACAATCTTTGATCGAAGATATATATCTTGATACTTATCTAACCAAATTTGTCAACTTTTTTTTGTTTTAATTGTAGAAAGCAGTAAAATTAAAACAAAAAAGTTGATCAAATTTGATTAAAAATATCTTTGATCAAAATTTTTGCAAAATTCTAAAATGTTTATAAAATATAAGCTGTGACAAAAAATTGTTTATAATCTTTGATCAAAGATATCTTGGCACCCACCTGACCAAATTCAATCAACTTTTTTTTGTTTTAATTGTAGAAAGTAGTAGAATTAAAATAAAAAAAGTTGATCAAATTTGATTAGAAGGGTATTAAGATATCTTCGACCAAAGTTTGTAAAATTCTAAAATATCTATCAAATATAAGCCATGGCAAAAAATTGTTGACAATTTTTGATCAAAAATTTCTTGAAACCCTTATAGTCAAATTTGATCAACTTTATTTATTTTAATTCCACTGCTAACTACAATTAAAACAAAAAAAAAGTTGATCAAAGTTGGTCAAGTGGGTATCAAGATATCTTCAATTAAAAATTGTAAACAATTTTTGCTACAGCTTATATTTAATAGATATTTTAAAATTTTGCAAACTTTGGTTGAAAATATCTTGATATCCTTCTAATTAAATTTGATAAATTTTTTATTTTAATTCTACTACTTTCTACAATTAAAACAAAAAAAAGTTAATTGCCAATCCAGATAAGATCGGCAATATTTCTATATTTAGAATTGGGGCAAAACAAATATATAAACAAGGTAGTATAAAATTTGGATCAGGCCTGTATATATAAAATTTTTATACAATTTAAAGAATTTTAAAGATGTTTTTACTTATATCTTCTTATCTACTGGTCTAATTTTAATGAAATGTTACTAGTAGATGCACAAAAACCTGCTCTACAACTTTACTTATATCAAAAAATAATATTTACTTAGTACAAAAAAACTTTTTATTAGATCTAAAACAAATTTACTAATATATTATTTATATATTTGTTTAGCTATAGTGCCGATCTTATCTGGATTGGTAATTAATCAAATTTGGTCAGAAAAGTGTCAAGATAGCTTTAATCAAAGTTTAAAAACTTAGAAAAAACTAAAACGATCCATATGGGTATAGCATTTTTAAAAAAAGGATGTGAAAATATCAATTCCCAAAATTAAATCAAAAAGTAGTCTTAAAATTTTGCAAATATATTGTTTATATTAATAAGAATATCTATTATTTGTTTAAACAAAGATTATTAATAAAGTTTTTGAAAAATTAATTTGGAATATATTTGGAATTTGGGCATAAACAAATCCAAAACTATAGTAATATGAATTTTGCCAACATGTATATTTATAGTTTCAACAGCCTTATATAACTTTAACTTCAAATAGTACTCAAATTAATTATGCAAATATAAAGTTTGTATTGCTCTAATAATAAATTTATCAATGCAGTTTAAATACCATATTTTTATAATATAAATTAGAGTTTTTCAAAATTGAATCGAATTGAATATGGTATAAGGCATATTTGAATTTGATCAAATCAAAAAAACAATTGATTTGAATTTGATTTGATCAAATCAAATAAACCATTGATTTGAATTTGATCTGATCAAATCAAATCAAATTTATTTGTAATTTTTAAAAAATTTTCAATTTACACAAAATTTTACTAAGTTAATCAATTTTCTGTATTAAATAAAAAATGTTTTTTTAATCAAAATAACCCTAGTTTCATAAAACAATAAAGGCAGTTGTTTTAATCAAATTTTGTATAAATAGCTATTGAATTTATAGTTTCAATAAAAATTTTCAAATTGAATCAAATATTTTGTCAATTTGAATTTGATTTGATTTAAAATTTCTGTATTTGAATTTGATTTGAAATCAAATATTTAATCAAATCAAATCAAATTGTGGAATCCTAATATAAATACAATTGCAATATTATTTTAATTATGCATTACTGACATCTTAATCATTACTAATATAACTATTACTAATACTGTATAACTATCGCTATTAATATCATCAAACATTTTTTTGACTTGACTTGAGAATATTATCTTGTTTTGGCTTAGGAACATTTTTTGACTTGTCTTGAGAACATTTTTCTAATTTTGCTTAAAAATAGTTTTTAACTTGATTTGGAACCATTTCTTTGGTCTGATTTTTGAATAGGTTGGTCCATATTTATAGTATTAAATAATTCTTTTTTTTTTTGTTTATTTTTTTTTATTTTTTTAGCTTTTTTTTTTTTTGTGATTCTACAAATTGTTTTTTTTTATTAAATTCAAGATTAAGATTTGATTATATTATAAAATTTTTGTTTATTTTTTTCTTTATTTTTTTCTCTTGTTAATATATAATATACAAAATTTGGTAAGATAAATGATAATAATCCATTTCTAGCAAGTTCGTTTAAGATCTTGGTTATGAGAGATAAAAGTATAATACAAAAAAGACAATCAAATAATCGTTATAACAAAAGAAATTACAGAAAATAATTATATGATTGTTACAATAAACAAAGATAAACAAAAAATTAGTTTTTTGTAAAGATATTTTTTATTTTACTAAAATGCCCAAAAATAAGCAACCTTATAGCAAAAAAAAAAGCCTATTTTCAGAGGAATATAGTAGTAAAAATAGCAATTCTATTACTTTATTAGAGGAGTGACAAAATCAGATGATTTTTTAGAGAAGGAAGGAAGGAAAAAAAGTTGAAAGTATATATAAGAACCTGACTATATATATATTAAAGAAGAAGGAGGGGTAGGCCTCTAATAAAAAATAATCAGGTGATTAATAATATGGCCCTTATATATATTTAAAAAAAAAAGTTCTGGTACCATCTCAAGTAGTAAATATATTTTACTATCCCTACTAACAGATCGGCCAATCAGATAAGTTTTATTGTTTTTTTTTAAATTAGATTTTTTTGTTTATTAATTTTGTTTTTTTTAACAAAAATTAAAACCAAACAAATATAGTGAGCAAGAATCTTTGTTTTTTTTCTTTTAATTTTGGCTATTTTTGTTACTAAGTTTACTTTTTTTGGATTTTTAGGCTTTACTGAACATAAATAAACAGTGGTATTTAATATTTTGTAGATACATTTTTTTTTGTTACTATATAGTTCTTTTTTTGTACTTTTTGGCTTCTGATCTTAGAACCTTTGTTATTCTTATTAATTTTTAAAGTTGTTATTCTAGATACATTTGTAAACTTTGTTATAGTAGTTGGTGTTGGGATTTTTGTTAATTCAAATGTTTTTATTTTTGGTATCGTTAGGGGCATTCAGACAAGAGGGAGAGGGTTTGACAAAATAACGTTTTTCCTCTTAAGTAGGAAAGATAGGACCCTAAAATATACATAGATAGGTCAGGTATGAGTTTGCTTATTTTTGAGGGTTTTTATACAGATCTTTTCTATTTATAGTAATTTTTTGCTTATTTTTGAAGTTTTTTATGCAGGTCTTTCCTTTTTTAGTAACCCTATAATTAACCTGATCTATCTATGTATATTTCGGGGTCCTGGGAGTGTCAAAAAAATATAATGCAATTTTTTTTGAAAAAATCGTCTAAAAACTGATTCAGTGGTTCAAATTTAATGATTTTGGCACTATTCGATTCGTCTCGGTGAGATGAGTTGAATGGTACTAATTTTATTTTATTTGGATCACTGGATCGATAGTTATTGGCCAAATACTATTGGCCATATCTTTTCTTATAAAATTACTATATAACCAATAGTTTTTTGTAAATATCTTTCGATCCATTGTATCAACTCTCTTTGACAATCACTTGAACCAAATTACCGACAAAAGAAAAACAAGAAGTTTTTTGTTGTAGAGTTGCCTATACGTGATGTATAGTAGGATAACACAGGAAAACGGTTTTTATAAAGGTCAACTACTTAACTGAGGACTCCTTTATATATTCGGCATGCAAGCCAAAAGCGTACTTTTACAAGATAACTAGCAGGAGGTGGAGCCCTTGTACAAGAAATTTTGGTGGAGATTAAAGTTTTTTTCCATCGATAAAGTATTCTGTGGTAAAACAGTGGGAAACAATAAAAAAATGAGTTTTTCTAACTGCACCCTCTCCTTGAAATTTTGTTCCGGTATCGGCCTTTTTCCCTTTGGATTTTTTTGAAATTTTCACCAAAAAGTGAGAATCCTAGCTTACCCTCTTCAAAAGATCAGCAGTATTTACTCCTTCCGAATTGAGAATATAATCTAAATTGGGTCCGGCGCTATCACGAGTGAGTTTGGTCGCTACATTCAAATAAACAATAAATGACGTAGTTGAATCTGGAGGGCACATGAAAAATTTCCTATCTTTTTTTTTTTAGTATATTTTTAATAGCTTTTTCTTATTTTTTGCTATACATAAAACACTTTAATAGATTTAATCTATATAGTATTATATAATTTTTATCGTTTTGTGCAGATATAGTAGCATCTTCATTTTCTATTTTTCATTGCTTTTTTTTTGTAGTTTGTTTTTTCTTTTTCTTCTAGTTGTTTTATTGGTTGTTTGGGTTTTTCGTTTAGGATTAGTTGTTTTGTCCCCATTTAATCTTTTCCCTTTTTTATTCTTCTTTATGAATAGCTTAGAGAGGAAGTTTTTTAGAAGAATAGATTATAAAGTAGATAACTAGATACTAGTTACACGCTATTCGATGTATTGGGGAAGCTGATACATAGTTAGTGCTTACAAAAATCAGTACAGTAACCAAGCTTGGGTACTCATTTGAAGCAGCCGGGTTTGTGTCGATTATTACAGTTAGAATATATATTATATAGTTTCTATATAATTTCTTCTAATAAAGATCAGACCGGTTACGACAAATTAAAAAAAAAAATTTGATCCAGTGATCCAAATGATATAATTTTAGTATCATTGGATTCATCTTACTGAGACGAATCAAATAGTACCTAAATCATTCAAATCGGATCACTGTAACAAAAAGTATTCAAGTTTTTGTAAAATTTTATATATAAATATATAGATTTTGAACATTTTTTTTATATAGTTGAGGGGGGGTCAAGTGCTACTATATGGGGTACATAACATTATTTATAGATGCCCCACTGATGCCCTCTTACTTGTGCAAAATATATAAATAAAAAACTTGGTTGTGTTTTTGCATTTTTGTATATAGAGTTTTTCTATCTTGGTTGTCTTGCTATTAGCTTCTTCTTTTTTGAATCTTTAGACTTTGCTAAATGACAATCAAATTATTTGCTTGTGTTTTTTTTAAAGATAGTTTTTTTTTAATTTTTTGTGTTAACTTGTTCTTTTGGTTTTTAGATTTTGGCAAACAATAATTAGTGCCAAACAAACATCTTGAATAAACTACTTTTTTTTTTTATATAAATTTTTTTCATTGCTTGTTAGGGTGGTGACAGATATTACGTAATATTTTAAAAAGGAAGGGGTCTTTAAAATCTTACATTAAATATAGAAGTTTATAATAGCCAATCAAATTTCTCTTATGTAGGGGGGAGGGAGTAGGGGTATAGTAAAATTTTATTATGTAATATATGTCACTACCCTTACTAACTTTTTTTTCTTTGGATCTTAAACTTTACTAAACAAAAAACTAGTACCAAAAAAATATATAAATTGAACTTCGATAAATCGATTGTTTTTTTTGTAAGTAGTTTTTCTTTCTTTTTTTAGTTGCTTTGTCTCTAATTTCTACTTTCTTCTATTATTTTCAGATTGTTAAAGTTTTTGTTGTTGGGGCTTTTATCATAATACTATTATATTAGTATAATTTTGTTTCTAAAGTTACTAAAGTTTTTTTTGGCGCTTTTTTTTATGAATTTGTTTTTGTATAACATATTTTATACTTGGTATCCAATATGCAACCTTCAAAAAATAGTACAAGTGTAGACAAGTGAAAATAAGGATATTAATAATTGTATATATGAATTTTAACTTAAAGCTATATCTAATAAAAATATAATTGAATAGGATTTCTTTAATAAGAAAATGCAAGTAAGTAGGTAGGTTTTTTTTATAAGTCAAGTAGTTCTTTTACTAAAGTAGTACAATCAAAGTAGGTGAATTCTATTTTGTTTATTATGTATAACATTTTATTGTACAATAAAATTTTTTTTGTATTGGTAATAAATATTTTAATAAATTAAATATTGTATAAGAATTATATATTATAAACAATTCAGTAGTTTAAATAATATTAATATTCAAAATTTTGGTTAGTTTTATATAATAAACATTTTAAAAATATTTTTTATATAATAGATATTTTAAAATTTTCTAAAGCTTTAATCGAAGATAACTTGGAACTTACTTGACCAAATTCAATAAAATTTTTTTATTCAAATTTTATAGTTTTGTAGAATTTAAATAAAAAAATTTTTATCAAATTTGGTCATGTGGATATCAAGTTAGTTTTGATCCAAATTGCATATTGCATTAAAATTTTTAGTACAATTTCTATGTAATAGGTGTTTTAAAAATTCTCTAAAACTTTAATTGAAAATAACTTAGTACTCACTTGACCAAATTCAATAAAAAAATTTTTTTATTCAAATTCTACAGAACTGTAAAATTTGAATTAAAAAATTTTTATCAAATTTGGTCATGTGGATGCAAAGTTAGCTTTGATCCAAGTTGCATGTTGTATTAAAATTTTGCTACAGTTTCTATGTACAAATTACTTTCATTATAATGAATTCTTGATATATAAAAACTAATTAAAATTTTAACATAATAAAGCTAAGCTCAAAGCCAGTTTATATAAAATTTCTTAATATAGTGAATTTACTAATAAAACTCTTGATATAATAAATTTTTTAAACCTTTTACCATATGTGTCCAAAATTAAGCTACCTTTTTTGGCCAAAAATTACACAAAAAATCGTAAAGTAGCTTATTTTCGAAATAAAGTATTTTTTGAAAAAATTGAAAAATGTACTAATAAAAAGTTGACCAAATGTCACCAAAATTTACTATAAGTATATTTTGATGCACTGAACAACTTTACTTATCGACTTTTTGAATTTACTTAGTAAAAAAAAAGTTTTATATATAGCAACTGCTAATGAATTTTTTAAGATTTTATAAAAAAATCAGGGGGTAGCTTATTTTAGGCAGTAGCTTATTTTCAGATATATACGGTATTAATAGAACAAATCACTTCACTATAATGAGAATAAACTGTAATAGGTATTTTAAAAATTTTTTAAAACTTTGATTGAAGTTAACTTGGCACTTATTTGATTGAATTCATTAAAAATTTTTTATTCAAATTCTGCAGAACTGTAGAATTTAAATAAAAAAATTTTTTTATCGAATTTAGTCAAGTTGGTGCCAAGTTAGCTTTGATTCAAGTTGCATATCACTTTAAAATTTTTAGTGCAATTTCTATATAATAGATATTTTAAAAATTTTTTAAAACTTAAACTAGGTGAGTCTTGACTACTCTAGTAGGTTTAGATTGCAGATAAATTAGTCTGAGCTCCCATTCTTGCATGTAATTTGTTAATTAGCGTATTCCCTATAGTAACTTAGTAAATTACTAATAAAGATATGAGCAAGACCTCACCTTAAAAAAAAAAAAAAAAAATTCTAAAACTTTAATCGAAATTAAATTGGTACCTACTTGACCAAATTTGATAAAAATTTTTTTATTTGAATTTTATAGTTCTATAAAATTCAAATAAAAAAATTTTTATTAAATTTGGTCATATAGGTACCAAGTTAGCTTCGATCTAAGTTGCATGTTATATTAAAATTTTCAATACAGGTTTTATAATAGGTGTTTTAAAAATTCTCTAAAACTTTAATTAAAAATAACTTGGTATCCATTTGATCAAATTTGATAAAAATTTTTTTATTCAAATTTTACAGAACTGTAGAATTTGAATAAAAAATTTTATCGAATTTGATCATGTAAGTACCAAGTTAGCTTTGATCCAAGTTGCATGTTGCATTAAAATTTTCAGTACAGTTTCTATGTAATAGGTATTTTAAAAGTTCTCTAAAACTTTAATCAAAGATAACTTGGCACCTACTTGACCAAATTTGATAAAAATATTTTTATTTAAATTTTACAGAAACTGTAGAATTCGAATAAAAAAAGTTTTATTGAATTTGGTCATATGGATACCAAGTTATTTTTAATTAAAGTTTTAGTAAATTTTTAAGGGTAGAGTACACATCGATCATTTTTATATATGATCATCATACAAAAAATTTTTATATAGGGGCAAAAATATGCCATTGATAAAAATTTTTAAGAACGTATCCAATTTTGGCCAAAATTTTGTAGCATATAGGTCAAATTCTTCTATTTATGGTTGTAAAACTTTAAAGCCACAAATTATATTAAAAAAATCTACTTGTATATATCGTCAATTTTCCTAGGACGATTGAGATTTTCCTAGGTAGTACAATATAAATAACATACAATAACATATGATCATCACCTGATTTCAATTGAATGTTATTGTAAAAAAAATTAGTAACATAATCATTATTAAAATGTAGATTGTTGTACTCTACCCTTTTTTTTTTTTTTTTTT
>QKWP01000335.1:0-12695 GCA_003550325.1 Gigaspora rosea
AGGTTACACAAAGTGTTCACTGTCTAAGATCGCTCTAGTTACCTAATATCTTTGAAGAAGTGGATATAGGATAACAATGTGCAAAAGAAGAAAAAGTGAAACCAATATTTAAATCAATTTTGGTACAAATGACGGAAATGAAATCTTACATATTGTAAGTATTACTCTAACCCTATAGTCTCTAACCTTAAGACCTAACCCTAAATTTTTATCACACACTGTTTATTTAGAAAAGTGCAATAAATCACATAATTTCCTAGAAGGGGTCCCCCATTTATCACATCCTATATATATATATATAGTCTAAATAGCCAATAATATTGAAATAAATATTTTTTAAAAAAATTTTAATTTTTCTGTTGAATGTAAAAATCAAAAGTCAATTAATAAAAATTCTCCAATACTTATGAAAATTTCATAGTAAGTGTATTTTGACTTGCTAAATAAAGTTATTTATGCGATTTTAATTGATTTGCTTAGCAAAATTTAGACTTACTATATAGCAACATTTGTCAATTGTGGGGCGAATATATTTTTTTAAAAAATTTTAATTTTTCTGAAATAAATATTTTTTAAAAAAATTTTAATTTTTCTGTTGAATGTAAAAATCAAAAGTCAATTAATAAAAATTCTCCAATACTTATGAAAATTTCATAGTAAGTGTATTTTGACTTGCTAAATAAAGTTATTTATGCGATTTTAATTGATTTGCTTAGCAAAATTTAGACTTACTATATAGCAACATTTGTCAATTGTGGGGCGAATATATTTTTTTAAAAATTTTAATTTTTCTGTCGAAAATAAAAATCAAAAGTCAATTAATAAAAAATTTTCCAATATTTCTAAAGATTTTATAGTAAGTGTACAGTCAGATCTCTCTATAGTTACACCCCATATAGTCACACCCCTATTTAAGTACTCAATTTTGTATGATGGACTCAAAGATAGTAAAAAACCTCATTATAGTCACAAATTGCTTATAATCATTATCACCATGAAAATTTGATTTTTAATAATTTTATTAATAAAAAACCCTCATTATAGTCACCAATTTAACTAAATACAGATTATAAAATCTGATTGGCCAATTTTCATATTTAAATATTTAAAATTATCCATTAAAGCTTCTTAAAGATTTGACATCAAATAACTTTTGATCCAATGATCCGATTTAGATAAAACAACTACCAAAATGTTCATCACAATGAGACGATTCTATTGAGCCCAAAATTGTTAAAATCAAATTACACGCTCCTGAGATTGTTAAGGATTTGTATCACTTTACATGTTTAAGAATTGATTAAATTTAAACATCTGAGTAAAAAATCCTTAGTATTTGTAATTAAGTTTGGATGATTTTGGACTCTTTAGAATTGTCTCATTAAGTCAAACACTCTAATAGTTGTTTTATCCAAATTGGGCCACTGGATTAAATTTTTTAATAGTATTTCAAATATGCACAAATATATTACTTATTGGCCTTTGATTACATGACCATAATGAGATATTTTATTTATAGTAACACCTCTTTACAATCACCAAAATAGGGTGCGACAGACTTGGTAATTATAGAGAGAGAGAGACAACTGTATTTTGACCTGCTAAATAAGATTACTTATGCGATTTTAATCGATTTGCTTAGTAAAATTTAGACTTAATTATATAGCAACGTTTGTTAATTGTGGGGTGAATATATTTTTTTAAAAAATTTTAATTTTTCTATCTAATGTAAAAATCAAAATTCAATTAATAAAAATTCTTCAATATTTATGAAAATTTTATAGTAAGTGTATTTTGATCTGCTGAATAAGGTTACTTATGCAATTTTAATTGATTTGCTTAGTAAAATTTAGATTTTACTATGTAGCGACTTTTGTTAATTATGGGGCGAATATATTTTTTTAAAAAATTTTAATTTTTCTGTCAAACGTAAAAATCAAGAGTCAATTAATAAAAAATTTTCCAATACCTATGAAAATTTTATGATAAGTGTATTTTGACTAGCTAAATAAGGTTACCTATGCGATTTTAATCGATTTGCTTGGTAAAATTTAGACTTTACTATGTAGTGACTTTTGTTAATTATGGAGTAGCTTATTTTTGGTTCAAAGATGTTTTTGAATTTTTTTTAAATATGGGTCGGTGCGAAAAGATTTGTCCCTCAAAAAATTTCATAATTTTGACAATCAGAATAAGTTTTTTTATTCTGATTAATTATTAAAAATTTTTAAGTATCAAATAAAATAGGTTTTAATCTAATTATTATATTATTTTTATTGTCTTAACATTGTTTTATTTTAATAATTAAGTATGTACAATTCACTGTATTTGAAAAAAATGAAAAAAAATTTTTTAAAAAAAATATTTTAAATAATTTCACAACCAATATGCAGTTGTATGAGCTTGTACTATGCAGGTGCATTAATGTGCATATGATAAAGGTATGGTTAAAATTTGAGCAAAATTGAATTACTGGTTGTGAAGAAATTTAGCTTTAAAGCATGATAATTTGATCTTTTTACTATATATGTGTATATATAAATTACTATAGTAAATTATATAGTAAATATTTTTAAAAAAAGTTACTATTAATAAATTTTTTTATTTTATCAATAAAATAATCAAAATAATTTTATTTTTATCAATCTGGTAACCTAATAATTATATTAAATTAAAAAAATTAAAAATTAATTTGTACAAAAAATATTTTAATCAGAGCTATTTGAGGCGCAAATCTTTTTGCACTGGCCCTAATTATAAAATTTGATTGGTCAATAGTCCTATCACTAGGAGGCATCAGGACCTATGTAAACCCTAATCATATAATTTACTGCACTTCCCTTACAAAATTGGAGTTCCTTTTTTGGTTTGTATTACTCACGCAAATAAGTAAAATGTATCAATGTATTGGGCTTAGTAGTGTTAGAAAGCTAGTTAAGATTCTTAACATATATGATCACAGAGTTTTTGAAATCAATCTTGGTAATTTAGCACAAGACAGCTTGGCTTTTGTTTAAAGGTAAATATTACTTTTGAGAACTGGAGTAAATAGACTAAAAGATTATAAATTGATCAAATCTTAGCATGAGTATTAAATATTTAATATTTTGAATTATTGTTGATTTTGAATTTCATAATTTAATCAAGTTTTAATTAATTGTTATTTCCACCAATAAAATTCAAATAATCCAATAGTTTATTTTATTCTTGAAATGACCCAATAACAGTTTATTGGTCATTTAAGTCATTTGGGTTATTTTAGGTCATTTAATATTACTGTAAAAAATAAGTTTAAAAAAATAAAAAATTGCAAATTCTCTAAATTTTATTTAGACAACCTTTCTAATTTGAATAAGTAAACTTGTTCAGCACTACATTTTGCATATAGACACAAAGAAATTTAAGAATTTTCTTATAAACCTTCTAACCTAATCCTAATCTAAAAATTTTTACAATAATTTGTTTATTTTTTTAAAAATAATGATCTATAAATTTAGCCAATCAAATTAGAGTACAATATATAAGAACATAACAGGGCATGAGTTATGCATTTATTCTTAATTTTAAATAAAGTATTGCAAAAGATGACTTCTAAACTTTTAAAGAATCAGAGTAAAATTCTTTATCTAATTAAGCAACTAACTTCAAAAGTTAATCGAGTTGAAAACCAGTTAAAACAACTCAAAGAAAATTTAGTAGAAAATCTTGATGCAATTAATGAAAAAGCTTCTTGGAGGTAATTTTTTTATATTTTATTTTAATTTTTTTATATTTTATTTTAATTTTTTATATTTTATTCTAATAATTTTTTTATAATTAGCAAAGCAGCAAAGAAATCGCCAATAAGTTGTTAGACAACTCAATATATCTGACAGATCAAAAATTCAAAAAAAAGTAGTAGATTATTTCAAGAATCACCATTGTGAATTTATATGAAAAATTTTAGTAAATGATTTAAAAGCCTACTATGCAAAGAAACTTCATAGACCTGTAAAAATTTATTTAATTTTTTTTAAAATATTTGAAATTATTTGAAATATTTAAACATTTTTCAAATAAATTTAAAAAATATTTAAATTCAAAAATATTTGCAATTTACGCATATATTCAAAAATATTAAATACATCATTATTTTTTAATTTTAAAAAATTTTTAGCTTTTGAAAAAAGTTAAATTGTTGAGAAACACTTTAATTACTAAAATTAAAGATTCTATGTTTTTTATTTTTGGCAATATTTTAGACTCTATTAATAGCAAGACGAAATCCAAAGAAGTTTTGAACTAGAAGAAATCAGAAAAAACAAAAAATTGTTACAAGCTTCTTTTTGCAGGAGTTGCAAATAGTTCTGATAAATATGATACTTATATTGTTCAAATTTTAAATAGAATTTGATCCTTTTGAGATGCAACCAATTAGAAAATAGCATATACAATGGCAGTATGCCAATTTATTCTTTGCCCAAAATACATGATTTCTGAAGATATCATTAAAGAAGATCTTATAAGAAATCTAGTATTATTTTATTATTTTTATTATTGTTATTATTATTTACTAAATATTTGTTCAATTTTTTTGAAATAAAGTGAATGTTCGATCAATATAAATCATTTTTGATACTAATTTTAGAGAAAATAGAAGAAAGCAATGAACTAGGAGAATTAGAAGAAGTATTAGAAGAATTCAAACAAGTATATTTATATATAAATTATATAAAAATAGTACCTTTTTTTTATAGTTATTTTAAATGTTTAAAAAATTTATAGAATAAGTTAATTATTTCAAACAACTTTTGCAATCCTCTGAAAAATAAGTTTATATTTTAAAATACAAAAATATTTTTAAATTTTTAAATTAAATTTTTATTTGAAAAAATATTTTTTAGGAAGAAAAAGCTAAGAAAAGGTGAATATATTTAAAATTTCTTACAAATTTATAACTTTTTATATTGTGTTCAAATTTTGGAAACTTTCAAATATGTTTAAAAAGACAATGAAGAATTTACAACTTTGACAAAAAATATAAAAATATCTGATAAAAAATAAAAAGAACCTGATAATGAGCGTAAATCTTTTTTTTGCTTGTTTTTTTATATACAAATAACACTAATTTTATTTGTCTTTTATTTTATTTTTTAATAAAAATACTATTATTATTTTGCTTTATACAGTCGGACCTCTCTAAATGCAACCTCCTTAAATGCATATCTAAGTAAAATCTCCCTAAATGCATAGCTTTTTTTCAGCCCAACTTAATATAACACTTATAGATTTTTATCTTTCTAAATGCATAACCTCTCTAAATACATATTTTTGAAATGTTTACTATGGTTCCAATGCTATGCATTTAGAGAGGTCTAATTGTATTTGTAATTTTTAAATTTTTTAAAAAGTTATTAATAAATTATAAGTTATATACATTTATTATAATAAATATATAATATTGTTAAAAGTATATATTTAATTTAAAAATGTACTATATAATATATAATAATAATAAATAAAAAATATAAAATTTTATATTCAATTGCATGAAAATTTTAAAAAAAATTCAAAATTTGTGAAATATTGCAAAAATATTGCAAAATTTTGCAGATTTACATGATAATATGTGAAATATTGCCTCCCACTACCTTTTGCAACCCCTGAAAGAGATAATTAGATAGAGGTTTGCATTTTTTTATTTGGCCTATTCCACAATATTTTACAATATATTTTGAAATATTTCAAAATTTATTTTGAAATATTTTGAAGAAATGCAAGCCAAAATCTTTTGAAAGATTGTACATTTTTTGAAAGATTTTGCATTGACCACAATTCTTTCAAAAGATTTTAGCATGCAATATCTTTCAAAAAATTTTGTATATTTATTTTGCTGATATATGTACTAAAACTAATATGGCAATATGATCAAGTTATTATGCTTTAATGCTTTTGATTGGTTGTACAAACTGTAATTAAAATATTAAAACTAATATATTGATATGCAAGTTATAATCAAAGAATATTATTACAATTCAAATTCATTAACAATTTGTTTAATCAACTTTAACCAAATATTGAGTATTATAATATTAAGTATCATATTAAAATTTTATATAGCAATTTACTACAATAATCCCCTGTCGCACTAAGTGTCACTCATGACTACCTTCATCATTATTTTTTACACGTGATTAACCATATTTATAATAAACATATTGTGACTGAGAATCTTCACACGAAAGATTCCCGGTCTCATATTGATCATCTGGAAACTCTAATTTTTAATTCTTAATTTTTATTTGAATCATTTTCTTTTTTGTATTTTTCACGTTTTATTTAAAGAACTTTAAAAGCCAAAGTAAATAGGCACAGTAAAATGAAGCTAAAAAAGGCACAATATGAGCAAAGTGAAAGTAAAAGTTTGAAAAAAGTTAAACGTAGAAGTAAAAAGCAAAGCCGATAAAAAGATAAATACAATAAAAATGATGTAAATAAAAAAAAAATAAAAAAATGATATAAATAAAAAAAATAAATCAATAAAGCGAGCACAAAGTTAGTAAAGCACAATACGAATATAAATATGGAACATGTGTAAAAATAATGGTATGGTAGTCCGATTAACATCTAGTGACATGCTCCTGGGGATTATTTATTTATTTCCTGTGGGGAAATTATAACAGGTTTACCGATGATAATAGTACGTGGATGGCCCTTCGGGCCATCCATGTGCTATGATCATCAGTAAACTCAGTTATAATTTCTACTCCCCCAGGAAATAAATAATACTAATCAGCAAATAAATTGTGAAAAAATCACAACTGTTAATTCCAATACAAACTCAAACCCATCTGCATGTTATTATAATAACTAAAAGTTTTGTAACTAAATTTTTATAATAAATTATAATAGAAACTAAAACAGTTGATTCCAACCCAACTAATTCAAATATATACTACAATAACAAGTACCGTAGATTCTCGAAATAGCGGGCCGGGGCGTTATTTCGAAAATCGCACCCCCTAAAAATAGCATAGGTGGTTTCGAAATAACGCCCATGCGCGTCCCGAAATAACGCGCACCCCATTATATACATTAATACATATCACGTTACATACCGGTATATAATTTAATTTATGAACGTCCATAAAATATACCTGGCTATCACGTAGAAACAGAATAAACCCTTAATTTATTCCTTATACTGGTAATAAAAATGTCTTTTAGTTTTCGTCCCTTCTCTAAGAGAGATCAATAATAACAACATTGCATTTTTAAGAATTTATGTGTCTTAGATCTACTTTTTATGTCAAGCTTACCGGTAATTCACATAATTCTGTCTAGAAAGTGCAATGCTTTCTTAGCATAACCATACCTTTTTCTATTTAATTCAAGATGCTCTGTTATAATTTTTTTAAAAACTTTTCATAGTAAGTCGCCTGATATGAAAGTATCAAGCATGAACGAATGTACATGGTAATAAAACGGTTTATAACAAGTGTAAGATTGCAAATGTATTTTTTTTCCTGCAGTCAGATTTCATTGACCATTGAATTTACACGAATACTTTTTTTTTTTAGTACCTATACCATCTCGATAGCAAGATCTAAGACGGAATTATCGAATCAAAGCAAAAATTTTGTAAAAATTTATTGTAGAAAATTTTTCATTGGTTCTACTTTTAGAATTTAACGACGATTTTGAATGATTTTTCACTTATTACTTCTTCCGTTTGCAAATTATCACGTCCTTGTTTACTTTTTTTTTTTTTTTTTACTAACAAATTTGTTTAATTTTAGAAAATACATTAGTTTAATGAAAAGAGAAGTAATATCTAATTAACAATTATTTAATAAATGGGTTTTACACTTACCGTTTAGCACTAGCAAATAACTATTAGCGGTATAGTATGTGAATCGTTTTATGAACGAATTTATTCTAATAATTTGGAGTATATACGATGAACAGAGAAGTAATATATTAATGTTATAATGTGTAGATAATTACCATAACACTCATTATCTGTCATATAATTATCCAGCATGAATTCATTCTCATCGTTCACTGAATTTTCATCATACAACATATTATCGTCTATATCATCGATATCCATATTATCTATATCTACATTACTCATATCCATATCTATTACATTTTCATTCTCCTCATCATCATCAACTTCTTCTTCTGAATGCACACTCTCTTCATTTAACAATTCATCTCTATCAATATCAGTTATACGATTTTCAATAATCGCCTGGAGACGGTGCGATACCTTGTGATCTTCACTGCCATCAGGGTTCAAAGTAAGACCAGTTGATTCAAAAGACTTAACCAAGACGCTTTTACTGATTTCCTTCCATGTTTGGGATACCCATTCACTAACGAGCTCGTATGAGGCCTTTTTGCGGTTTCCTTTTGCAGTGAATTCTTTTTTTCCGTTTTCCATCCATTCTTCCCACCTTTTTCTCATTCCACTCTTAAAAGGTTTGTTTATTGAAACATCAGGTGGCTGCAAAACACTCGTCGTTCCTCCGGGTATTTCTAAAACGTCTAAACCTTCATTATTCAACGCTCTAACTACATCATCACGGACATGACTGCGATGCCGATCAACAAAAACTACACCCTTATTTTTAAAAAATCCATTGGGCCTTGCCCGAATAACTTGTGGAATGTAAGTGGAAATCATTAAATCTCCTATCATATTGGCATGCGGTGCTGTTGTCACTACAATGTCTCGGGGGAACTTGCCTCTGGGCTTCTTTTTTAATTTAAAAATTACGGTGGGCGGGAGTTTGTCTCCTGAAGCTGTATAACCTAAAACTACGGTAAATCGCACTTTATCGCTTCCTGTAGTTTTAATTAGAACTTCGCGGGTACCTTGAAACTCAAGTGTTGAACCCCGGGGCATATCGAACCACATCGGAGTTTCGTCAAAAGAAATAATAAATTTTTTTTCTATACCCATAGTCTTTTCACGCGCCTTTTTAAGGAAGTCTGTAACAACTAAGGGTAAATCCTCAGGAAGCTTCTGTGCAACTTGTGTGCGAGCACGTTTTACCAGATTGTGCCGATTCTTAAAACGTACAACCCAACCACGCGAAAACTGGGCATTTTCAACACCAAGCACTTCTCCTAACTCTTTAGCTTTCCTCCTAACCATAAGTGTCGTGACTGCCATATTTTCTTCCCGTTTTTTTTTTATATAATCTAATAGTTCTTTTTCTAACGCAGGGTACATAGCTTTTCGCCCACGACCTTTGAGGACTCGTGCTTGACCTTTGTTTGTTACAGCCTCAAGTTCTGTTTTCTGCTTTCTCCATTCTTGAACTCTTTTTCGGTCAACATTATAAAACTTTGCCACGCTGCGATTCGAGGTGTCTTCCGCATATGCTATAACTTCAAGTTTAAATGTGATGGTAAAACTTCTATTTGTGCGAACTAAATCTTCCATGTTTATTTGTTCGCGAAATACATAAATAATCTTATATATGTAAAAATTTAGTGTTACGAAATAAAAAAAATTCTACATATTAATTTGATTAAGCCATAGTGACCCGGATCAATTTCATTAATATACATCGGTTTTTTTTTTTAAAAAGTATAAAGGACAAAAAATGTGCGAAAAAAACCGCCGAAATCAGATAACCTGTTACGATCTTACAGTATATGACCAAGATAGTCATATGTAATAGCAAATGTCATAACAAGTCATAGAAAAAAACTGTTTGATAAATTAATGTAAAATTTAAACGAAACTTGTAAAAACGTTTTATTTGAATAGAATGTGAAATTCGGCAAATTTTTTTTTTTCGGTTTTTCTTATATATATCATGGAAGATGATTTAACTATTTATTTTTGCAGATCTTAGACGCCAACATTCTTTAAATAGAAAGACACAAGATAGATGCTTAACTATGCTGTGTTCGCTACATCCAAAAATACCGCTCATGGGCGTTATTTTGGAAAAAACCGGTTTCTAAAAAATAAACTATATATTCAAAATAACGCCCATGCGCGTACTCGAAATAACGCCCACGTATTCAAAATAGCGCGCCCCGGCCCGCTATTTCGAGAATCTACGGTAAGTTTTTTGTCTTGTTCCTCATTTTTAGTATTGTGTATAACAACAAAGAATGTATACTAGTATTTTCCCTTCTGCTATTGAGCAACCTATATAACTTTTACTCTTTTTTTCATTTCTTTTTTTGTGTTTGTTCAATTATGTATTGAACAATTTTGACCAACTAACTCTTGACTAGTGACTGTCATCCTAACAGATAACACTGTCTAGCAGTATTGGCACTTCAAATGACCAATAACCAAATAACTAAATGAATCAGTTATTGGTCATTTGGTCATTTATATTTGAATTAACTAAATGACCTGATATAAAAATTATAAATTTATTTGCCTGTATCTTATTGGCTAGCATGTGGATGGTTGTTAAATCACATGATGCTAGCAATTTTAATACATATATAATAATATGATCTGGCATTTAGGATCATCTAGAATCAAATGACCAGTTATTTCCCAACACTGCTATACAGTACTCTTGGCTTAATGACTAACAATACTGATCATATATATCATGTTTCATCACTGATTGGATTACTAATAGCCAAATTATGGGTAGAAGATAGTTCGAGACAAAAGCAGCCGCGATACTTACATATCTTGATGCTTAAACATCAAACAGCTATTATAACAAAATTTTTACAGTAAATCATAATAGAAGTCACGACTGTTAATTCATTACAAAAGCAAGTAAGTCTTGTAACAAAATTTTTAACAATAGAAATCATGACTGTTAATTCTTATGCAAACTAACAACTACATGCTGTGTTATTGCAATAGCCAAGTATAATGAATTATGACAGAAATCACGACTGCAATTTCAATACAAACTGACTCAACTATATGCTGTAATAGCAATTAAATTTTATGGTAAAATCCTGATAGAAATCATGACTGTTAATTCCAATACAAACTAACTCAACTACAGACTCATAGCTCGTAAGTTTCATAACAAATTTTTTATATAATTTCTGATAGAATATTTTTAATATAAACCAACCAAACCTTAACTTAACCATTTGTCACAATAGTCAGTAAGGTTTGCAACAAAATTTATTACAGTGTGATAGTAATTTCAATACAGAAACTAATTCAATATTACTGCATAATGAGCACCACAATTATCAGTTAGTTGGAAAATTTTTTTATAGTAAACCATAGTGCTGTAGAATTCACAATGGTAATTCAACACAAACTGTGTATCATGTATCATGGTTAGGGATTGGCAAATCGAAGATTTTTGAAAATACTGCACAGGCTGCGCGGCATGCGCAGCATGCATTATGGCCACCGCGCTAAATTTCCTGCACATTCCGACCTTCCGACAAATTCCGCCTGCACAGGGGTCCATTCCTAATAATGATAGCTTTCATAGCAAAATTTTCACAATAAATCATGATAGAATTTACGACTATGATTCGAACACAAGCTATCTCATCATAGTAGTTTGTAAGCAAAATCTTTTACAATAAGTTATGATAGAAATTGAATTTCGATGTTACTGCAATACTAACTTAACCACATATTGTGTCATCGTGATAGCTCATAAGTTTTATAATAGAATTTTTTACAGTAAATCAAAAAGAAATAACCGGTATGACAATTTCAATACAATCTAACCCATAGTTAGCTAACACAGTAAAGTTATGGCTGATGACATGGTGAAATTATAAGAATTAAGAAATAAATAAAGGAACTTTAAATAAAGGGTCTTAAAATCCATCTAAGAATGCCGAACTTTGTTATTTTTGATGAATAAGATTGAGTAAAATAATTCTTTAGTAAACATGAGAAAAAGTTTTAACTTTACACGAATACATTTACCGTAATAAGTAACAACAACTTACATAATTTGCTATAGAACTACCTACACTAAATTCTATCATAATATTTTGATACACAAAAAAATTAATAATTATATTTTGCATAGCTCACTGCATTTACCCGATGCATTTCTTGTTTTTTTTTTTGTTAATCAATAAATGGATACCGGTTTTAAAATTACATACGTATGTCATTTTTTATTAATTTACAAATAACATGTCAATTAATAATTAAAAAATGGCGCGAAGCACATGTATTTACCATTGCATAAATATATATCAAATTATCGTGTAATCACAAAATTTATTATTGTTTAGACCAGTTCAAAAGACTGGTTCGGACCGCGGCCCTTGCCGGGCCGTAACATCCCTAAAGCAAGTGTTTATTTTTGTTTGTAAAAATGTTACACGGATTTGCAAACTATGCGAAGTGATGATAGGTCACGTGATCGAAAACGAAGCAACCATATATCTTTGCGTGCGTGTGTATGTACAGTACGTAAGATCGAGTGTTGCACCAAATTCCACAATAGGAAAAATGACTGAGGGTTAAAAATCACATGCAAATAACGTAGCGGCATATGTCAGCGTCAGACAATGGAGTAAGTATATAGTTGTTCAATAAATCCTTTTTTGTATGATGACGCAAGACGAAACTCTAATGAACTCGCAAAAAAAAAAAAAAGAAAAGAACAAGAAAAAAGGAACAAGAACAAAAACAACAAAAAAAAATGAACAAGAAAAAAAACAAAAACAAAAAAAAAAAAAAAACAAAATTTGTTAAATAATTTTCTAGTAAGTAATATTAG
>QKWP01000335.1:13590-63993 GCA_003550325.1 Gigaspora rosea
TTTTTTTTTTTGTAATTTAAGTGATAAATCTTAAATTTTAGTTTATAAGCTTATGAACTTAAAAGTGTAGGGAGCCAACAGCGCCCTTATTTACACTTTAGTTTGTCACTCTTTGCAGTTTGTCACCTTTCATCAGTTTCACCATTTCGTCATTTGAGAGTTTAGTTGACGAAAAACGAAACTAGGTTTGCATTTCGTCAGCGCGAAACTTCGAGGTTTCGTCTAACAACTATAGGTATGTATAAAAATACAGAATAGACGACGCGATACTGAACCCGGAAACAAGAAGTTTCTCGATCCTCCAGACACTCCCCCAAAAGCTGACGCTGCCATTTCTCTGTTATGTCTCTCTGCTCACATGTCTCTGCGACATGTCTCTGCTCACAGCCGGCTCGCCTTCGGCGAGCGGGAAACCACCGGCTTATCAATCCTGCGGCGACTCCCGACGCAATAATTTTTGCTAATTTTTCGGGATGTACTTGCCGTTCCTGACCAATCTCGGTCAGTCATTCACATTTGTGTCACATGCTGTGCTAACATATCAATCAATAATATTAATACCCGCGTACCATCATACACCACGTTACAATTATAAATTTTTAATTTTAATGTGTAACTTGATTACCAAACAAAAAATTAAAAATACATAATTTATGATTTAATGGATTTAATGTAACCTATAATCAAGTAGTACAATAAAATCAAATATTTCTTAAATTGTCAACTTCATTAAAGATCTTTAAATAGAACTTTATGATGTTAATTTAGTAAATATTTGGTTCAAATATTTAGATTTCTTGCGTCATACATATAATTTAGGATTTGATTTCAAATATTTAGATTTCTCTCCATAAATATAATTTAGGATTTAACTTCAAATATTTAGATTTTTTATGATAAACATGGGTTAGGTACTGGTTAGGTACTATAGAAAAATGGTGAAATCGACAAAACAAAAGATCTTCGGAAGATCAATTTTTATGTTATAAGAAAATACAAACTTTAAAGAGCTATACTGCAAAATTTTATTATACAACTGCTTTTGAGTTTTAAGTGAAAAATGATCCTGATCTTATTCTAAATTGATTTATATAAAAAAGAAATTTTGAAAATTCGTCGATTTCCCTCTTTTTACTGCACTCAGCCCACATTATTTAGACGAATAATAATTAATTTACAGCTATATTCATAAATTCGGGACATCCTGAAAAAATTTGCCAATAATTATTCAGTCGAATTCGATAAGTTATTAACGTCGGAGTGATTAGTACATGATCAGTAACAAAAAATTTTTTTGAGCTACTACATCTTATCCAATATGTATGATATGTCATTTGTAAAAAATTTATGCCAAAGACTGTTCTTCTTTTTCTTGCCAATTAATAGATCTTCACTAAAACAAGTTCTGAACGTAAGTTGGACTTTCTTAATGAATATGTAAATAAATCGAATTTAAATGATCAAACAAGTAAAATTATGAAACTTTCTACTTTAAGTTCGCTTTGTGAATTTTTATTGTATAATTAGCTTTGGTAACTTTATAGCACTTATAGCAATTTTTTTATTGAATATATCTATTTAAAAAAAATTAAATTATCAAATGGGCCTTTACATTAATTAACATCCCATATCACACGAGTAGGCGCTAACAAAAAAAAAAAAAGGTTAAATACGATCAAGAGTTTGTCAGCTGGTTCGAAAAATGCGACTCAAGTTGAAATAGGAGGTCAAGATTTATTAATTTTTGCAGACGATGTTTTAATAATTGTCGCGGCTGATGAAAATATAAGATCTGTCAAATCCACATATATTCTTTAAATATCAAATCTACCCTAAACTCTAATCTAACCCTAAAAAAAACCCCCGAAAAAAAAACACCTCAAAAAGATTTTAAAATTTCATATCAAAATAGGTTCAAATTTCAGCATCAGCATCAACCACAACAATAATTATGATAAAGTTCAAAATAAAGTTTTTATAATTATAGTATTGTATAATATTTATTTAAAGTAGTGGTAATTTCTTGAAATTATTTGAGAACTCGACCCACAAAAGATCTGTTAACACCCAAGTGTCTGGCAATTACTCAAACTGGCAAACTTTCTAAATTCTCTTCACTATATATTTCTTATAACGGCTATGTTTTAAAGTATTGTCTGTTATGTTTGATGAATTAAAAAATCTTAGATATCTGATATTGATTTGTAATGGTACAAATTAGTGATGGAGATTTCTCAAATAATTTATGCGCCAGATGTTTACATATTTCCAGTTGGTCATTATTATCCTTTTTCCTTATTTTTCATTATTTCTTAATAATATAGTTTCCTTTATTTGTCTTTTCGTATAATGTATATAATTAGCCCCGTGCGTTTCATTGTCTCGGATAAATCTTTAGCCGTATGATTGACGGATCACGCTATTACTATTTTAGTCTATGAGAACGTTTAAGTGCATCATATGTTTTGACTATTTTAAAGTTAGGGTAACAGGTAAGGTGGTTTAAAGGTTAGGGGCGATCTTAATTAGTAAAATCACATCCCCAACATTTTTTATTGGTGAATCAATATAGGTTTAGATTCCTTGTATTCTATGTTTTTTCTTATCCGTGTTGATCAAAACAAACAAGTTGATTGGCCATAAGTCACATGATTGCTCAAAGCATCGCGAGACTAATGGAAAGTATAGATCTTGATCGTATAATTGAGCATTGGAGAGGTTTGACGGATGGAAAGTCATGGAAGTTTTGTCAATGATCTTAATGATATCATGCATTCGTTAGTTCCTCCCCGAATCTTTGGAAAGGAATTCTCGAATGTTTAAAAACCCGATGTTTCGCCTTGCTTGTGTTTTCTTCAAGCTCTATATGAGTGATTCCTCTTTTATAATAAAGTCTTCTGAGTGAATTCTTGTTATATCGTATTGACTGATTATTACGATTATTTGGTTATTCAATTTATTTGATTATTGTTTAATTATTGGTATCGTGAACTGAGTGATTCATGATCGATTGATTTATTAATACATTTATTATTTGTTTATTACATATTCTCCCTCTCTATTTATTATAAACCCGTCTTATTTCTTTTACCCCAAAACATTTTGTTATTCCCTCCAATCCATCTAACACGATATCACTTTAGATCCGTTACGATTATTTACTATCCTGAGGCGTGTTGTCTCTCTCCTGTTTGATAGTAACACAGATAGCCATCATTGTAATTGGTTGATTTTTGTAGATCATTCGGTGATATTTGAGTAATCGATTTTTTATTTCTACTTATTTAAAGACATCGAAGTCTGAGAGTAACTTTATTAACGAAATATTGAGACCTTTAAATACATTTTCCTTTACTATTAACTGCTACGCTAAACTCCCTGGGACTCTAATAATCCACTACAACTCAATGTTCCGCGTGAGCAACCTGTGTTTTTGTAAGCCATCCGCAACTTCCGTGCCACGATTGTGAGCAAAATTTAGAATAATTGTGCCTAAGCCACAATAATGGATCACCAAACATTAATCATCTAATGTCTATCGTATGATGTACCAACTAAAGAAATAAACAAATAATAATATAAGAATAAAAAAAAAAATTAAATAAAATAAAATAAATGAAATAAATAAAATAAATGAAATAAATGAAATAAATGAAATTTAATTAAAGGAACTCCCCCAAGTATCGACTCTATGTCACGAGAACCAGTGATAGTATCTACTCTTGCATATCCCCGGTATCTACCCGTAGATACGTATGTGCCAGTGGTGGATACCGCAGCCACTTATTTCATCGAGTAATACAAAATCCTAACAAAGAAAAGAACAATCAAGATTCCGAACACATGCGAAGGAGAAATAAAGAAAAGAAACCGAAAATACCCGAAAACTAATGTTTAAATCGACTAATTAAAATGACAGGAACGAAATTTTACATATAGTCCCATTGCTATATCCTCTTTTACTAACGCTCTAGCCCTAAACTTCTATCTTCACGCACTTACCAAATTTAATTTCCTTTTTTTGGTTAGTGTTACTCGCAAAAAGTAAGTAAAGTCGGTAGACACCTACAGATACGCACGTACGTACGCGTGCACATGTACATACGTACGTACATCATTAGTACAAATGAATTACCGCATTTATATATGTTGTGTAAAAATATGATGTTCCGATCGATTCAATTAAGTTATATATATCTATATGCATAATTTGAGATCATGTGACTAATATAAATATTATACGAATACTGTATCTCTGGTTGAAAACAGAAATATGATAATATGATACTTTTAAAGTTAGTTCCGCTGGAAGGCTTATCATTTCGAAAATTGCCAAACACTTAGGATGTCAACATATCTTCTATAAATCAGGTTCTCAAGCACTTTCAAAGATATAGATGTGTTGAAGCACTTTTGTCGTTTTCAGGAAAATTACATTCACTAAACATGAACGATCTAAAAATATCAAATCCGAGATAGAACTTTGGTTGAGGCATAATATTAGTCTTGTAACAATTGGATACACCGACTTGGATATACACATAAGTAATATTATTTTTCTTTTTCATAGTGAATGTGGGTCGTATAACAGTTGTTATACGCCAAATAGACTCACACAAACTCACAGTATAACAGAAAAAGAAAAATAAATCCGTTATTGAATGTTCCGCATCCAATAACAGCGTATCTGGCTTTGAATTTAATGTGCTTGACAACCTGAGCCCCTTCGGGGCCCAGGTTAGCACATTAAATTCAAAGCCAGATACTTCTTTTATTTGTCATCCAAAATGATCATCCCGTGATCCTTCGGATCACGGTATTCTCATTTCTCCTGCCAAATAAAACTGTTATTGGATGCTACACATCCAATAACTATTTATTATATGCGCCTGTTCATGTAATATATTTGTTATAAATATCCAGAGCTTTTTTTATATTTCTTGCTAAAGTTAATTGGTTGACAAGGGCAATCTTAAATTTTCATGCAAACTAGATTCATTAATATATTTCTTACTAAGGCTTATTGGCTGACAAGAACAGTCTTAAATTTTCATGCAAATTAAATTCATTAATTATTTATGATAGACAAGCGTTCGATGAGAATTAATAATAATGTTGACATTGTTATGATAATCTGTAAAAATCATGATGCAAAAATAGATAATTTTTATTATACGATTATGCCGAAATCATAAACTTATTCGAATCGGATGGAACATAAGTGTTCAAGGAATTATCAAGTAGCCGTAGCCCAGCCGGGGTTATGAAACCAATTAATTAAGTTTTGCATGGCTTAATATATAAATGAATTTAAATTTTATTTAAAGAAATAGAAGTTCCGGACATTCCCTTTATGTAATCACAAATTCGATTTTTTTAAGCGTCAGTTTTTTTTTTTCTAGAGACTCTAATTTGAAACCCTCCTAAATTTTAATGCATAATGACAATAAAAATTTTTTTTTCTTTAACCCCGTTGATGGACGCCGAATGGCGTATATGATAAACTTTAATTTAAGGCTATATTGCATTGATCATTTCTATGTTTAGAATAGTTTATATATGTATGTATGTATGTACATAATTAAATATTATCGGTTTGTACTGAATAAGGAATATAATACAAATTTGCCGCACATTATATAAAAAGAAAAAAAAAAAAACGAAAAAAAAAGAGAAAAGAAATTCCGATGCCACATGGGAAAAGCATCCAATCAAATGACCGAATTTATCAATCACATACAGGTATTACATGAATGAGTACGTAATAAACCAAAAAGTATGATAATATTGCAATGGCAAATGATAATGTATAGTTGAGATCAAGTTATTTCGGGAAATAATTACGTATCAATTTTTAATAAAGTATAAAATCTGATAATTCGGCCTTACAAGCTGTGTTTGTTTTATAATGTAAACATTAGATTTCAGTTTACTACAAGTATTTCACATTCCTTTTATTTCTTCTTCAAAAAAACTCTCTTCCAAACTCTTTTTTTTTTTTTTTTTTTTGACAAAATGTCTTATTTGTTCTCCTATTTTATAATTTCATTATTTTTTAATTATATACATCTTGGACAATGTTCGAGCTTCTCTGGTGGAAGCAACTATAAATCATACTATACAAATAATAAATTGTATATTATCGGGCTTTCCGACTTTTTTTATATAGATTTAACAAATTATGATGGAAATACCCCTATTAATTCATCTAATTGGATTCAAGTCAATAATAATCCAGGCGTTAGTTTATCACAGTGGCCATTTTTAGGTGGTAAAGCAAATGATAAATTTTTTTTTATTGACGTTGCCACTATTGGGACATCTGCTGGAGTACATATTGATACTTTTGACACTACGTTAAACAAATGGGAAACAAATACTAGTTTTACGGGAAAACCTAGTCAATTTGAAAAGAGACCATGGACTGTTGATGGAAGTACGGGAAAAGCCTACTCATTTCAACAAATTTCTGGCCCTATAGATATTTTTGATACTGTTAACTTGGTGTGGTCAAATAGTTCATTAATTCCTCAAACATATCAAACTTTTGCCTCTTCTTCTTTTTCTGCTCTATATGCTCCATCCCAAGTTTTATTATCAAATGGCCAAATATTATATTTTCCTTGTGAACCTCCTTCAACTTTATATACAACTGGTGATAATACAATGACAAACATATTATCTTATAGTATTAGCACAGATTCATGGAAACTTATTGTAAGTTTTTTAATACTGTATATTAGTGATTAATTGTATTAAAAAGTAGTTAAGTAATTAATTTTTACGTAAAAATATATAGAACACGACAGGTCAAGTACCTAGTAAACGTAGTGACTACTCTGTAGTTTCAAGTAAGTATTATAAATTTAATATAAATTCAACAAAAAAAAAATGTTTTTTAAATGAATTATGTTATTTACAATAATTTTTATTTTAGCTTTAGATGGACGCGTTATTTTATATGGTGGAACGAGCAATAATTTAAGTGCTAGCCCATCTATCGTAGTATTAAATACTTCTAATTATACATGGTCAACACCTTCAGAAGCAAACCCTGTTGGACCATTAACCTCACATACAGCATCCATGGTTAATAATTATATGACTGTGGCATTTGGTAATTATAATTATCTTACATCTTATATACAAATATATCAAATAAAATTAACTTTCATTTTCTTTTATTTTAAGGTATAAATAATAATAAAAATAATAAAAACGTTTATAAATTGGACATTTCTGATCCATTAAATTTTAAATGGTCATTACTATCCTCTTATGATGATTTAACTTCTAATTCAGGGCCGAATAATAATTTAATTATTGCAATTGTCGTTAACGTAGGAATAATAATAATCGGTATTTTATCTTTTGTGGGGTATGCTCTGTATAAGAAGAAACCTAGACCAAACAAGAATTACATTCCGACTTAAGTAGCTATAGTAGTAGCTTTTTAAAATTTTATTAATTTTTAAACCATATTTAATAAGCATTTAAACCATTTATGTATTTTTTTTTTCGGAAAATATAATGTTAATATTACATCGTATAGTACATATGCATAAAAAATTGCGCATTTTGCGTTATGATTTTTGGCATATATGCCTAGGTTTTACATAATAAAAAATTTTTTATAGAATTTTGTCAATCTTATAGTGAAAGGAAGTATGGTTAACAGGCATCCAGAATAAAAATGTACTAAAAAATATGCAACTGACTGATAATTTATTTGGTTCAACAATAAGATAGCTGTCGCGCTAGAAATCAGGAACGAAGACAATATCTAATTATTTATAATTGGCTGGAGCTAAAGGAAGCGAAGAAAAGGCTTTTCAAATCTTACGCTACTAAATTTTTGAAAATGTCTGGTGTCACGCTATAATGTGCCGTGAACCAGGATAACCTACTTCTGAAGGAGATTTTCCATTCTGAGAAAATGCCGATTATTGTTTGTGTCAGAAACGCCATCTATTACGTAATTTTAATAGGTTGTGGGGGATTAGCAGTCTATCTCGTCTATATATTACACATAAAAATTATAATTGGCTACTAATTCGACCATGGAAGGGGAGGGTATGACCTTCTAATAAAAAGAAATTACATAATAAACTGCTCTTAAATTTTTGTTGGTTTTTTTTCTCCTGAATTTTTAATTATTTTTAGCTATCCATTCATATGTTGTAATGTTAATCAATATTTTGATCACGTACTGATAGTGTTTAGATGATTATAAATATAATGAGCTGTACGAGAAGTTACACAAGGTTTATAAAAATTTTTTCAGTCCAAAAACTGAGTGTCAAATAAAAAAAAAAAACTTTAAAATGCTTTGAAAAAATTAGATTTAAGCCCATAGCATATATGAATATAATTAAACAAATTAAGTACTAGTCCGGGAGTAAGCGACAGTAGTATCATAGTAGAAAATTTGGTGAGAATTTAATATAAATTTTTATATTAACATGAAATCCACAGCTTTTCAAAGTAAAGTTAATTTTTTACTAAGTTAACCTTCTTTTTACCTCTAATAAAAGTTGTAGTGCTAGTTTTTATGAATCTAATGATGGTTAAAATTAACTTGGCAATTCTTGAAATTTTTTAACTTTTTCTTGTATTTATATAAAATTTCTTTGTAAATTTAAAGAAATTTTATATAAATACAAGAAAAAAAGTTAAAATATCAGGAATTACCAAGTTAATTTTAACAAACTTACCATCATTAGATTCATAAAAACTAGCACTACAACTTTTATTAGAGGTAAAAAGAAGCTAACTTAGTAAAAAAATTAACTTTATTTTGTAGCAGCTGTGGATTTTATTTTACTATAAAAATTTATATAAATTTTCACCAAATTTTACTATGAAATTACTGTCACTCACTCACGAACTAGTACTTAAATTATTAAAGAAAATACTAAATAGAAATTTTTTTATCAATTTAATAATGATATTAAATTCTGTAAAATATATATTTAAATTAATTGGAATTAGAAAAGATTATTTATTTATACTAAGAAAATTTATTAACTAAAGGATTAGTTAAACAAATACAATAGTATCAACTTTAGTTTTTATATTTATTAATACTAATATTTATAAATATTTTTCTTTGGATTAATATTTAAAATACAATACAATTAATAATTTATAATAATTTACATTCCAACTAACAAAAGTATATGCTAATTTTATTGAATATTTTAATTTTTTTAAAAAAATCTATTTAATAAAATTATTTATAAAAATATTCTTTGTATTGAAAGTTATTACTAGCTATTATTATATATTAAATTTATAATATTTAATAAAATATTAAAGACTAAAATTCAAAGTACAGATTATAATAAAAAAAATTTAAAAATATAAATAATTATAAACAAACTGTAAAAATAAAATAAAAATATTATTATAACAAGATTTTAGCAAGTACAATATTATCTAATTCAGTACATATATACAGTAATAAGAGAGGTATCAAAAATTAGATAATTTTTTTAGGGAGTAAAAAAAAGTTAAAATTATATATAAGGAACCTAACCAAATATATATTAAGAGAGAGGAAGTGAGTAGGCCTTTGATAAAAAATAATAAAGTAATTAATGATATATCTCTAATTAAATACAAAATATATTAATACTCTATTTTTTAACAAATTGGTATATTATAAGTTATATATTTTTAATTAGTGTTTTAAGTTTATATTTTTAGTATTTATATATAATAATTTTGACAAGATATAGATGAGATTTTCTAATTATAGCAATTAAAAATTTTTATAATTCATTTAGATTAGGGTTAGAGAATATATTAAAATAAGAATTAGAAAAGTTTTAGTAGTAAAATTGCTCAAGAAAAACTTTTTATTAGAGCACTAAAGGTGATTTTTTATACTGCTTTTTGAAAAACATGTGATTTTTGACAAGACAAATATATGGTTTAAATTTTTTAAATCATGTTATATTATATCAAATTGTAATTATCCATTGAATAATTTGCTACAAATTATCACATATTTGGAAAAACTTATTTAAATTCTGGCACATTTGTATATAATATTATAAATCACTAAATAAGGACTCTGAACAATCTATATAAGATTATATTTGAAAAATTGCTAATAGAGGCCCTTTTTTTAAAAAAGGTTATATTTGAAAAGTAGGTATTAGGTCCCTAAAATATATATAAATAGGTTAAGTTAATTATAAAATACCAAAAATAGAAAAATCTGCAGAAAAACCTCAAAAATAAGCAAAAAATTACTATAAACAAAAATGATCTGTATAAAAGCACCAAAGATAAGCAAACTAATATCTGATCTATTTATGTATATTTCAAGGTCCTGGTATTGGATAAAAAGGTTATATTTGAAAACAGCTAATAGGCAAAATGAATATATTTAAAAGAATGCTAATGGAATAATTTTTATAAATCTTATATTTGAAATGTGAATTAATTATTTATTTAGAGAATAAAATATTTTTTTTAGAGAATGAAATTGGTTTTATTGTTTTTTTTGTTTTTTTTTTTTGCTTTTAGAAATGTAACTGTTTTTTTTTCTTTTTTTTTTTTTTAAAAAATAACCAGTTTTTTTTTTTTAGAAAATGTAATATAGTTTGTTGTTTTTTATTAGAGAATGTAACTTTGTTTTTTTTTCATTTTTTTTAAAAAATATAACTTGTAACTCTGTTTTTTTTTTTTACTAGAAAATATAACTTTGTTTTTTTTTAGAGAATATTATATTTTGAAAAAGTTAAAATTGGGTAAAGCTTTTATCTGATATTTAAAATATAGCTTATATATATTGTGCCTCAGATCGATTCTTGTGTCAGATCTAATCTGACGCGCGTCAGATGCCGATTTTTAGGTGATGCATGTCACCTGTTGATAGGCTATCTGATGTGTAATCTGAGGTTTTAAACTGATGCATGATTATAATAGTATTATAATTATATTAATTAATCAAATTTAACTTTTTTTATTATTATTAATAAAATTAAAAAAAAATAAATAAATAAAAATAAAAAAAAACAAGCGCAACAATAAAATCATAATGATTAGCGAATCGTACTACTACTATTTAATTAAAAACATAATTGAATACAAGCATAACGAATTATAAAGCTGTACAACTACAAATTTTTGTTGATATAAAAATCCACACACCAAAACTAAAATGAACAACCCAATAGAAATAAGCACAAACAAATGGTGCAATCTACGTGAAAACTCTACAATAGTATGAAAATAGATATATATACAGCAAAATGACTCGAAAACAACAAACTCGCATTACTGAATCCAACACAATGACCAATAATAATAATTCCAAAAGAAGACTCTAACAACGAAATCACACCCAAAAAAGAAGTGTCAGTAAATGCATAACTATACACAAGAGATAAAGTATTAGTTATTACAGATAAAAAAAAACAAGTGATAAACTAACTGATTTAACGATGAAAATTCAAAAGCCACGACAAAATCACTCCTAAAAAGAAGAAACAAAATCTTAACTGGAATATAAGCTAGTAATATATAAAAAAATATATATATATATACAGTGATGGCAATTTAATCGGCCAAACAAAATTTAATTGGCCATCGGCCAATACAAAATAATTTGGCCAAAAATGGCCAAATTTTACGGCCAAAGTTGAATGTCAATTGGCCAGGCCAAATAAAATTATTTGGCCGATATGGCCATTGGCCAATGGACAAATGGCCAAATGGCCAAATTTCTCTAAATAGTAATAAAAAAAAAAAGTATATAAAAATACTGTATGAAAGCATATTACGGTAATATATATGATAACTTAAGTAATACTTGTTAAGCTATATAAAAAAAATCTAAGCAAAAGTTTAATAAGTTATATAAAAAATAATTTAAGCAAAAATTTTATAAGTTATATTAAATAATTTAACTGAAAATTAATAAACTATATAAAAAAGTAATTTAAAAAAATTTAGAAAATCATATAAAAGTATAATTTGAACAAAGGTTTAATAAGTAATTTGAGCAAGGTAATTTGTGCAAAGGTTTAGTAAGCAAAGGTTTAGTATAATTTGAGCAAAGGTTTAGTAAGTTTTATAGAAAAACTACTTAAATTAAAATTTAATAAATAATTTAAGCTAAGGTTCAGCGAGTTGTATAAAAAAATGATTTAAAGAAAGTTTAATAAGTAAGGTTTAGTAAGTAATTTGAGCGAAGTTCAGTAAGTAAGTTTAGCTAAGGTTCAGTTAGTTATCTAAAAAAATAATTTGGGCAAAGGTTTAATAGTAAGTAATTTTTTGAGTGAAGGTTTAGTATGTAATTTAAGTCAAAGTTTTATTATTTACTATGTATTTTGTTATTATTAAATAGTTAGTTGATTTACGCAATAAAAACTTTTACTTATTTCGTCAAATGGAAGTTTTTAAATACTCCAATTTCATTTCCAATTTCAAAATTTTAATACATAAATAAGATTTTTTAAATTCTAATTTATTCCAAAATATGCTATTTTTTTAATTCTAAAACCCTTAATCTATTATTTATTTTAAAAGATCGAATGATTTATTTTATTAAAGATATCTAAATCTGGGCCTTATTAAACATGAAGTTAAAAAGTATGTAAAGCATATAAATAAACTTCATTCTAGCTATATCTTTAAATGCTTAAAGTTATATAATTAATTAGTAATAAACATGTATTAATATTGGACCAATCAGATTACTAGCTTTATTTGGCCGTTTTGGCCAAAAATGAAATTTATATTTTTGGCCTTTTGGCCTCGGCCATTGGCCGCGGCCATTGGCCAGCCAAATGGCCAAGTGACATCACTGTATATATATATAGCGAAATTTAAAAGCTTATTCAAAGTCTTAAGAAAACCCAAAAAAAAATTTTTTTTAGATTTTGATGATTTTGTGTCAGATTACAACCCACATATATCAGATGACCAATCGACAGGTGATGTGCATCACCTGAAAATCAGCATCTGATGTGTGTCAGATTAGATCTGATGCAAGAAGCGATCTGAGGCACAATATATATACAAATATAAAAGTGCTAACCAAAAAAAAATTTACAATAATGCTTAATTATAAGATCACATAGATTATCTGGGCCCTACTGAATATATAATATAGATCTATTATATATTTTACCAATTATAAAACTCTTAGTAGACCCTGGGTATAGTATATGGCTAAAGGTTTATTCTATAGTATAAAAATTTAAAACATATATACAATTTGTATTTATAATATGCAATTAGATTTTTTTTAAAAAAAACTATATTTAATTAAAGAAGTTCTGCAATTTGTACTCAGATATAGTAAATATTTAGTCCACTATTTAGAAAAATCTTATATTAGTAACTTATAATACTAAACAAAATTTAATTTAGCAATTAAATTAAATAATTATTAATGGGTATCTATAAAATTTTTTAAATTAAGTACAATAGCAAAATATTATTTGAATTTAATATTTTTGCACATGTGCGCCGTAGTGTACCTCATATTATTTGGTGTGACATAAAATCAAACCAACCAAAATAACCCTTTTTTTTTGTTAGTTAGGGTTAGGATGGGATTAAAATAGTATGTAGGCGAAAAAAGGATTTTATAGTAAAATTTTGCAAGAAATTTTTTTTTGTTAGAGCATGAAGAGTGGTTTCATAAACAAAATTATGATCCATAAGCGATTTTTTAAAAGATTGTTATTTTTTCTCAATTTCATATTATACCTAATCCTACGATCTGATTGGTTTATAAGATAGGTGTGTTACAACAGGCCTGGAAAACTAAATATAAGGTCCCACCAAAAAAATCCAAAATACATACCTATGCGATGCGCAATATGATTGGCTATTTGGCTATTTTTTTATCCAAATATGGGTCGTCTAAAGCCATGTACCCATGTGATATTTTTGTGTAAATCAACCAAATGGAGTCGCAAAATTTTGTTTATACAGATCAGTCCAAAGAAGCCAAAAACCAAAAAAAAACACGAGAGCATAAAAACAGCATTCTAAACCTATTTTGGGCCATTAATAAAAAATGTCAGAAAGGTAATTTTACCTATATTGATTCTAATTCTAACCCCAATCCTAATACTAAACAGTTTCTAATACGAATTTTAACTAAAATTTCAAAAAATCACGTGGGTACATGGTTTTTTTTTTTAATATTAAGGTGACCACTTAGGTACCCTAGCACTTTATTGGTCCAACCGGGTTGGCCCAGTCAATATGACTGTGCCACATATTACATTTGTATAACGAGAGTACAACTAGCCACACGTACAACTTTTGGTTGTCTAATTTAAGTAGTCCGCCTGAAGGTTCTACACTAGATGCCATACCTGCAACCCAACTAGGGGATTGCCTATTTAAACTCTCTGGCTTCTACCCATGTTCAATGTTCCTTCCAATATACCCTTTCGAGTAATTCACTATTAAAAGTACCCTGAGGCTTTAGCTAAACACCTATTAGAGAGCATTTGCCTCTGTGGTAAACCTGGTAGAGTGATACCTGTCCCCCACAGGTATTCACCTACACTTTCGATAACTTACGCATTCACCGAGGCAAACAACTTGCAGTCAGGGGTTACCCTGCAACTGCTACCATTACCTACTACTGCCCTTGTAGAGTTTACTAGACCCCAGTACCCGGTCAGTCACTCTTTGGATCCTTTTCCCCAGTTATCCCAGACTACCAATCTAGTTGGCCCGGAAGGATCGGTCTGCCAGGCTTTAGGTGCCTAAGGTCTTCCTTTCATTGGTTTATGCTTCTATAACACATGACCTTTTCCTCCGGTACGACTCCGGTGGCCAGGTTGGTGGGCCCCTTTGCTATAGGGGCTCTTGCCCGTCCAGTTTTCCGGTCAGTCATCGCTAAGATCCTTTTCCCCAGTACTGTCGAAAGTCTAGCTACCTCTCCACTTGGGACTTGCCAAATGGGTTTATGTTTCTCTGGTTCCTTGGATTTTTCTGTGTAATGAGACACAATTCGCCTGAAAGCTCCCATTCAAGATGGTAACCAAGGACTACAGGTAGTGTAGAACTCCAGATAATTCTAAAATAGGTGGTATGCTTAAACTGGACATTTTTTTGGGCCAAACTCGTCTAAATTCTGGTCAAAATTAAAATTAAATTTTAATTTTAACCAGAATTTAGATGAGTTCAGCCCAAAAAAATGTCCAGTTTAAGCATATCACCTATATTAGAATTATCCGGGGTCCTAGTAGTGTACCCAACCGATCGACAAGACACAGTTACCAGAACACAGATCTATTTTTCAAAAGTGTCGCCAGTGGGATTTGAACTCTAGACCTGCCACTTGGGGGGTGACAACTTACCAACTTCTCTAAGTTGCCACACCCTGGTACATAGTTTTAGCCATCCCCAAATATGGTAATAAACCCAAAAAAAAAGATCTTTATAAGCAAATTACTATTGTTGCGAATCAATCTATAATTTTTACTAGTCTATAGTAACATTTATATAATTTAAAGAACTCTTCGAATTATAGTGAAGCGGGGACCTTATATATAGTTTTTCCAGTTTTGTTACAACGCATATGCACTAAATTACATAAATCTAATTATTTAACCAAATTTATTCAAATTTTACCAAAATATATTTGAATATTAAAACTAATTTTTTGTACAATTTTATTGATACTTAATAATAATAATTGTTTTTTTTATGGGCATCCATTTAGCTATTGTACTAAATTTAGTATACACAAAAAAATTAATTTTGAATTAATTATTTAACAAAAATTTAATCAAATTTTGCCAAAATAGCTTAAGGGTAGAGTACAACATCGATTATTTTGATATATGATCATTGTACAAAAAATTTTTATATAGAGCCAAAAATATGCCACTAATAAGGATTTTTGAGAATGCAACCAATTTTGGCCAAAATTTTGTAGCATATAGATCAAAACCTTCTTCTATTTATAGTTGTAAAACTTTAAAGCCACATATTATATTAAAAAATTCTACTTGTATATATCATCAATTTGCCAGGACAATTGGGATTTGTCTAGGTAGTACAATATAAATAATATACAATAATATATAATTATCACCTGATTTTAAGGGTAGGGGGTACATAGATCATTTATCATATAATTTTTATAGTACAATGAGATTTATATAGAAATTGAAAATGTGCTACTAATAAACCTTTTTATAGTTGCAACCAAATTTGACTAACATTTTATAATATATAGAATAAAATACATGTTTTATAATAGTAAAATTTCAATATAGTATATATTTAAAAAAATTATACTTCTATATATCATAAAGTTTCCCCGAGTTGGCTCAAATTTTCTCGAGTTGTACAAAAATATTAATTTTGATTGGTCAATATTATATGATTATCATATAATTTTTGTAAACAACTTTCGACACCTAAAGTTTAAATTTTTATACCTTGATAAATATTCAACCAATTTTAATAATTTTACTATTTTTATAATCACAAAAACCTGCTCTATGACTTTATTTAATAGTTTAAATGATTTGTTTAAAAAAATTTTACTAAACTTTAAAAAGAAAAACCAATACTACAAAAATCATATAATAAATGATCTATGTATCCTCTAACTTTAATTAAATATTATTGTAAAAAAAATTAGTAACATAATTACTATTAAAATATAGATTATTGCACTCTACCCTTAAATAAACCTGTTTGACAATGACACATGTCTAAAAATAGTTAGTCTTTTTATATATTTTATATAGTAAAACATAGTAAAACATAGTAAAAAATTAGTAAATTAAATTGCTTATAACTTTTTATATACTAAACCAATTTTAATAATTTTACTATCATTAGAATCAGAAAAATTAGCTCTACAACTATATTAAAAATTTATTAAAATTTTATTAAATAAATTTTTTGTTATTTATAATTTAGTATTTTTTGATAGCACTGTTAGTAGCAAGTTTTCTTTTAAATAATTTAATATAACTTTTGATAAGTAAGTTGATTTTTAAATATATCAAAATAAAACATAATATAGAATATATATTGGATATATTTAAGGGGAATTTACATATAGGGGCCCAAAAAATGAAAATAATTACAAATAAGGGCCCAAATTAAAAATAATTATATATAAGGGCCCAATATTTAAAAAATATTACATATAAGGGCCCAAGAACCGTACATACATATGTATGCGTGACTCAAAACTTTGACTTGATCATCATTAATTAAGTACATTGTATTAGAAATGTAATTATTAACAAGCTTAGCATAAAAAATATAATCATCGATTATAAATTAGGCAGTTTATTTTACGTTAAATTTCCTTTTTGAGTTTGTATTACTCGCACAAAAAAGCATTTTGGTAATTAGTACAAAATTATAAATAAGAGAAAACTATGATCTTTTGTTCTCTTTTTACAGTTAACCCTCCATAAATACAACTTGTATGGACAAGCCTACAGCGTGCATTTAGGAAGGTTTGCATTTAGAAAGAGCCAATTAAATTGTAGCTTTAAAAATTAGATCATCAAGTTTGTGTAACTTCTACCAAAACTGTATAACCTATCTTAAATCCTAAAATTTGATTGGCCATGTGCATTTAGGGAGGTTAGTGTAATATAAAATGTTATTCAAGAGAATGTGCATTTACAGAATATGGAACGTGCATTTAGTACTAATAACATCTTACAGAATAGAAACAAACATGCATTTAGGGAGGTATTGCATTTATGGAGGTTGTATTTATAGAGGTCTGACTATAATAAATTTCATTCGCTTTATAACAAACTTGATTTATAACAATATCAAATACAACGCTGCAAGTTAGTATAAAATTTCCTGATATGGAAAGCGTTCATTCAGTTCTAGATAACTATTCAGCTAAAACCTCTTCGCTTTATAAGTTCAGAACCAATAAACCCAACAAACTGCTTGTTGTTTGTCCTATTTATGAAGTGGATAAAGCTAGAACTTGCTCTTTTACAGTCTCTGCCAACAAATATAAAGATGGTTATACAGTCAGACCTCCCTATAGTCACATCCCATATAGTCACACCTCCATTTAAACACCTGATTTTGTGTGATAGACTCAAACATAGTAAAAAAAAACCTCATTATAGTCACAAATCGCTTATAATCACTATTACCATGAAAATTGATTTTTTAAAAATTTTATTAAGAATAAACCCTCATTATAGTCACTAATTTATAAATAATGCAAGCAATTAGTCTAATTGGCTACAAAGTTCTATGGCAAAAATGCAATTTAAAAACGTAAAAATCAAAAGTCAATTAATAAAAAGTTCTCTAATATTTATGAAAATTTTGTAGTAAGTGTATTTTTATCTGTTGAATAAGTTACTTAAGCAATTTAATTGATTTGCTTAGTAAAATTTAGACTTTACAATGTAGTGACTTTTGTCAATTGTGGGGCGAATATATTTTTTTAAAGGCAATTACTATTTGTACACTAGTGTATAAACACGAGTACATATGGGCTGCCATCAATAGAAATAAGGCATATTGACATTTTAAAAAAAATTCATACCTTAACTTTCACAATGCATATCTCTATGAATATTGTGGCCATCTTGATAATTTAATATTCAAAAGAAAGCCTATGATCTAAGCTTTCTTTTGAATATTAAATCATCAAGATAGCCTCAAAATCCATAGAAATATGTGCTGTGAAAGTTAAGGTATTAATTTTTTTTAAAATGTCAATCTGCCTTATTTCTATTGACGGCAGCCCATATGATAACTTAACATGGGTACATATAGTGTACATATAATAACTTAAAATTTTTTATGAAACCACTTTTCGGGCTCTAACAAAAAAAATTCCTTGCAAAATTTTATATAAACTATAACCCCTTCCAATCCCAAAGCTGACCCTAATTCTAACCTTAAATCAGGTTTAATTTTGGTCTATAATTTATATTTTACGTGGATTTGCAAATCAAATTAATTAGTACCCGTGCATACAAGTAGTGTACAAATAGTTTTTTCCTTTTTTAAAAATTTTAATTTTTCTATTAAACGTAAAAATCAAGAGTCAATTAATAAAAAATTCTCTAATACTTCTGAAAATTTTGTGGTAAGTGTAACCTGATCTGCTGAATAAGGTTTCTTATACGATTGTAATCGATTTGCTTAGTAAAATTTAGACTTTACTATGTAGCAACTTTAGTCAATTGTGGGGCAAATATATTTTTTTAAAAAATTTTAATTTTTCGTCGAACGTAAAAATCAAAAGTTAATTAATAAAAACTTCTTAAATACTTCTGAAAATTTTGTGGTAAGTGTATTTTGATCTGCTGAATAAGGTTACATAATCGATTTTAATCGATTTACTTAGTAAAATTTAGACTTTACTATGTAGTGACTTTTGTCAATTGTGTGGCGAATATATTTTTTTAAAAAATTTTAATTTTTTCGTCGAACGTAAAAATCAAAAGTCAATTAATAAAAAATTCTCCAATACTTATGAGAATTCTGTGATAAGTGTATTTTGACCTGCTGAATAAGGTTACTTATAAGAATTTAATCGATTTACTTTAGACTTTATTATGTAGCGACTTTTGTCAATTGTGGAGTAGCTTATTTTACGTTTTTGAGCTTTTTTTTAAACATTATAAAATTTGATTGATTGGTCAATAGTCCTATCACTAGGGGGTGTCAGGACCTATGTAAACCTTAATCACGTAATTTACTGCACTTCCCTTAATTTATGACAATTTAAATATTTATTTTAATAAAATTTTTATAATTACTATTTATAATTTTTAATATAACTGTGATTATATAGAGGTTTAGATTTATAGTCGCGCCTTTCTATAATCACCATATTAGGGCGCGACCAACTTGGTGACTATAGAGAGGGATGACTGTATTTTTATCTTAAGGTTAACTCAACATGATCGAAATTGCACAATTTTTTCAGAAACGTTCAAAGCACGTGGATCGTATCTTATGAAATTTATTGCACCATTGGTTGAAGACATACCAGCACTTAAACCTCATGACATTGTAAATCGTCTTCGCTCTGAAGTGGGTGATGAGGCATTATACATGAAAGCTTGGAAAAGTCGAGCTAATAATAAAAAATGTGGCACAGAAGAAATAGAAAAGAGTTACCAACATATAAATTTATTACTTGACAATTTGCTGATTGAGAATCCAGGAAGCGTTATCGCATTTGAAGTAGATAATAAAAACCAATTTATTCGTGCATTTCTATGCTTATGGCTGTGGATTAAAGCTGCTAAACATTGCAGACCCATGTTTATATTTGACGCTTGTCACTCAAAATCAAGGTACAAGAGTGTGTATTTTAGTGTAAGTGTGATTGATGGTGAAAGCAAGCTTGTTCCCATAGCATTCGCTATTTGTTCTGTTAAAAATTCTGACAACTGAATGTGGTTTTGTGAGCATTTACGTACGGACCTTCCATTAATGAATACAATTAAGACCATAATTATAAGTGACCATGAAAAGGTATATTAGAATTTTAATATTTAATTCTGTGATATAGTAAATTATCAATATTCATTATTATTTATATATAGGGAATTTTGGATGCTGTACAAACCAAACTCCCTAATGCTTTTTATGCACTTTGCATATGGCATATCGAAAAAAATGTCAACACGAAATTCAAAACAAAGCTTGGGGATAAAATTTGGGCAGCAGCTAAGGCATTGCATGTAGAAGAATTTGATGAAATAATGAAAGAAATTTCTACTTTAAATAAGGAGACATCTATTTATCTTAGTGAAATACCTCCTGCAACATGGACTCTTAGCAAATGTCCTTGAAGTAGATTCGGGCATCTTAATTCTAATACATCTAAGTCTTTAAATTCTTGGTTATGTGAAGAGCGTCTTGTAGAACCATTTGATGCAATCATTTTATTTGTGTGCAGGGTCAATGCTCTTTATTACAATTGTCGCACAACATATTCTTCAATCCAAGCTATATTGCCACCTACAACTACTTAACAACTTCAATTTGTTATCAACTGTTGTCATAACAGAGTAGTGATCAAGTCAATGAGTCTATTTTTGAGATTAAGAGCAATGATGGTAATTTTCATATTGTGGATCTTATCTTATTAACTTGCACTTGTAAACAATTTTATGAGTATTGGTTTCCCTGCGTACATGCATGTACAGCTATTCTTAAGGCATGCAAACAGCCTTTACAATTCATTCATACTACATATCACACTACAACTCTTCAAAATATTTACTAAGAGTCTGTTCAACCTGTTGATGTGGAAACGTGTTGCTTTGATAACAAAACGTTGCTACCAGCCATGATCAAACAAGCAGGATGGCCACGAAACATTCGCTTATGAAGCTGTGGAGAGACAGCACCAAAAGACCAACTTACCTGTAGTAAATATTGCGAAAAAGGGTATAACATACGTACTTGTAGTTAAAGGAATCAAAAAAAATAAAAATTAGAGTCTTTGATTCAAAGCAAGCATAGATGCTTAATTCTTATATCCAATATAAAGCTAAATTTTTTTTAATAAATTCTATTGCGAATTAATTAAAACCAGTACTTTATTCAATTGCTTATGCAAATGGGCATACTTTTGTAGCCCAGTAGTCACGTTTTTCAACTATCAATAATTTGGGTCCTTATATGTAATATTTTTTAAATATTGGGCCCTTATATGTAATTATTTTTAATTTGGGCCCTTACTTGTAATTATTTTCACTTTTTGGGCCCTATATATAAATTCTTCTAAATTTAATTAAAAAATATTAATACCAATTTTTTAAAATTTAACTTTTAATACTGTACTAAATTTAGTACAGCAAATAAATACTGTATTTGCATATAATAACTCCCCCCTGCACGTTATTTTGGACCCCTGCACATTATTTTGAAATGCGCATGTGCCTTATTTTGAGTCAAAATGTCTTTTTTTTTTTTGAAATCCTGTACCAGTTTTTGAAATTGGTTTGATTACTGACAAACACTTTAAAGACATCGAACTTACTTCACCGGTAAGCTTATTTTACAGTAATTTACAGATAAGTTCATTTTGTAACATTAGATTCAAATTTCCCAATTAGTTACCCCAATTTGTAAATAGATCTTCTTTTTATTTAGTATAGATAATTTTCATTTCTATTTGTTTTATAATTCATTAAATGTTAGTCGAAGTCTAGTAAACTTGATGATTGACATATAATCATCCCTTTTTGTAAAATCTTCATAACATATTAACGTGTTAGAACGTATATGTGTTAAGGGGCGCAGATTATAAATATTCTCAATAGCACTTCAACGTGCTGGGCTTGGTTGTACCATCACGTAGCGTGTTAAACAACACGTTAAAGTGCCGTTAATGTGTCATCTATTAAATTCAAATGTATATAAATGATAGCCCATTTCACTGACATATAATTCTAATCAATATCATTAGAGTTGGGTTTAAAATTAGAGTTAAGAGGTAAAGCAATTATAAAAAAAAACTTGCGAAATGAGCAGTTGATAAAATAAACTGCCTACAAAGTGAACTTTTTCATATTTGAAGTGATTGTTGGTGAAATGATATGAACCTGCTTTGAGCACTATATTATATAAAGTGGGTTCGCATTATTTTGGGACGCGCATGGCTGTTATTTTGAGCAAAACAGCTCAATTTTTAAAAACTCAAAACTGAATTAATGCTCTGGCCTGCTATTACGCGCAAATACAGTACCCATTAATTTAATTTAAATGCCCATTTTGGTACTTAGAAATGTTTTATTCAAGATATTAGGGCCGTTAATATCTTACTTGAAAATTTATTATATTAATAAAAGTAAAACTAGCCATATTTGCAACTTTTAATTGCCTATCGAAGTTGCTATCCTAAGGTAAAGTTCTATACTAGCTGCTATGCTGCAACCCACATACTGGTATTGCCTATTTAAACCCTCTAATTTTTGTTTTTCTGCTAATCTATCGTGTATCACCAAAACATAGTAGTGTTCTAGATACTTATCTTATATCTTAAGAACCCAGCTAGATAATCTAGTTTTGTTATTTTTGACAGATACTTGGTAAAATAGTATCTGTTTTATTTTAGATATGTTTTATACTTTAATAACTTGTGCATTTACTGAGATTTATACTTGTGATTAGAAGTTAGGGGCATGCTATTTATCACGTGATATTTTTTACTTAGTAGCTACTCCTATCCATGTATGGTGTGATCACTTTATTTAATTTTGATTGATTAATATAATATATAGACATGATCACTACCTCTGACCATGTATCCATGGTTAAAATCACGTGATAAATGGCATGCCCCTTACCTTGAACAGCTACTATAACCTACTTCTGCTCTTGTGAAGTTTATTACTCTAGTATTCTTTTTCTTCTTTTATCTATATTCTTTTTTCTTGCTATTTCAAACTACTAATTCAATTTGGTCTAGAAAAGTTGGTTAGCTAGGCTTTATATAGGACCCCAGACATCTAGTATAGAGGTCATACTTGTTTTTTCTAGCAAAAACCCCTGAAATTTGAGAAGCAAAAAACAGTTTTTGCCAATTATCTTGGCATCTAGTAGACCAATTTGAACAACTTTTTTTAAAATGAAGCTCTAAGTGAGGCATATCCAACAAAAAAAAGTTTATTCAATTCTAATTACTAGATTAAAAGTTATTTAAACAAATATATTTTGTTATTTTTAGCAAATTGGGCCAAAATTGGTCAAAATCCAGTTATGACCTATATGAAAGATGTTTGGGGTCTTTTTAGGTGCCTTAGAAACATATTAGATATTAGCTAAAATTAGTTTACTATAGAGGCCATTCCTCTCTTTTAAAAAATTTAGTTATTCTAATTGGTTAGAAGGCATCTATAAATAATATCATACAAACAAGATGGTCTGATAAAATATAATGTAAGTAGAGGGTCAAAAAAATATAACTTAAATTTTTTTAGAAAAAATAGTCTAAAATCTGACCCAGTAGTTCAAATTGAATAATTTTGGTACTATTTTTTTTTTTTTTTTTAAACTTTGGCAGTCTCGATGACAAGTGTTTTATTAGAATTTTTAAGATATAATGTACTTATACAGCAATAACGAGAATACAACTAGCCACACGTATACATTTTGGATGTCTAATTTAAGTGGTCTGCCCTAAGGTTCCACACTAGTTGCCATACCTGCAACCCAACTACGGGAATTGCCTATTTTAAATCCTCTGATTATCCGCTAAGCTCATCTATCCCCTAATACTTAACCTTCGACATTACCCGGCATGACACCTCTTTTTAGTAAATTCACAGGAACGACTTGCGACACTATGCCAAACAAACTGGTTGATATAGAATTTTACCAGTACGATACATGTCCCACACAATTAATCGAATGGTTTCTTTTAGCAATCGACGCTACGGCTTTACCTGTATACAGGACCCTGAAATATACATAGATAGGTTAGGTATGAGTTTGTTTATTTTTGAGGTTTTTTATGTAGATCTTTTCTATTTATAGTAATTTTTGCTTATTTTTGAAGTTTTTTCTGCAGATCTTTCTTTTTTTAGTAACCCTATAATTAACCTGACCTATCTATGTATATTTCGGGGTCCTCCGTATACTCGCAGTCCAGATTTTTCGTAAAGTTCATTTTCTGGCCTGGTACCCACCTCTTCCGGTAGCACCATCATAGCCATCCATCTACCTCCTTACTCGGGATTTGCCAAGGGGTTTCTGTTTTTCTGGTTTCCTGGATTTATTGATGTAACAATACACCAATTCGCTCGAAAGCTTCCATTCAAGATGGTAAAACCAAGATTACAGGTATTTTCCACCCAACTGATCTTGAGCCATAGTTACCGTAATACAGGCCTATTTTCCAAAATGTCGCCAGTAGGATTCGAACTTTTGACCTGCCGCTTGGGGGTGACAACCTGGCAACTTCTCTAAGTCGCCACACCCTAATTTTGGTACTATTTAATTTGTCACAGTAAGAAGTTAAATAGTACCAATTTTATTTCATTTGAATCATTGGATTATAAGTTATTGGCAAAATACTATTGGTTATATCTTTCTTATAAAATTACTATATACATATAACCAATAGTTTTTTGTGAATATCTTGTAATTTAGTGATCCAAATAATATAATTTTGGTATTATTGGATTTGTCTTACTAAGACGTTTCAAATACAGTCAGACCTTTCTATAATCACAAGTTAGTCGTGCTCTATTTTGGTAATTGTATAGAGATGTGACTATAAATAAAATACCTTGCTATGGTCACATGACCAAAGGCCAATAAGTGATATATTTGTGTATATTTAAAATACTATTAAAAATTTAAAATGTTTAATAGTGAAAAACTTTTAATCCAGTGGCCCAATTTGGGTAAAATGACAAGTGTTTGACTTAATAAGACAATTCTAAAGAGTCTAAAGTCATTCAAATTTAGTTACAAAATGCTAAGATCATTAAAGATTTTTTATTTAGATGTTTAAATTTAATCAATTCTTAAATATATGAAGTGACACAAATTCTTAAATATGTGAAGTAATACAAATTCTTAATGATTACAAGAGCGTGTAATTGGATTTTAATGATTTTAGGCTCATTAGAATCGTCTCATCAAGATAAACATTTTGGTAGTTGTTTCATCCAAATTGGGCCACTGCATTAAAAATTATTTGTTGTCAAACCTTTAAGAATTTTTAATAGAATATTTTAAATAAACATGAATATGAATATTGGCCAATTAGATGTTATACTTTATATTTAGTTAAAATTTGTGATTATAATGAGGGTTTTTATTAATAAATTGATAAAAAAAATCAAAAATTTTTTGTAATAGTGATAATAGATGAATTGTGACTATAATGAGGTTTTTAAGTCTGTTGTACAATATTGGGTACTTATATAGAGGTGTGACTATATAAAGTGTGACTATAGAGAGGACAGACTATAGTATCTAAATCAACTAAATCAAATCACTATGTCACAAAGATATTCAAGTTTTTGTAAAATTTTATATATAAATATATGGATTTTGAAATTATTTTATAGTCTAAGAGGGTCAAGCACTACTATGTGGGAGTATTTAATGTTATTTATAGATACCTCCTTATATGTATATATTTAGACCTAAGATTTTGTCTATCTCTCCTATACCCTAAAATATTAGCTAATATTAATACTTCTATTATAGTCACCCTTTTCTTAGTTTATACTTCTGTAAGGGATCTTTTAAAAATTATGTAATTTTTTGGTGAATAGGTAGGGTCCCGAAAATATCAGATTATAATTATTAGGTTATACAAAATAAATTTCTTGGTTTACATAACATAAAATAAAATTTTTGACCTGGCCACCCAGATTTTTTTTTTAAAAATTTTTTTATATATCCAATTAACATATTCTATGCCTAACCTTTTCCTCACACTTTCTCACTCCTCACGTGCATTTACACATTTGATAAACAAACAAAAAATAACTAAAATTGAAATTGAAACACATTTATCTTTTCCTTGAGCGACCAAAGTGAAAGTAATAAATCAATGGGATAAGTATAAAGCTTTTTACTGCAATCAATAAATAGTATGCACAAAACTTAATGTTTGGAGAAAGTTTTACTTACGTTAATTTTTCAAAGAAAACAAAACCTATGACTTTAAATTTATTACTTTACCAGACCTAGGACTTGAAAATCTGATTTGTGATGTATAATAGATAATTAGTCATCTACATGCCTTTAATTACATACCACTGATCAGGTTTTTAAAGTGCCAAGTCTTACAAGGTAATGAATTCAATGTCAAAAATTTGTGTTGCACATAATGACACTCGTTTTAGAAAACCTATTGCACAAGCACTAATTAAAGTTTTATTTTGATCTATCGTAGCAACTGAGCATTATGAGCAAATCATGACCAGCAAGCTTTTGCACTGTCTTTTTTTTCAAATTTTAGAGCTACTAGAATAATTTTTATTGAATGTTTTTTTTTTGTTTAATGGCAATTTGTTTTTTTTTATTTTTTGTTTTTTTTTATTTTTCTATTTTTTTATTTTGCTCGTACTAAATGCTTTTATGATCAAAAAAAAATAAGGAAGTTCAAAAATTAATAGCTAATAATTATTATCACCTAGCTTTTACCATTATTTCTTGTCTTTTCTTACATGTATCTCTATTTACTAGCCACTGATATTTAGGTCTAAAAAGCATATTTTTACTATTGGTTAATATAGTATTTGTAATTTCAATAATCGCATTTATTTTTTTTTAATGGTCAGATGTCTTGTTTATACTATAGCATTAGCCACGTTAACAAATCACAGGATAAACAGTAATTCATGATGGCAGTTGTTGTCCGGATATATAATAAAGTACTACAAATGCTTAGTGAATGTGCAATATGCGAAGTTCTTTCATACATTCACACTTCCAATAAAATGCAAGATCTGCCATATAACCAATATCACTCTGTTCCTGGTATAGAGTTTAATTTGCTCTGTTGACCTCATTTCTATTGGCAAATTAAAAAAAATTATAGTTTTCAATTTTTGGAACTAGCTGGATTATGTAAACCAAGAAATTTATTTTATATGGCCTAATTCTGGTTAAATTTTTATAATTCTGTTCAAAAGTATAATTATTAATAACTATTGTTTTACTAAACCAATTTAGATGATTTAACTACCAAAATGTTCATCTCACTGAGATGATTTTAATAATTCCAAAATTGTTAAATCTAATCACAGGGTTCCAAGATTGTTTAACTTTTGTATAATTTTAATAGTGATTTTTTAGAATCACTAAGTAAATTTTTTAATATTGAATAACTTTGATCTACTGATCTATTTTGGATGATTTAATTACTAAACTGTTCTTCCAGTGGAACAATTCTAACAAGCCCAAAATTACTAAATTCTAATTACAGAATTCCAAATTGATAAAGATTTATATTGTTAATCAAAAATAAAATTTTTATTGATTTTGAAATACTGTGATTAGAATTTAGTGATTTTGGGGTTGTTAGAATCGTCTTACTGAAACAAACATTTTGGTAGTTAAATTATCCAAAACAGGCTAGTGGATCAAAAGTTATTTAATATTAAAGAAATTTACTTAGTAATTCTAAAAAATTACTATTAAAATTATACAAAAGTTGAATGATCTTGGGATTCTGTAATTAGATATTAACAATTTTGGGCTTGTTAGAATCATCTTAGCGAGACAAAAATTTTGGTAGTTCAATCATTTAAATTGATCCAGTAGAGCAATAGTTATTATCAATTTCATAAACTGAAACATATAAATAAATTTTACAAAATATAAAATTTAATTGGCTAATAGAGTATCAGGCGTGAGTGGGTAGGTAAAATTTTGAAATTTATTAGTAACAAAATATTACTGTAAATGGCTGGATAAAAAATCCCTAGATAGTAGACCCACTATGTACTATACCCGGTGCAGATCGCAGAATCTTCTTTAATTAAATGTGGCTCTTTTTTAAAATCTAAATTGCATATTATAAGTGCAAAGCATATGTCCATTTCAAATTTTTATACTACACGATATAACTCTCAGCTGCATACTATACCCAGGGTCTATTATAGGTTTTAAAATTGGTGAAATGTAACAGACCCAGGTCTTGTATCCAGCCATTTACAGTATGTAATTTCTGAAAGCCCTAATGTATATATATTCCTCTGGTACAATTCTAATAGCCAGGTTGGTGTGCTTAATAAAAAAAATTTTGTAAAGCTAACTTTTAAACTTTTTGTATTATTTTAAAATTTTTCTGTACTAAATTTAGTATAGTATTAAAAAAAATTATAGTACAGTAAGGGCTATGATATATATTACCTAATATTCATTTACTATGAGACCAAACTCCCATCCTATTTAAAACCAATCAAAATGCTTAATTATATTATACAAAAAAGTATATTTATCTCATATTTTGCTATAATTATAGTTAAATAATTCTTGATTTTGATTGGCTAGTATTCCAAATTGTGTAATCTAAGATTTTAGCTGACTTCTACCCTAAAATATTAGGTAATATCTGTTATTGCTCTAAGGGTGCTGACAGATATTACGTAATATTTTTAGGGGGGAGGGAGGTAGCTAGGTATAATATACTATATATATACTTCATATATGATGTGGGGGAAGGGGGTAACCTCCTTAATAAAAAAATATTACGTAATATCTGTCAGCGCCCTAACCTTTTATACAATTATCTATTTTATCTAGCATCTTTTGGTAATTATATAGAGTTGTTATTAAATAAAATCACTTTATACAATCACACAATATAAAGTAATTAAAATAATATAATTTTAAAAAAGTAAATTATATATAAAAAAATAATTTTTATTAAAATTTTAAATAAATTTATTTTGATAACTCTTGGTTAAATTTAATAAAAAATTAATTTGAATTAGTGCTACTAGGTCTAATTCAGATCTAGTCCAGTCTGGATTTAGTTTGAAATCAAATCAGACTACTTAGACTCTAAATTTTACTAATTTTAAACTTCAAACTAGACTCTTAATTATGAGTCCAGTTCAGGTCTGATCTGATATCTGCAAACTAGTTTGAGTCCAAATATATTTATACAGATTTTTTGGTACTGAACAAATTTAAATTTAGAATAGGACCACAGATATCTTTTATATAGATCATATCTAGATTTTGACTAATTTTGATCTAATTTACTAAAAATTATAAAAATATATTTATTTAAATAACTTTTGTTCCAGTAATCAAAATTAAATAAACTTTTTGTTAGATGCACCTCACTGATTGCTTCATTTTTTAAAAAAAAGTTCATTTAAATTGGACTACTAGATGTCAAGATAATTGCCAAAAACTGTTTTTTACTTTTCAAATTTTAGAAGTTTCTACTAAAATGTATAATGTATGACCTCTGTACTAGATGTCTGGGGTCCTGTTAAAATTAATTAGTAAAATTTTATGAATTATAAGATTTTATAGAATTTTATTAATAAAATTCTATAAAATTTTATAATTCACAAATTTTTATTAATTGATCAAATAAGAAATATTGATAGGAAAAAATTGTAGAATTCTAACTTTATGCACTAAATAAACTTGTTTAGTACCTAAAAATATATCAAATTGGCAGAATTATTTTAATTTTATTTGAAATCTAAAATAGATGCATAATTTTGGATTTTTGATCAAAAAAGCTAAATTTAAGCAGCTTTTCTTCAATTTTAAGTAAAATAAAAACAATTCTGCTAATTTAATATATTTTTATATACTAAATAAGTTTATATAGTGCAATAGGCTAGTATTAATTAGTAAAATCTTGTGAATAATAAGATTTTATAGAATTTTATTAATAGAATTTTATAAAATCTTATAATTCACAAAATTTTATTAATTAATTCTAACTTTATATACTAAGTAAGCTTGTTTAGTATTTAAAAATACATCTTTCTTATTAGTAGTCATACTGCAACTTTATTTATATACATTTGTATATTATATATTGCATCTACTTTAGATTGACTATTATATTAAAGTGCAACCCACTCAGGTATCATCAAAGAGCCTTAAATATGATCTGCTATATCAAACTTTCTTTTATTATAACCTATTATCTTAGTAGACTTAGATTATTCGAATTACTAATTGAAGTTTGTTATCTACCATAACTATCTACTTTTTAACCCCTTCTTCTAACTTCTCGAGTAGCAAGATTTTACTAAAATAAAAAAAAACAAATCTAGAAAATAAAAAGCAGTAAAAAATGGGGAAAAACTATACTATTTAAGTGAAAAACCAACTAATACAAAATAAAAATAAAAAGAAAAAAGAGAAAGTTAAAAAGTAAATAGCTAGATAGCACTATTTATATCTATACCTAATGATAAAAATTATATAATACTATACAAGGAATCATTTTAGCTAAGTATTATATGTAAATATATGAAAAAATAAAACCATGGACTAGATCTTCCGCAACTCTATTCACCGATCACTTGTACCAACAAAATAGCTAAAATTCTAAAGTAAAGTTACGAAGAAAACAGAAGGAAAACTGGAAAACACATGCAGTTGGCAGCTATTATTTAGGGATACAGTTAATTGAGTATCTTGCTAGTAGCCCCAGAGTTTATTACTCACCACACTACCAGTACTTGTCGTTTAGAGATAAAGTTCAGAGACTACCTGCTGACAAGCTCAGAGTTTATCACTCACCAAATCTAAGAAGACTCCCGTTGGTTCCCTGTTGGATATTGGACTTATACGGGAAGAACAACACTCCTTTTATTACAAGTGAAGAACTGGTGCCATTTGTTTTTTTTACAAAGAATTTTCAGAAAAGTGGGCATTTTGCCATACCCCTTCAAAGATTGGCAGTGTTTACACTGTCCAAATCAGGAAGGCACCCATGAAGTTGAATTTGATCGTCACGAGTAGCTTGGAAACAAATCATATGGACTGTCGGTTGAGGTCTCAGAAGAAACACTTTAGAAAGTTCCCGAATATTTTAGGTATAGTAGTCAGGTCCCTTAGACTACTTTTTTTTTCGTTTAACATAATGGGACCTGGGCCATTGTTGGTTAAGGTTTTATGTTAAAATTTTTATTCGAAGTCTATCGGTTGTTGTGAAATAACCTTTTAGCTAACTTTAGGCCACAGGTAAAGATCTAAAGTAGCGAGAGGCAATAGTGAAGCCCATGTTCTTTCATTTTCTTAGTTAAAATATATATATTATCTTCCCTGCATGTACTAATAATATTAACTAATAAAGAATAAAGAGCCTGGTCTCGGTTATAAAACGAAAAAAAATAAAATAAAACCATGGTATATTTACTCATATTTGCTAATATTTGCTTATATTCACTCATATTCACTAATATTTGCTTATTTTTGCTTATATTCACTAGAATCTTGACATTTCTCATATAGATTATAGCTGATTTGCATGAATTTAGACATTTTTGCTACCCCTAAAATCAAGTAAATTTGCTAATACTTAGAATATTATATATAAATTTTATAGTAATTTGCTAAAAACTAAATTATAACATCTAGCATTGGGTAAATAAATATAGTACAAATTTTTTAAAATAGTAGTAGCCATTAAAATCCATGTAAATTTGCTTTTGAATATGTAAAACTACTTTTGAATATATAAAATATGTAAAACCCACTTTTAAAATATAAAACCTGCTTTTGAATATATAAAATTAGTAATAAAAATCTTAACTGTGAATAAAGATATTTTAGTAACCACTTAATCAAATTTAGTGAAAATTTTTTTATTTGAATTCTATGGATTCATAGAATTTAAATAAAAAATTTTTATCAAATTTCATCAGGTGATTGCTAAGATACCTTTGCTCAAAGATTTAGAAAAAAATCAAAACGTCTATTAAAATACAAACTGCACCAAATTTTTCTAAACTTTAAATAAAGGTATCTTAGCAACTACCTGATCAAATTCGATGGGAATTTTTTTATTTAAATCTATGGATCCATAGAATTCAAATAAAAAAATTTTAATCGAATTTGATCAGGTAGATACTAAGATACCTTTGCTCAAGTTTTAAAAAAAATCAAAACTTTTATCAAAAACAAGCTGCGCCAAAATTTTCTAAAACTTTGAGTAAAGATAACCTAGCAACCACCTGATTAAATTTGATAAAAATATTTTTGTTTGAATTTTATGGATCCATTAATTCAAATAAAAAAATTTTCATCAAATTTGATCAGGTGGTTGCAGAGATATCTTTGATCAATTTTTAGAGAATTTCAAAACGTATAGCATATGACAGATATGTATAAATTTGTTGACAAAACTTTGATCAAGAATATCTCTGCAAACACCTTATCAAATTTAATGAAAAATTTTTTTACTTATTCTATAAATCCATGAAATTCATTTTAAAAAAATTTATCAAATTTGATCAAGTGGTTGCATAGATATCCTTGATCAAATTTTTGTTAAAAATTTAAATATATCATCATATGGTATGCGTTTTGAAATTCTCTAAAACTTTGATCAAAGTTATATCTGCAACTACCTGATCAAATTCGATGAAAATTTTTTATTTGAATTCTATGGATCCATAGAATTTAAATAAAAAAATTTCATCAAATTTGATCAGATGGTTGCAAAGATATCTTTGATCAAAGTTTTAGAGAATTTAAAAACGCATATTACATGACATATATGTTTAATTTTTGACAAAACTTTGATCTAGGATATTTTTGCAACTACTTGATCAAATTTGATGAAAATTTTTTTATTCGAATTTTATGGATCCGTAGAATAAGTAAAAAATTTCATCAAATTTGATCAAGTGGTCGCAGAGATATCCTTGATCAAAGTTTTGTCAAAAGTTTAAATGTATCTGTCATATGATATACATTTTGAAATTCTCTAAAACTTTAATTAAAGATATCTCTGCAATCACCTAATCAAATTTGATAAAAATTTTTTATTTAAATTCTATGGATCCATAGAATTTAAACAAAAAATTTTATCGAATTTGATCAGGTGGTTGCAGAGATATCTTTGATCAAAGTTTTAGAGAATTTTAAAACGTGTATCATATAACATTTTTGACAAAACTTTGATCAAGGATATCTCTGCAACTACTTGATCAAATTTGATAAAAATTTTTTATTTGAATTTATGGATTTGTAGAATAAGTAAAAAAATTTTCATCAAATTTGATCAGTGGTTGCAGAAATATCCTTGATCAAAAACATATCTTTCATATAATACACGTTTTGAAATTCTCTAAAACTTTGATCAAAGATATCTTTGCAACCACTTGATCAAATTTGATGAAAATTTTTTTATTTGAATTCTATGGATCCATAAAATTCAAATAAAAAAATTTTCATCGAATTTGGTCAAGAACTTGTAGAGATATCTTTGATAAAAGATTCTTCTATTTCCAAAAAGTATATTATAAAGAAGCTGTGTCAAATAAAAAAAAGCTATTATAGAAAAAATATTTAACCGAATAACTTAAAATTTTAGAAAACAAAATTTTAGCCTATTACCTATTGATTATATTAGTGTGCAGTAACTTGTTTCATTTGAACTTGTAAACTCTGGTCTGTAATAGTGATTTTTCTGTTTTCAATATTTTTTTATGAAATTTGAGATTCTATTAGTCAATAATATGCGCTACAAGTCTTGTTATAAAATTTTTTTTAGTTAGCATATAAAATTTTATGTAAATCATCGCTGAACAGTGGGTTATTTTGAAAAAGCAAAAAAACATATTACAAAGAAGCTGTATTGAAATTGTTTACAGGAACTTTTATTAAAGATATCTCTATGAGTTCTTGACCAAATTTGATGAAATTTTTTTTATTTTAATTCTATAAATTTATAGAATTCAAATAAAAAAATTTTTAAAAATATTATGATTTTCAAAATTTTACAAATTGATTCTAACTTTGTGTTTTAAAAAACTTATTTAGCATATTAAAATACATTATGCTAGTATATTTAAGAGTAGGGTGAACATAGATCATTTCTAATAGTAATCACGTTGTAATCATATTAAATCATGTGATTAACCAATTAGGATTGTAAACAACGTGATCTGACCAATCAGAATTAGCAATTTTTTGTGCTACCTAAGTAAATTTAGGCATACCTAAGTTTTTTTATTAATATATAAAGGTGGATTTTTTCAAATATTATGAGTTCTAGAATTTCACAATTATAAAATAAGGGCTCATTCTACGTGATACCAATTTTTGTTAAAATTGGTCATCAGAAGCATGTGTTTAATTTCTATATAAATCTTATAGTACCATGTAGATCATATGAAAATTAATCTACGTTCACCCTACCCTTAATTTTATATTTCTTGAAAATTTCAGAGAAGATACTAACTACATAATAATCACTACAATTATTATATGAATTACTAGCTAATTTGCTTAATGATAACTCTGCACAATTGCATTACATAATTATTTGTTTATTGATATACAATTACGATCAATGATCGTAATACATATGCAAGTTGCTATTGATACTAAAGTCTGATTATATGCTACAACTACTTTTACTTATTTTCAATTATAATTGATTATAATTTTGCTCCATATAGCCATTAATAACTTGTTATATCTGGATCAATAATCAAAGTACAACTTAACTTGTTATAATAATTCTTGCAAAATGTGGGTAAATTGCTAAAAATCAAATATAATATGTATAAATTCTTAGTAATTTAACAAAATATTCAATTATGACCCTTTTTAAAATTAACTTCAATTTGCTAAAATTTAAATTTGGACCTTAGATCAAATTTGAATTAATTTGCTAAAAAAATATAACATATATCAGAGATGTCTAGGGTCCTTATTCACTTATATTCACTACTTTTTTGCAAAGTGCCAAAAAAGTTAGAATTGGTGTTCTTGTAAAGTGCCAAAAAAGCCAAATTGTTTTCTTGCAAAGTTCTGAAAGAAGTAAAAAATAAATTTAATAAATTAAAATTAAAAAATAAGTAAAAAAAAACAAACAAGGCCAAAAACGAAACTAAATAATAACAAAAATAAACAAATCTGAAAAAATAAACTATTATATTAGCTTATATTTGCTCATATTTGCTCATATTTGCTTATATTTGCTCATATTTGCTACTTCTTGCAAAGTGCCAGAGAAGTTAGAATTAGTATTTTTGTAAAGTACCAGAAAATTCAGATCACTTTCTTGCAAAGTTCTGAAAGAAGTAAGGAATAAAAATAAAATAAAATTAAAAAAATAAATAAAAAAAAGAAAACAAACAAAAAACAAAAATATAAGCAAACTAAATAAAAAAATAAATGAAGCCCCAAATCTCCATTTCTCTAAAGTAAGAGTTTGTGTTCTTGCAATTCAGAAATTATTAAAGGTTTTCGCAAAGTGCTGGAATAAAATAAATTAATAAAAATAAACTACAAAAAAAAAAGACAAAAACAAAAAAACATAAAATGAAAAAATAAATAAAGTGAAATCTTGCAAAAACTTGTGAAAACTTGCAAAAATTTATGTTCTTGAAAATTTAGAATTGCTGAAGAAATTAGCTGTGTGTTTTTGCAAAGTGTTGAAAGGCTGAGTTGGCTTGTGCAAAGTGCCAAAAAGTTAATTTTTTGCAAAGTGCTAGAGAAGTTAGAGTTGGTGGTTTGTAAAGTGTAGAAATAAATAAAAAATTAAAAAATAATAAAAAAACAAAACAAAACTAAAAAAATGAAATGAAACCAAAAAAAAAAACAAAAGGAAAATAAAATAAAAAAAAATGTTTAGACTATGCAATCGTTAAAGATCTGTTAATCGTTATATATCGATTCAAATAATTATAATTATAATTAATTTATAGATATATAATGATTTATATTGCAAATGATATATATCGATTATAGATATTTATTGATTTTTATCTAGTTAAACAATATATAATAATATTTTTTAATTAATATAAAATGATTAAGTATTATATTGATTAATATTTGTTTAAAAAATTTTTTGATATTGTTCAATAAATCATGAAGTAGTAGATTTTCTAAAAGGCACTTAATAATAAAGCAGGCTTTTTTACTTTTTCTGATTGTTGAACCTTATATTTTAGTTATTTCCTTGAGTTTTTTTTAAAACATCAACCAGCTTTTGTCATTGTAACTATTATCTTGTACTGTACTAAACAAACTATATGACTACTGCCACTCAGCACCAATTTATATATTATTGAGTGTTTTAATGAAAGCTTGGGCGGTGCCTCTACTAGCCAATTTTTCTAATATAAGGCCATGCAAAATTTTTTTTTTGTTTCTCATAATCCGGCCGGGTCATAAAACCCAGGTGAGAAAATTTAAATTTTGAGGCGCAGCAAAATATTAACCAATTAGATTCGTCAATGTGCCAAGACTATAGGTCAGTATTGTCATGCAACCAAATACCAGACTGGACGTCCATGCCCATGTCCCAAAGATAACAATGTCCGGCTATTGGCTAAATACTAATAATCTATTTTTTTTTTTTGCTTTTTGTCACAGATCATAATTAAGGTTTCTATTTAACTCCTTAACCCTTTAACAATAATTAAGTGTCACTGGTGCCATCACAGAAGTCGTTGAAGCCTCAATAGGAATTCGTCAGTGCTGCTAATGGTTGTAATTTCATCATGCTCAGTGTCTTTGGTAGTTGTTGTGTAGGTGGTCATGTCTTAATGTATGTTGGCAACGTTTTTTATTTTCTTTAGTGCTGTTGTTTCAGTTTGTTGTTGGTTGTGATTTCGCCATGGATTTTAGTTAGTGTCGTTGATGATTGTTGTGTTGGTGATCATGATTTCGTCGTAGTTCACAGTATTGTTAGTAGTATCGTTGGTGGTTTGGCTTACGCCGCTTATATATATATATATTTTTTTTTTTATCAATCACTAATCTATTTTATTTTTTAGCTTTCCGTCGCTAATTAGTAGTGTCTTCTAAGTTGCTTTGGAGCATTTTTCATTCTAGCTATTCCATCGTTTGACATATATTAATGACATTTTTATTTTCTTTGGTGCAGTCGTTTCGTTTCGTTATTACTACCTATATCGTGATGCTTTTTAACATTGCAATAGTATCATCTGTATTTTTTTTAATAAGCAGTAGTGGATTTCTTTGTAATGCAATGACAGTTTAGGATTATTTAGTAAACCAGAAATTAGAGTAGGATTAGGGTTATGATAAGGTCAGATAGAATATATGGTTAGATTAAAAATGACACTTAAACTAATAAAGAGAGGATATTTGTTACAAAAAATAACCTTTATTTACCGACTGAATACTTTCCTTAATTATAATCATTAAACCCGAATCCCTTATGATTTTTAAAGGGCTATCTCCAAATTTCTGGTCAGATGCGTCAGATCTAGGTCAGTGTTTAGCCTAGTTGTAGCAAGTTCTATAGCAAAATTATCAGCTGGGCATTTTTTACTTAATGAATGAATATGATTTATTAGTAAAATTTTTTATGATCTTGGAGCAAAATTGATTAATTCCAATCTAGCTGACCATGATTCCGATGCATTCAGACGTATCCCGACCTGGAATTTTGGGGACCCCTTGTATGAGTTTTCCTTTATATACATTTATTATGCGTGTGAATTTTAATTTGCATTTAAATGCATTATAACAATAATTACACATCAATTTGCGAGTTATATATTGCCGGGTCATAGTCTTTAAAAATTATAATTTTAATTTTTTAATTTTAAAAATTTTTAAAACTTAAAAATAAAATTTCGGGTTGCCGTGTTAAAAAATTTTTTTGATGTTATGAGAAACAAATAATTAATTTTATATGGCCTAATATACTTTGAAATCTTAAATTTTTTCCTACTTCTACTTGAATTGTCTCTAGCACTTTACAACCTTTCTTTGCTAGTTTGTCCAAAAAATTATTCCATTTGTTATTACTATGTCCTTTGATCTTATTAAGCTCTAGGGAGATTTTTTTAATTTTTATTAGGTCTACAATTTTTTCTGTCATAAGAAAATTAAACTGCTTTTGTACACTTGCTAATTTAAGAGAAAATCCTGATTCAATCACACAGATCATTGTAGCACGATCTGTATATACTATGACTTCTGCTACACTTGGAATTGTTAAGAACATAGTCCATATTGCTATAAGTTTTGCTTTTGTTGATAATAGCTATTATAACACTTTAATTAACATTATATCCAAAATTTTTTCTTCCATACTGCTTATTTGAATCTATCCTGCTTCCATAGTACAACAAGGATCATTTTTACTTGTACTCTCTACTATAGAACTGTCTGTGTAAAAAATGAAACTTTCATATTTTCTATCTAAATTTTTTCTAAGCTATTTACAAAAAAATATCTGTTTTACTCTCTAGCTTTTTCTTCAAAATTAATTCTATTTCAAGACAATTAACTACTATATATATCTGAAAATAAGTGGGTGGCAATCAATTAATCAACAATCATTTCACCGACATAACATTTCACCAACAATTATTTACCGAAACGTTCATTTTACCAATAGTTTATTTCACCGAAGCTCATATTACTGACAAAGTAATTCTGGTCATTGTCATTAGAGTCAGGGTAGAATTAGATAAAATTAGGGTTAAAGTTAGGGTGCTTTTTGAAAAAAAAAACTTGGTGAAATGAACTTCAGTGAAACATACTATTGGTAAAATGAACTTGTCAGTGAGTATTTGTCAGTAAAATGTTATATCGGTAAAGTGATTGTCAGCGAAATAATACGAACCCAAAATAAGCTACTACACATTTGGACAATTTTTTATCGCGTGGGGAATACCTAAAGGCTTCACAAACTTTAAAAACTAATAATATTCAAAATAAAAACAATATCACAAAAATAGGCACCTATTTTGTAATTTAGCTAATTTCTACAACTTAATGGCCTTAACTTTTCAAAAATTATTGTATATTGTTTCAATTAATGAATTTAAAAGTAGAGTGAATCTATTTGTCACTAGTGGTGATAGTCATTGGAGTGTGATCAACCAATTAGATTAAAGAATTAGGTATAATGTAAAAAATGCAAAAATTTAAATTTTTTTAAAAAATTAATTCTAATTTAATTTTTGTCTAAGAAACTACTTTTTTTTATAAAAAAAAAATTTTTTGCAAAATTTTACTATATACTAAGCTTTACTCGAACTCTATTTATGGCTCTAACTCTGATCCTAATGATAGTAAGTTTTGATGCTTTGTTTTGTTTTGATCATAATATTATACAAAATAATTGGTCGATCATGCTCTGATGACAAATACATTTTTTCTTAAAATATAGTATTTTTATATGATACATAAAATTTAGCCAAAAATGGGACAAGTCACATGTTTTAGTCTTCTGCTATTGGCTAATTTTAAAATTAATTTTTAAATTAATTTTAAAATTTTTTAAAATTAATTATTATCGCAGATCATAATTTAAAATGAAATCTACATTTTATACTTAACCTGCTAGCCTTCTAAAATCTATTAATACTTGTTTATTATAATTTTTTTAAAACTAACTCTAACCCTAAACCCTAACCCTAAAAAATGCACCCCAAAAAAATTTAGTTTTTGAGATTTTATACTATTATTTCATTTTAATATGGATTATGGATTTCATTATGATCTGTCACAATTATTAGCCAATCAAAATGCAAGAATTCACAAAATACATTAAATTTTACTCAAAAAATTTTTAAAAATGGGACAAATTTCATAATTTTTGCTTTTAGGTATCCTGCACTATAGTACATTTTTTAATTTTTCAAAAAACTTAATATTTAGAAAATAAGCTACTTTATGATTTTTTGTGTAATTTTTGGCCAAAAAAGGTAGCTTAATTTTGGACACATTGGAAGATATAGCATAGGTAGTTAGAACAGATATATTAGTTAAATTCTAACTAAATATAACAAAATAGTTGGAAATATTAGAGCTAAATGTAGCACAGTAGTTAAATTTGAGGCATTAAAATTGAATATTATGAATATTAGAACTAGACATAGCACAATAGTTAAATTTTGGATATTAGAATTGGATATAGTATAGTAATTAAATTCAGAATGTTAAAACTATATAGTATGATAGTTAGATTTATAATATTAGAATTAGTAGTAATTAGATTCAAAGCTAGAACTAGATATTAGGATTTAGTATAGTACAATAGTTAAAATTAGAATATTATAACTAGATATAGTATAGTAATTAGATTCAAGAAGGTAGTTAAATTTGGATCGTTAGAATTAGAAATAGTATAGTAGCTAAGGGTTGTAAATAAACGGGGGAACAACTTACTTATAATATATAGCCAATAAAATAATATAATTATTTTGTATAACAATTATATAAATATATAATAAAAATGTTCACGATGCTATACTAAAGAATCTTTAGCTATATTAATTACTTGCTGATTCAAGATATGTTACTATTATATTCAATTTCTGTTCTTTGGTAGATTTGTATAAATATTGAGCATGTTTTGGTATTCACAAAAACTAAATACCACTTTCTTAAATAATTAAAATTGTTAAATATTAAATTCTAATATATTAACCAATATATATTCATTTTAAACCTCTAGCGAACTATGTTTATTTTATATGCTATGTAACAACAACACTCTGGAAAATAACAATTATAGTAACTACTTTTGATATTTAACTGAACTATATATAATATAGCAAAAATTCTTTAAAACTTTAAAATGTATCAATTTTTTAAATATATTGTGAAATTTTGTTCCAGAAAAAGCACATTATAAGGATAGCAAATTACAGTATATAATAAAATCAAATTAAAAATATAGACATGTTGGAAATCAATATTAGTAATTTTTTGGTTTTTATAACTGGGTGGGTTAGCTTTACAAACTTTAAATTATAAATTGTAAATTTTTTTTTAAAAAAATTTTTATTGAAAAAAAATAAGTTGATTGATATTTTAATGCTAAATTTATAAAGTCAAATTAATTAATTGTTACTCATCCATAACTTGAGCCTTGAAGTATACTTTAAATTAGAAATTTTGTAGCTGATTATTATCGATTACTAACCAAAGGAATATATATTAACAATAATTTCCCTGCTAATTTCTATTATAATTATAATCAATATATAACTGATACAATAGTAATCAATATATAACCAATAATGATATTAATCGATACATATTAATAATAATTACAGATACCAAAAAAAGGGAACATTTAAAGTGTTGTGCATTATATGTTTTTGACTATTTGGAAAGTTAGGGTAAGGGTTAGTTCAGGATTAGGATTTGAGTATATTTTATAAGTAAAATCACTGTCTCGACATTTTTTATTAGTGCATCAATATAGGTTTAGGCATTAGTTTTTTTGTAATCTTTGTTTTCTTGTTTTTTTTTCTTTTTTTTTCTTCATCAGGCTGATTCGTGTTGATCAAACCAACCAATTTGATTGGCCTTATATCACGTGATTGCACAATGCTTTAAACGACCCCAAAAAAAGCTAATTTTTAATTATTAAAAATTTTTTATTTATGAAAAAAACTTAAGTACAAAATAATTTTTGTTCATAGTTATAAATTTTCTACTTTATAATAAATCTAACTATTATTACTTTACAACTTTATACCTAACACCTTTTGTTTTTCATTAATCCAATGTAAAATTCCAAATCTAAAAAAAAATTCTCTAACACTATTTTATATTTACTAAAAACCTACAAAAAAAGAAAAAATAAGTAAAAAAAAGAATAAAAAAAATAAGAAGAACGAAACTAGAGACTGGTACTTATCTAAATCCTAGTCTAGTTTTCAGATCCTAATTTTCTAATGCCATTTCATATATACCAAAGATCTATAAAAATGAAAAAATAAATAAAAAGAAACAAAAAAAGATAAAAAAGAACAAAACTAAAAACTGGTACTTATCTAAGTATTCGTTTAGTTCCCAGATCCCAATTTCCCAACACTACTTTATATTCATTAGAGACCTACAAAAAAAGAAAAATTAGTAAGAAGAAATGAAAAAAGGCAAAAGAACAAACCTAAAGATTGGTACTTATCTAAATTCCAGTTTAGTTCACAAATCTCAATTTTTCAATATCATTTTACATTTGCTAGGGACCTACAAAAAAAAAAAAATAAGTAAGAAATAAAAAAAAGAACAAATGAAACTAAAGACTAGTACTTATTTAAGTCTAGTTTAGTTTCTAGATCCTAATTTCTCCATGCCATTTCATATTCACTAGAGATCTACAAAAGAAGAAAAAAATTAGTAAGAAAAAACAAAAAAAAAGTAAAAAAAAACAAAACTAGAAACTGGTACTTATATAATTCAGTTTAGTTCTGGATCTCAATTCCTCAATACCATTTTACATTTGCTTTGCTAATTCTTTAAGGGTAGAGTGTATGTCAATCATTTTCAATAATAGTAAAATTGCCGTATTATATATCACAGTATACAAAAACTTACTGCTTTGGCTAAATAAAATGCATTTTGTTTATATCAAAAAAAATATCTGAATTTTCATTTCGATGCAAAAATTTAGTAGTTTATATTTAATTTTTTTAAAAAATATATCAAGAAGTTAGCAATAGTTGCGATGGAAAATTTTTTTTGCGATGGGACAAAACAAGTTAAACCCGGTTTTTAATAGTAAACAAAATATCTAGAATATTCGATCTCATATTAGTATTAGTAATTTTGTGTTACCAATAATTATAACAATAAGTTTTATAATAGAAATGATGTCATTATACTCTACTCTTAAATTTAAGAAAGTATATGATTCAGTTTTTAAAGATGTAAAAAACTAGTAATAAGCTGTTACAAAGCTAGTTACTAGCCTTCAGTTATTCTGAGTTTCAGAAAAAAATCTATATTCAATTTGCTAGAATTTTTATTATTAAAAATTTTGAAGATTGAGATGTGTTGGGATGTGGTTATATAATAAAATCTATCTAAATCTACATCATAACAATTTTGGAGATCGATTATCTACTTGTATAACATTGAGTTGTCACCTCTGTTTATTTTACTAACCCCTAATTAGTAGTTAGATTTGAGATGTGAGAATAATATAGTATAGTAGTTAGATTTGGATGTTAGAATTGTTCATAGTATAATAGTTAGATTTTGTAATACAGCATGATAGTAGCATAATAGTTAGATTTGGTACATTAGAACTAAATATAGCATGATAATTAAATTCAAGATATTAGAAGCATAGTAGTTAGATTTGAAATGCTAGAACTAGAAGTAGTTCAGGATGTTATAGCTAATATAGTTTAGTGATTAGATTTGGGTGTTAGAATTGTATATAGTATGATAGTTAGATTTTGGATGCAGTATGGTAGTAGATTCTAGTTAGATTTAATAGCAATTATTTGTATTTTTTTTTTTGAATAATAAAAATTGGGTTTTTTAATTTTGTTTTTTAAAAAAATTTTTTTTAATCAAGTAAAAAAAAAAAACAATTATATTCAAAATTATTATATGTAACAATTCGTATAACAAATTCAAAATAATTACTATCTAAAATTAACCATTTAATTCTAATTCTAGCTTTAACTCTAACTAACCCTAACTCTAATAAACTAAACTAACTCTAATTCTAATGAACTAAACTAATTCTAGCCCAATACCAATTCTATTTAACCCAATACTAATCCTAAAGCTTTATAATTTTATGATATATATAAAGTACTGAGAAGAGCATAATTATATTACTCACAATGTTTTAGCAACTACAGAGCACAAAAATCAACACTAATAACAACTAACAATATAGTTCAATTATAGTGTTCTGGCCTGGGTAAGTAACACCTGGGTCACCCGCGAGTGGATGGGTGACCCAGGTTGAATTATGGTCCACCCGAGTAGTCAACCCGCGGGTCACTTGCGGGTCAACCTGCAGGTCACCCATGGGTCAACCCATGGGTCACCCACATGGGTTGGTTATAATTAGAGATGTTATTCTGCTTGCCAAAACTCAGATCAACCCTGCTCGAGTTTTGTGGTCACATGATTTTTATTATTAAATCATACTCCAAACAAGTTTGATAGATCAGTTGTACAATATTAATTTAGATTATCATTAAAAAAATCTCTTTTTTTTTTAATTTAATATGGCTGAACAAAAATTAATTTTTTCTTAGACTTTTTTTTTTAATTTAATGTGTCGTGATATGATAAATAAAAAATTCTACTTAGACTACCCACCCACGAGTACCCGTAGCAAATTTTTTTTTTTTTAGAATTAGACTGTTTTGTAAGTACAAGAAACTACTTAACAATTTTTGAATACCAGGAGATTAAAAATACTTGGTGAATTTGGTCGTAGGATTACTGGTTAGTAAATCATACTATAAATATATATATATATATATATGACTTATCAGATATCAATTCATGTTTATATTGATTTTAATATTTTATTTAAAGAGGCTGAACCCTTAGAAAGTACCTACTATATTATAACGAAAGTACTAGGTGATCATAATGCTGATATTCCTTATGCAATGATTTACTTGGTCAATTATAAATTAAATATTCCTTCTGAATCTCTGATTGCTTGCCTAATTACTACAACCTTTAATTATGACAGTAAAAATGGTTGGCTTTTTCATAATAATTTACCTGAAACTCCTGAAATAATTGATTTAACTAAAGATGTTGATAAGAATTATGATACATTTATTGAATTAAAAAGAGAAGCTACAACTTGTCCATTTTTAAAATGTGATTCTTGGCCAATACATCTTTTAATAAAAGAAGGTAATTATATAAAAGTTCTCTTAAATGATAAATCTCAAACTGTGATCAAGTTTTATCTGCTATATTTGTAGTATTAATCGACGTCATATACTTGATAAAAATATATAGAATTTTTAAAAGTATGCAAAAATTTCTTATGATTAAATTTATTTTATTAAAAAAAAACTTATCAATAAATGTTATTTATTATGTTATAAATTGCTAGCTAATTACAAATCATATGAATACATGATAGTTATATGCAAGTTCAATTGAGAAGGAAAGAAAGCATCTAAATCATTGGCTGAATTAAATCGCCAAAATGTCTTGTTTTTTCAAGGCATTAGTTAGAGATGTGATCTGTTATCCATTTTCATCCATTTTTATATTAAAATCCGCGGATATCCACGGATTTTAATATGAAAACGGATGGAAATGGATAACAGATTACATCTCTAGCATTAGTCATGAATTAAAAAGTATTGATCTATAATAAAGTAATTTTTCAAAATATTACATTTAAATAGACTAAATATTTCCTTTTCACTATGCCAGCTCCGTTAACTTTAATGCTTTCATCACTTGATGACAAATTGATACATGTCTACAAGAAGTGTCAATACTGTCATGTCTTCAAATAATTCAACATAATGCTCATCGATTACTTAAACTTATCAATGCTTTATTACAAGTAAGTTATATATTAAGTTCAAATAATAATATACACTTATTTTTTTAAACAATTTTATTAAAAAATATTCACTTCCTACATAGTATTCAAATATAGAATCTGAAAAATTTGAAGCATGTTATCATGAAACTAGTATAGTGGAATTTACTCAAGAATTGGTTTCTGATTTTAAAAGTATGGCCGAAATATTAGGTTTAGATTATGTTATTGATATTCTATTGACTAATAAATTTAATCAAGATGTGGGAAATAAGGTTTATTTAGATTATGATATGTATGAAACAATTGTATCTAATCTTTGTAGCAGCCAATAATAATTTTTATATATAATATATAGACGTGATAGACTGCTAACCCCCTCTCCCCCCTCTCGAAATTACGTAATAAACGGCACTTCCCTAACCGTAGCAAATTTATTTTTATTTTTATTTTTATTTTTTTTTAGAATTAGGCTGCTCACCCGCGGGTGACCTGTAGTAAAATTTTTTCTATTACCTAGTGATCATCTGGGTGACCCAGGTGGCCCACTAGCAGGTGACCCGTAGCAAAATTTTTGTTATTACCTAGTGTTTACCCGGGTGACCCAGGTGGCTCACCTGTGGGTAACCCAGGTTAGGATTTTTGTGACAGGTCAGAACACTATTCAATTATCAAAAGCAATAAACAACCCTACAAGCAACACAATTAATAGTAACACTAGTAATGAAGACATGAAACCAACACCAATGATAAAATAACCACAGAAAGAAAATATGAAGGTTAGAAAGACAACAAAAAAAATACACTAGCAAATCCAAACTATAAGTTAGGCCAATTTTTGTCTGCAAAACAGTTGTCTCTAGGCACATACTATAAATATCCTAATCTTAATTTAACTAGAAAATTTTAAATCTATTTAAATTTCTGTTTCTACTTGCAGCATATATAAATGAACAAATTTGTCTTCAATAAAAGGAGAAACAAGAAGAGAAGTTTCCTTCAATTTTACTTAAAAAAAATAAAAGAAATAAGCTAGTATAGGTTAAAGAAACCTTAATTCAAGTAAAACAAAAAACTTATCTTTTAGTAACTATTAGAGTTAAATCAATTAAATGCATACATACTCCTTTCTTAACAATGTGAAAAGGTATACCTGATCAAAAGCAAACAAAAGCAAGCATTTGTACAGATAGCCTAAAGAACAAGAAAAAATAAATTAATTCTTGTAATAAAAAAAAGGCATAATAATAAAAAAAATAGATAAAATTTTTAATTAATTACCATCTTCAATATGTTAGATTTAGCAGTATCATTGTTAATAGTATATAGCATGTTAGATAGTATATTAATGTGCTGCTAGATAATGTGTTAATATATTGTCTAATAAATTTAAATGTATATGTTGTAAATAAAAATGGAATCTAAGTAGATTCAAAATCTATATCATTTAATTTTGAGTCTGTGCACTTAAACGTTTTTGATTGGATATATCCGAAAGTGTGATTGGAGTGTGAGAATTTTGGGTTAGTGTACTTTTTGATTGGTCACCGTATTTAAAACCGTGATCGGGCTGTGGGAATTTTTTGGTTGTGCACTTTAACGTTTTTGATTTTGAGGTCTGTGCACTTTAATATTTTTGATTAGCTATATCTAAAATATATCCGAAAGTTTGATTTAAGTGTAGGAATTTTGGGTTTGTATACTTTTTAATAGGTCATCGTATTTAAAAACTGTGATCAGAATGTGTGATTTTTTGGTTGTACGCTTTAACGTTTTTGATTTTTGAGTCTGTGTACTTGATTGGCTATATCCGAAAAGTTTGATTTGAGTGTAGGGATTTTGGGACTATGTAGTTTTTGATTGGTCATCGTATTTTAAAACCGTGATTGGATTGTGGGAATTTTTTGGTTGTGTACTTTAAGGATAAGGTAAATGTAGATCATTTATCATATGATTTTAGTAGTACAATGAGATTTATATAGAAAATAAAAATGTGCTACAAATAAAACTTTTTATAGTTGTTATTAATTTAGCCAAAAATTTTATAATATGTAGTACAAAATACACTTTTTATAATAGTAAAATTTTAATAAATATAGTATTTGAAAAAATTATACTTCTATATGTCATAAAGTTTTCCTAAGTCAGCTCAAATTTTCCTTAGTTACACAAAAATGATTAATTCGGATTGGTTGAATCTATGTTGTTTACAATCATGATTGGTCGATCACCTGATTTCATATGATCACAACGTGATCACTATTAAAAATGATCTACGTTCACCCTACCCTTAACATTTTTATTTATTATTTGAGCATTATATATTTATGACGTTTAGGCTATAAAAGTTACTTATCTATATTCTTCTACTCTATATCATTTAAATTTGAGATCGTGCGGTTTAACGGTTTTGATTGGTCGAATCTAGAAAACATAAACTGTGCATGAGAAAACTTCAGAGTTTGATGATTGGATTATGACAATAAAAATGTGGGAAAAAACTAAAAATATGAAGTCAGGTTATGATAATTCGCTTTACCGGGAATGAAGTGATGGTTAAGCAGCATGTGAAATGTTTCTGTACAGATCCATGCTTTTGATTAAATTTTTCTATGATGAGAGCTGTTAAACCAAACATCGCTTTAACAGGTTTTGACTCAATAACAAAAAATGTCATTTTTATTATCTTTCGAAATCGCACTAACTAAATATGTTATGAGACTGTATCAATATTTACTGAAAATAGATATGAATAGCAAATTTTAATATCCAGATAATTTAAAACCTGATTGCTTATTAAAATTTAATTGTAAATCCAATCAATGTTTATGAGCTTGCCAGAAAAGCTATTTTTGGGGCATAATATCATATATTATGAATCTAACAAAAAAAACTTTGAGTTTGTGTACCTTATCATTTTTGATTAGCCATATCAAAAAACTGTGATTAGAATATGAGAAATTTTTGAATTAAAAGTACTAATTGAAGTACTTTCTTAAATTATGACATTTTGACATTTTAAATTAGTCTTTTTTTTTTATCATAATAAAAAATATCATATAGTACGTACAAATTTGCTATTTAAAACTGTAATTATTGCTACATTTTTGTTTGTTTTTAATAATTATATTATATTATTATTATTATTAATCAGTTTATAAGTTATAAATCACCAGTGTGAGTATGGAGTTCACTTTAGCAGTCGTTTTCAAGTAGGTGTATGTTGATTTTTCATTTTGCATTAATAGTATAATGTTGCATCTAAAATTAGATTACGGAATCTGAAAACTTGGGTCAGTTGGTCAAATTTTTTTGGTTTTTTTTTTTATTTACTGTAAATTAATAGAATAATGTTCACATCTAAAATTAGGCCACGCAAAGTTTGATTTTTCGTTTTGCATTACATAGAATCTGAAAATTTGGGTAAACTTAGGTCTGTTGGGGTTTTTTTGGTTTTGTTTTTTTTTTAATTTGCTATTAATTAATAGAATAATGTTTATATCTAAGATTTAGGCATGCAAAGTTGATTTTTGGTTTGCATTACATAAAATAAGAAAAAATAAATAAATAAATAAAATTTATTTTTTTTAAATATAAAATAAAACAAAACAAAATTAAATTTTAAATTTAAAATTAAATAGAATCTGAAGACTTGGGTAGACTTGGTCTGTCAGAAAGTTTTTTTTCTTTTAATTTACTGTAAATTAATATAAAATAATAAGATTAGGCACACAAAATTGATTTTTGTTTGCATTACACAGTATCTAAAAGCTTGGATCGGTGGTTAGATTTTTTTTTAAATTTAAAAAAATAATATTTATTACATTTTAAGTTTAGGCCACGCAAAGTTGATGTTTCATTTTGCATTATATGGAATCTAAAACTTAGGTCAGTTGGTTGCATGTAGTATATTTTTAATGATTTTTTATTTTTTTATAATGTTCACATCTTAAATTAGGCCATACAAGTTTGATTTTTCATTTTGTATTTATTTGGAATCTAAAAACTTGAGGGGTTTTTTTTTAATTTACTGTAAATTAATAGAATAATGTTCACATCTAAGTTTAGGCACACAAAGATGATTTTTGTTTTGCATTACACGAACAGAATCTGAAAACTTGGGTCGGTTGGTCAGATTTTTTTTTAATTTAATGCAAGCCAAAAGAATAGTATTCACATCTAAGATTAGACCATGCAAAGTTTGATTTTTCGTTTTGGTTTACTAGAGTTAAGACTTCAATCCGGATATAAATATATCCGGATTGATATTTTGTTAAAAATTTATAGTAAAACATAGTAATTATATCTAGATGTATCTGGATATAAAATAAATCTGGATATAAAAACATAGTGAAGTCTTAACTCTATAGTTTACATAGAATTTGAAACTTAGATAAACTTGGGTCTGTTAGTTTTTTTTTTTTTTTTTTTTTTTTTTTTTTTTTTTTTTTTTTTTTTTTTTTTTTTTT
>QKWP01000335.1:66207-156502 GCA_003550325.1 Gigaspora rosea
TTGTTCGTTTTGCATAACATGGTGCTCCAAAATTCCAGTCAACAAGTTAGTTTTTTTTTTTTAATCTACTACAAATTAATAAGCTCATGTTCATACAAATAGCAAAAATGGGAAATTGGCACAATATGAATTTTTTTAAAAATTTTTTTTTGGAAAAAATGGATCGGTGGGTTATGCAAACTGAAAAATTAATTTTCATAGACTTAGACCATGCAAAGTTAATTTTTAATTTTGCATTAGGCCATAAAAGTTAATTTTTAGTCTGTATAACTCGCTAGCCCAATTTTTCCAAATTTTTTTTAAATTTCTATTGTGCCAATTATTCCATTTTAACTATTTAAGTTTTCTCTGTTGTCATCTGGTGATAATCTTAATTTTTCTAAATTACCTGATAGTCGATAAAAAAATGCAACCCGAAGAATTAACCTTGCATGACCTTAAATATGAATATAAAATAATTTAGCCATGCAAAGATTTTTTCTAAAAAAAAAAAAATCTGACCCACCAACCAGAATTTTGAGAACTAGGTTATGCAAAATGAAAAATTAACTTTGCGTGGCCTTATATGGAAACTGAAAACTTAAATTGGTCAAATTTTTTTTAATTTACTGTGAATTAATAGAATAATTACAATTCTGTATAAGATAGGTAGCATGAATGCGCCACCTATTGCACTAGTTATTATATAAAACTGGATTGAGTTTTTCATATACACTCTCATACCTAACTTTAATTTAACTAGGAAATTTTGAATTCACTTAAATTCTGTTTCTACTTGCAATATATAAAACAAATGAATTCAACTTCAATAAAGGGAGATACAAGAAGAGAAGTTTCCTTCAATTTTACTTAAAGAAAAATAAAAAAAGTAAGCTAGTATAGGATAAAGAAACCTTTATTCAAATAAATTAAAAACATACTTTCCAGTAACTATTAGAGTTAAATTAGTTAAATGCATATAGGCCCTCAAAAGTAGAAACCAAGGAATTTGGCTATTTTTTGAAAATTAATCTGTTTAATTGATCATATGTAAAATTTTAGGCCCAATCTTTTTTACTTAATAATGAAAGTCTGACCACTTAATAAATTTTTGCAGTATAAGGTTAAAAACTTTTGATGCTATAATCTAAAAATAGATTTATTGAGATTTACTGATAGTAATACAGATCTACAGATCTAATAATCCTGTTTAAACAGGTTTGTTAATTATAAATAACCTAATTTTAGATTGTTTTGATTTTGTATAACAAATAGTTTTTGCCAATTTTCTCAAAACCCGTGATCAGCCAAATTTCCTGGTTTCTACTTTTGAGGGCCCATATACTCTACCTCCTTAATAGTTATAATATACTAATCAAAAGCAAGAATTTGTACAGATAGTCTAAAGAATGGAAAAAATAAATTAATTCTTGTAATAAAAAAAATGCATAATAATAAAAAAACAATCAAAAATTTTTAATCTATTACTATCTTCAATATGTTAGATTTAGCATTATCATTGTTAATAGCATGTAGCATGTTAGATAGCACGTTAATATAAATTAACATATCTTCTAATAAATTTAAATATATATAAACGAGTAAATTTACTTCAATAAAGGAAGATACAAGAAAAGAAGTTCCCTTCAATTTTACTTAAAGAAAAATAAAAAAAGTAAACTAGTATAGGTTGAAGAGACCTTTTTTCTAGTAAATTAAAACTTATCTTCAGTAACTATTAATGTTAGATTGGTGAAATATATATACTTTCCTTTCTTAATTGTTTCAATATAAAAAAGTATGCCTAAAAAACAAAAAAAAACAAAATAATTCTTGGAATAAAAAAAAATAAACTTAAATAATAATTTAATTTAATGGGTATCTGTTTGCTATACTAAATTTAGTACAATATACTAAATTTAGTATGATATTAAAAGTTAAATTTTAAAAAATTGGTATTAATAACTTTAAATTAAATTTATTCCATATAAAATTCTATATTTATTTTTATTTTGGTATATTTAAAATCAACTTACTTATCAAAATTTATATTAAATTATTTAAAGAAAACTTGCTACTAAAAGTGCTATCAAAAAACACTAAATTATAAATAACAAAAAATTTATTTAATAAAATTTTGTTAAATTTTTAATAAAGTTGTAGAGCAAATTTTTCTGATTCTAATAGTAGTAAAATCATTAAAATTGGTTTAGTATATAAAAAGTTATAAACAATTTAAATTTACTAATTTTTTACTATATTTTTACTAAGTTTTACTATATAAAATATATAAAAAGACTAACTATTTTTAGATGTTTGTCACTATTAAACAAGGTTATTTAAGATATTTAAAAAAATTATTATTTATTTTTGTTAATTAGACCAAAATCAAGATTGGATCTAAAACAATCTAAAAATTTATTTTTTTTAATTTTATTACAAGTTTTTGTATGCTATGATTTTTTTAATACTGTACTAAATTTAGTATGACAAAATTTTAGAAGAATATAACAAGTTTAAGAATAAGCTATACAAAATTTTTATTAATAAATATTGCTAAAATTGTACAAAAAGATAGTTTTAATATTTAAATATATTTTGGCAAAATTTGATTAAATTTGGTTAAATAATCAATTAAAAATTAATTTTTTTGTGTGTACTAAATTTAGTACAATAGCCAAATAGATACCCATTAATTAAAACAAAAAAAATTGAATATAAATGTAATAGATCAAATAGGAAAATCAAATGGTACTCCTGTGAATTTTGTGCCCCCTAATGTACTAATAACTTTGCCTAGAATTAGAATTAGGGTTAGTGTTAGAGTTAAAATTAGTACAGAATTGCGAGAGGATTATTTTTTGTTAGAAGTGCAATAGGGTTATTCTAGTAAAATTTTGAGATATTAAAATAGGGGCACAATATGCATGGGGCACCGTCTAGTACAGTTCGATTGGATATCTCAAAATTTTTTTAATCACAAAAACCATGTGGCATATCTTTTTGAAAAGCATTATAAAGCTTAGTGTGAGTTTCTTGAAAACTGTTTCTGCTTATGCTTTTTCACTATTTGATCCAAGTTTATTGTTTTAAAAAATTAGCAAAGTGTTTACAAAGTGCTTCTGTTAATGCTTTTTGTCTTCTAATCTGAATTAGTCTTTCCACTAAGAAAAGTTTTTAATGTATCTGATCTATACTAATCTTTTTTAACAGAAGATGTATAAAAAGTTAAAGAATACTATAATATGTTTTAAAAAAATTTTATTATGTGAAATCATAATTGCTAATTGATGATATAGTTTATATAGTAAGGGTTACTTTAAAAAATTTTTTTATGTTGTTCAATAATCTTTAAGCCAATCAAACCAAATATCTGCTATGCTTACTAAGATCAGTGAACTCTGCAAGATCAGAAGTAGGTATTAGTAATAAAATAGGAGTAACTCTGTTTGCAAGTGTTGTGCATAGCCATAGCAATAATTACTGAAGTGCTAGTAAATATCTGTAATAAGAGCAGATACTGCTCTACCAAGTCTTTTATTAAGAATAATAGGACCAGAATTGCTTAGCTGGGTTCTAAGAACAATAGATAAGTACAGCTGCATCCCTCTAAGTGCATGCTCTCAGGACCATAGTAAAAAAAAGACAAAATGTGCACTTAGAGGGGGTTTGCATTTAAAGAGGTTAAAATTTATAATTGTTATATTGTTTGGGACCAAGAGGGCATGCATTAAAGAGGTTTTAAATATACTATGCACTTAGAGGGCGTGCACTTAGGGGAGTGTGACTGTATCTAAAATACAATTATTACATTTCAGTAATACAAAATGGGTTGGCAGAAGGAACAGGAATCAAAGGTTTAAATAGGCAATGCTAGTATGTGGAACTTATGTGGGTTGCAGATATAACAGCTAGTGTAGAACATTAGGTGGCTACTTAAATAGGCAACAAAAGTTGCAGATATGGCTAGTTGTACTCTTATTAATATAACAATAGCAGTAATCCTCTAGAGGGTCACCAATGGCTCTAAAATCTTGAATAAAAATTTCTCAAATCCCAAAACATACAGTTTGAAATTAATAATTTTATTAATAAAATTTTTTGCTACAATTAAAATACATTTCAAAATGTAAGTGAAAAGTGGTTTTCAAAAAAATATATACATGGAGTTAATATCCAAATTTATTTTTATATTCAGATTTAACTAATAGTCAAAAACATTATTCAGTTTAATCTGGATATAATTAAATCTGGATAAATTATTAAATTTAGATGTAATATATCCAGATTTAAGATTATATCCAGATTTAAATATATATCCAAATTTAATATTAATCTGAATTAGTTATAATTCAGATTTAATTATAATCTGAATTTATTTAAATTTATAATTTTTATATGCCAATTAGGAACTTTTTAGTAGAATGCTATATATATAATATATATATATATAGCGTCAGATTGAATCTGACGCATGTCCAATAACTATCAGTTAACTAGCATTAAATGATCAGCCTAAACTAACCTCTAACTTTATTGTAATTTTACTATAACTCTAATCTAATTTAGGCTGGGTTTAATCTGATACAAGAATCGATTTGATATATAACATATATATTTAGATTTATATTAAATCCAGATTTATATTGAATTCAGATTCAGGTATTAACTCTATATATGTATTCTAATGAAAAAAAGCTAACATCACGATTTACACAAAATTTTATTAAGACAATCAACTTTGAGTTACTAATAAAAATTGTAGTATGAGCTAAAAAACGTAAGTTTAAAAAATAATTTTATTATTTTATTAATAAAATTTTTTGCTACAATCAAATATATTTCAAACCATATATAAAAAGTGATCTACAATAAATTTTGATGTTTTTGAATGAAAAAATGCTATTCTAGAATAAAAATTAAGCCAAATAACTTGAAATTTTAAAAAGTAAAATTTAATTTGTTATCTATCACTTTTAATATTACAAAGTAACTTGTTTTATTTAAACTTGTAAAAATTAGAGTAAGTACTATAATTTTTCTATCTTTTCAAAATTAAAAATTTTAGAAAATACTGAATCTGGAAATAAAATTAAAAATCTAAATATTTTTGTTAATGAGTATCCGTTTGGCCTTTGTACTAAATTTAGTACACACAAAAAAAATTATTTTGAACTAATTATTTAATCAAATTTAATCAAATTTTGCCAAAACATATTTGAATATTAGAACTATTTTTTTGTACAATTTTAGTAATATTTATTAATAAAAATTTTTTATAGCTTACTCTTAAACTTGCTGTATTGTTCTTAAATTCTGCTATACTAAATTTAGCACAGCAGTAAAAACATCATAGTATACAAAACCTTATAATAAAATTAAAAAAAAACCAATTTTTTGGAATGTTTGAGATCCAATTTTGATTTTGGTATAGTTAAAAAAAATAAATAATGATTTTTTTAAATAGCTTAAATAAACCTGTTTTATAGTGATGCACATCTAAAAATAGTTAGTCTTTTATATATTTTATATCATAAAACATAGTAACAACATAGTAAAAAATTTGTAAACTTAAATTACTTATAACTTCTTATATACTAAACCAATTTTAATAATTTTACTATCATTAGAATCAAAAAAATTATCTCTACAACCTTATTAAACATTTAAAAAAATTTTATTAAGTAAATTTTTTGTCATTTATAATTTAGTGTTTTTTTGTTTGCACTTTTAGTAGCAATCTAATTTTTAAATATATTGATATAACTTTTGATAAGCAAGCTGATTTTTAAATATACCAAAATAAAATATAAATATAGGATTATATATTGGATAAATTTAATTTAAAGTTATTAATACCAATATTTTAAAATTTAACTTTTAGTACATTGTACTAAATTTAGTACAGCAAATGGATACCTATTAATATTATCTATTTTTGATAAAATTTTAATAAGAATAGCTAAATACCATATTTTTTAACTTATATAGTAGTCTTTTGAAAGTTTTATTTTGAAAAAGTTCTTCTAGAAGCATTTGAGATTTAGAAAACAATTTGCAAAAACATAGATATTCAAATTAACAAAAATATTAATATCTTTTACAAGTTTTTAATATTTTTTATAGATTCTTCAAGTTAAAGATATGTACTTCAAGTTTGATTAGTAAAAGTTTTTAAATTAACATAGTAGAATTTTTTACAAATTATTAACAAATATTATATATTGAGCTTAAAAAGTTTGATATATGTCATATTTCAATTGGTATAAATTTTAAAACAATATGTAATAATTTTTAAATCCAGAGGAATTATAAAGCAATGTACAAAATTTACAATTCAAAAATATTTAATAAATCTAGATATTATAATTTAGTTTTTAGCAAATTACTAAAATTTATATATAATAATTTAACTTTTAGCAAATTTACTTGATTTTAGTGATAGCAAAAGCTTCCAAATTTATGCAGATCAGTTATAACCTATATAAGAGATATTTGGGGTCCTATTGATATATATAACATCATTATATTGGTACTCAAATCTATTGTAAATAATTCTAAAATAGTAGTAAACTACAAATATAAAAAGTATATAACAATCCTTTTGTATTAACATCATAATCTATTGTGATATCTTAACTTCTATCTAATAAAGAGCTATCTTCATCTTGAATTTCTTCTGACAAAGACCTATTTACAAATATAATTAAACATTTCAATTACAATATATTTCCTTGTGGATTAGTTTCTTTAAAACTAGAAAACTTTTATTGAAGATATCTCTGTGAGTTTTTGACCAAATTTAATCAAAATTTGTTTATTTAGATTCTATAGTTCTGTAGAATTAAAATAAAAAAAAATTTATTGAATTTGATTAAGAATTCACAGAACAGAGATATCTTTAATAGAAGTTCTTGTAAACAATTTTAGCATAGTTTTTTTGTAATATATATTTTTGGAAATAGAAAAATTTTTATCAAAGATATCTCTACAAGTTTTTGACCAAATTTGATAAATTTTTTTATTTGAATTCTACAAATTTGTAGAATAAAGTAAAAGAATTTTATCAAATTTGGTCAATATCTTTGATAAAAGATTTTTTCTATTTCTAAAAATGTATATCACAAAAAGCTATACTGAAATTGTTTACAAAAGAAACCTGAATCTAGTTGTAAAACAAAATATCTAAATATCTCTGTTAATATTGCTCAATTTGAGCTAAAATTTTTATAGTCTCTTGAATATCTAAAAAATCTACTTACTTAATAGTGTTTTTGAGGTTTTATTTAAAGAAAATCTTTCTAGAAATAGTCAAAGTTAGGTAGAAAACATTATGCATTCAAATTTATAAAACAGTTATATCTCTATAAATTTCTATTTTTCTACAAAAATTGAGATTCTACAGTCAAAAATATGCTTTACAAGTTTGATTAGTAAAAGCTTTTATACAGAGAGACCTCTCTAAATGCACCCTCTATAAGTGCACTTCCTCTTTATTTACACCCTTTAACATGGTCCCAAGCTTGGGACTTAGACCTAAATGCACCCTCTATATTCTGCATGTCAAGCATATGCCTGGCCCCAATATATATAAGTTATTTCTTTAAATGCTTTTTACGTGACTTTATAGCATAGATCAAGATACTAAAACTTTAGATAATTGGGGAATATTTAGTTTAGTAAAATTTGTATATCATTATTACGTGTTCATATTATTTCGCTGACAGTCACTTCACCAACATAACATTTTACCAACAAATACTCACCGACAAGTTCATTTTACCGACAGTTTGTTTCACCGAAGTTCATTTCACCGACAAGTTTTTTTTTCAAAAAGCACCCTAACTCTAGCCCTAATTCTACCTAATTCTACTCTGATCCTAACGACAATGACCAGAATTACTTAGTCGGTAAAATGAGCTTCGGTAAAATAAACTGTCATTAAAATGAACGTGTCAATGAATAATTGTCGGTGAAATGTTATGTCGGTGAAGTGATTGTCAATAATTGATTGCCACCCCATTATTACTATATATCTAATATATTATATCGTTTATATCAATATGTATATTTTTTACCCACGCGATTTTTTGAAATTTAAGTTAGTTAAAATTCATGTCAGTGCATATTTAGATTAGGGTCAGGGTTAAGATTAGGGCCAATATATAGTAAAATTGTTTTTCCGACATTGTTTATTAATGACCCAAGATAGGTTTAGACTGCCGTTTTTATGTTCTTGAGTTTTTTTTTTGTTTTTTGATGCCTTCGGGATGATCCGTGTAAACAAAATTTCACGACTCTGGTTGGGGTGGTGAGATTTTTACAGAGCTGTCCCCAAATTTCCGGGTCGGATACGTCAGATCTAGGTCAGCGTTTAGCCCTAACTGTTAGCAGGTTCTATAGCAAAATTATCAGCTGGGCATCTTTTACTTAATGAATGGATATGATTTATTAGTAAAATTTTTTATAATCTTGAGGCAAAATTGATCAATTCCGATCCAGCCGACCATGATTCCGATACACTCAGAATATTCTGACCCAGAATTTTTGGGACTCTCCTGAATAAGGTTTGCGCGGGTAATACAAAACCCGATTTTGTAAATTAACTAAGTGCGTTAGATAAAAATTTAAGGTTAGGGCCTTAATGTTAGAGGCTATAGAATTAGAATGATGTTTACTATATAAAAAATTTCATTCTCGACATTTTTAATTAGGGCACCAAGATCGATTTAAACATTAGTTTTTGCATATTTTCGCTTTTTTCTTCTTTTGTGCGTGTTGAGATTCTTCACCGGTCTGATCCAGAATAGTCAAATTTTGCACTCTCCGATTGGCTATTTCCCTCCAGGAGTTTTTATTACCCGCGCAAATAAGTGGATGCACTTTAGTAGCAGTCAAGTGACTTGTCACACTATTTATAACTGAGTTTTTAGTTATAAATTTATAAAAAGAACATATAAAATTACTATAAACTTTGAATCTTTGATCTTTCTTCACCTACATATTAACTTAAAATTAAAATTTTCAGGAATATTGAACAAAGAGAGAAGAAAAAAATTGGGCTTAAAAATCGAATTAAAATTTCGCCGTTTTTGCACAAAACGAAAATGTAACTTCGCCAAAAACAAATATTTAACGATTTTAAGACAATGAGTATGTGTAAAATCATGCCCCAAACAACTTGACTTAGGCGACCGAAGTAGGTAACCTTGTAAGAAAAATAGGTTACCTATGTACTAAAGTAAAATTTTTTGAGTTTTAAATATAAAACCCCTTTTTTTATCAAGATAACCTACTTTGGGCGCTTAAGAAAAGTTGTTCAGCATGCAATTTTACTCGATCAGAGTTAAAAACGCGTTTTTTCGGCCATTTTCTAGGTGAAAAATGGGGTCGAAGTTAGAAAAAAATTTTTTTTCTAAAAAATTTTTTTAGAAAAAATTTTTTTTTTCTAACTTCGACCCCATTTTCACCTAGAAAATGGCCGAAAAAACGCTTTTGACCTCTGATCGAGTAAAATTGCATGCTGAACAACTTTTCTTAAGCGCCCAAAGTAGGCTATCTTGATAAAAAAAGGGGGTTTATATTTAAAACTCAAAAAAATTTACTTTAGTACATAGGTAACCCATTTTTTTTTACAAGGTAACCTACTTCGGTCGCCTAAGTAAAATTAAATTGTTCGGGGCATGATTTTACATATAATCATTGTCTTAATATCGTTAAGTATTTGTTTTTGGCGAAGTTACATTTTCGTTTTGTGCAAAAACGGCGAAATTTTAATTCGATTTTTAAGCCCAATTTTTTCTTCTCTTTTTGTTCTATATTCCCGAAAAATTTAATTTTAAGTTAATATGTAGGTGAAGAAAGATCAAAGATTCAAAGTTTATAGTAATTTTATATGTTTTTTTTATAAATTTTATATGTAAAAAATTTTGTTGTAACATATCGTGTGACTGGTAGTAAATAATACACCCCCAGCGTACGTACGTATCCACAACAATTTTGCGGCTGCATGATTGTGACCAATCAAATTTCAAGATCCGGTGTAACGTAAACAATCGAAACGAAGGCGCTTTTTTACAAAAAATAAAAATCGAAAATTTTATTAAGAAACCATTTACTGCGGCTTAATTAAAAATGCTTCTCATGAAATTTGAAAATTTACTATCAGGGACAAAAGTTTTCTACCCCTAGCCTAAACTATAACACTGTTTTAACTCGATAAATTACGGGGTAAAATTTTTGTGGGACACATCGGTTCTTCGAATCAAAACATTAATGCAAGTGATTCTAGGACACAACAATATTTAATAAAAATGCCTTTTTGGCATCAAATTATAGATTATTCTCTATTGGAATAAAATTTATTAAAAAATGGTCGTTTTTTACATTTGTATATTAATAATTACATATTTTATTTTAAAATATGGGTATTTGCGAGTAGGTAAATTTAAAGAATATCAAAATATAAGTAAAGAAGAAGATTCTCAAAACATAAGCAGGCATGAAGAATCTCCAAACATGAGCGGATATGAAGAATTTCAAATCATGGGCGGAAAGGAAGAATTACGTAATAAACAATTAGAAATCAATCAAAATTCTGTGGAAACATTAAACACTCAAGGATTAACTTATTTCAAAATGGGAAACTATGAAAAATCACTTGAGTACTTAAATAAATCAATAGAAATCAACCCAAACTCTGTAGAAGTATTAAACTTTCGAGGGGTAATTTATTTTACAATAGGAAGATATGAAGAATCACTTAAGGATTTCAATAGAGTATTAAATCTCAACCAAAATTATGCAGAAGTATTAGGCTATCGAGGGCTAACTTATATCAAATTAGAAAGATATGAAGAATCACTTTTGGATTTGAATAAATTATTAGAAATAAATCCAAATTTGGAAGATGCATTAAAAAATCGAGCTCATTGTTATTTCGTAATGGGCAGGTATGAAGAATCACTTGGAGATATAAATAAATCATTAGAAATCAACCCAAATTCAGTAACAGCATTAAGCTTTCGAGGGCTAATTTATTTCAAATTAGGAAGATATAACGAATTATTTGTAGATTTAACTAAATCATTAAAAATCAAACAGAATTTTGAAGCAGCATATTTTAAAATAGGAAGATATAAAGAATCACTTATAGAATTAAATAAATTACTAGAAACAGCAGCATTAAATCTTCGAGGAATGACTTATTTTAAAATAGGAAGATATAAAGAATCACTTGTAGATTTAAATAAATCACTAGAAATAAATCCAAACTCTGTAGAAACATTAAATAATCGAGGATTAACTTATCAAAGCATGGACAAACATGAAGAGTCACTTAAAGATTTAAATGAATCATTAAAAATAAATCCAAACTGTGTAGAAGCCTTAAATAATAGAGGACTAACTTATCAAAGCATGGGAAGATATGAAGAATCGCTTGCAGATTTAAATAGATTATTAGAAATAAATCCAAACTTTATAGAAGGATTAGTTAATCGAGGAGTAATTTATCAAAGCATGGGCCGATATGATGAATCACTTGCAGATTTAAAGAAATCATTAGAAATCAATCCAAATTCTGCAGAGGTATTAAGTAATCGAGGATTAACTTATTATAAAATGAAAAGATATAAAGAATCACTTGAAGATTTAAGTAAAGCATTAGAAATAAATCCAAACTTTGTAGAAGCATTAAATAATCGAGGACTAACTTATCAAGGCATGGGTAGATATGAAGAATCACTTGTAGATTTAAATAAATCATTAGAAATAAATCCAAATTCTGTAGTAGTATTAAATAGTCGAGGATTCACCTATCAAAGCATGGGCAGATATGAAGAATCACTTGTAGATTTCAATAAATCATTAGAAATCGATCCAAACTATGAACCTGCATTAGTTAACCGTGGGTTAGTTTATCAAGAGAGGGGCAGATATGAAGAATCATATGTGGATTTAAACGAATCGCTAATTAAATCTCATCGTACGAATGTACAAAATAATAAGGAAGCAACAACTCTAAGGTTTGGAACGTGTGCAAATTGTAAACAGTATAATTCTGGAATTGATTTTTGTAATTTATGTGATGATTATATAAATAAAGTGTGGACTAGCGGAGATAAGAAGATAGATGAGTTTATAAAACTTGAACAAATGAATACACCATATTATCATAAAGTTATCGAATGGATACCTTTCGATAGATTAGAAAATATTGAAAAAATTGGTAAAGGTGGGTTCAGCACAATTTATTCTGCTACTTGGATTGATGGTAAACGAGCTTATAGTTGGGATAAAACGAAAGGAAAATTAATAAAGACACGTGAAAAATTTTGTAAAGTTGCACTTAAAAGTTTAACTGGAACACAAAATATTTCATTAAATTTTTTAAATGAGGTAAGAAGTTACATAGTTTGTCTTTAATAAAAAATAAAACAAATAATGATATATTTTTTGTTTAAAGTTTAAGGCTCTTTATGAATGTCAACTTGAAAAACTTAGCGTAGAAAAATATGGGATAGAAATATATGGGATAACTTATGACACAAATAGGAAGGAATACATGATGGTTTTTGAACATGCGGATAAAGGAGATCTTCGACATTATTTATCGGAAAATTTTGCAAGCCTTACTTGGAAACAAAAATTAAAACTCCTTTATTCTATATCGGATAATCTGGATTATATTCATCAAAAAAGATATGTTCATAAAGATTTTCATAGTGGCAATATACTTATAGTTAGCACTGGAAGTTTTGATTTAAATGCTTTATTATACAGTACTTATATTGTGAATAATAAAGCAATAATGATTACGCAAGATAATGGGGAAAAGTTGAATATTGAACCAAAAATTTCAGATTTAGGACTTTCTAGTAAAATAGATGAAATTAATGTAGAGAATGGAACATATGGAGTAGTACAATATGTTGCTGATGAAATATTATCGGGCGAGCCGTATACAAAAGCTTCAGATATTTACAGCTTGGGTGTAATTATGTCTGAAGTTTCAACCGGAAAACCACCCTTTGAAAATTTATCATGTAGTTCGGTGAAACTTCGAAAAGTTTTAGATAAATTGAGACCGGAATTTGCAAAAGGAACACCTGAATGCTTTATTGAACTTGCAAATCAATGTATGGATAATGATCCAGAAAAACGACCAAAGGCTAAAGAAGTTTATGAGAAATTAAGAGAATGGAGAATAATTCTCGATAAAGGAACTAATGAATTAAATAATGAAGAACTTAAAATTAAAAATGCTTTTTTGAAAGCGGATGAAATTATTTTTTCGCAATCGGAAACTTTACAACGGCATACAGATGCAAAATATACATTTCAATTTGAAATTGATGAAATTATTTCTTCACGACCTGAAACTCCGAAACGAGATCCGGATGCTATTTATACTGCTCAACTTATTATAATTGGTAATGCGTAATATAAGATTTATTTTATTTTTTCATAATAGTATTATTGAACTAAAATTTTTTATTACAATAGAATCTTTTGAATTGTGAAGGTCAATCTTAAAAATCATTTGTCATCTAAAATCTGTATCTGTGTAAGTAACGTCATTAACGCAAATAGATGTTTGATAGGTTTTAGACCATAGATTACTGCAAATACTATTTAGTTGTTAAGTTTACAATACAGCAATATATTGTAATTCATTATCCATACGCCACTTAATATTTATCCGGATGCCTTTTTTTGAATTATACTATTTTATTTATTACTTATATTACTATCTTATTTATTACTTATATTACTATCACTATATTTATTTTATGTTTATGCTAATATTTTATATATTTGTAGTTATTAATTATTCGTAACTGAATAGTTGGTAACTAAGAGTGAATCTTAGAAATTATATGTGTCTAAGTTGTTTTAATAAATAGCACAAATGTAATGACGTATATATTGACAATTGATGATACATGCAATGCTCGCTTAGATGACAAGAACTAGCGTTAGAAAACATGAAATTTTTGAAGAAAAAAAATTTGATTAATAAGGGAGAAGGCGGTATTATGACGAAGTTAAAATATTTTCGACCATATCACGTGACATAGTGATTCGCCTGAGTCGAATGATATTAAAATCATTCAGTTTCGACCACTGGGGTTTGGGTCAAAATCCCGACAGGTCATAATCCCGACAAAAAAACCCGATAATCAAAAATCCCGACAATCGAAAAAAAGCTTTTCTTGAGCGATTTTACAATATAATCGCCTAAATCAAACCCTAACCTAGGTGCTTACCCTAACCCTAACCTATGCGCTCACCCTAACCCTAGCCTAACTTAAATCAACTTAATAATTTTTTGTTGTCGGGATTGTCGGGATTTTTATTGTCGGGATTATGACCTTTCGGGATTCTATTTGTCGGGATTTTGACCGGCACTCCGATCGGATCACTGGATCACAAAATGTTTTAATTTGAATTTTTTTTATAAAAAATAAAAAAACATTTAATGGTGGGAATGTTCTTCTCAGAGTAATACAAATAGTTGTGGTGTATGGTTTAGTAAACATATCCACTGATTTGGTTTGACCCCAAAATTAGCCAATCATGATCGAGAATTATTTGCTATTACAAAGTTAGTTTTTACAACAATGTTCTATAGAATATTTTAATATCTACATGTTTAATTATTAGCTGAAAGTAAGTTAAAAGGTGGGTTTCCTGAAAATTTCTTTCGAATTCACCCTTACCCATTATATAACCAATCGTTCAATGACAAACCAATCCTTCACTACCCGAAAAACCCGAACGCTTTAACAACTAGTGATAGTGCTTCCTTTTACAGCTTGGCGTAGCTGTTTTTTTTTTTAATACTTATTGCTTATTTATTTTATATAGAGGCCAAAAAACTATTTTATTTGAATGTTTCGTGTTATTCTCACGTCACTTAATAGCAGAAGGTTGTGTAACCGTTTATCGAAAAAAGACCCCTAAAAATCAAATCGGTGGATATGAGTAGTGGTGTGTGTATATTAAGTTAAATTAGCAAACACGTGTGTATGGTTGGTGAGATCACAACCAGTGTTGGAAATCTGTTTTGAAATTTATGTTTTCATGAGAACATGTTTATTGAATTTAATGTTCTCAAAAATTTTTTTATGTTCTCAATTAGAAAATTTTTTTTCTTTTACTCTCTCTTTCTCTTTTTCTCTTTCTTTCTCTTTCTCTCTTCTTTCTCTTTCTATCTCTCTCTGTTTCTTTCTCCCTCACTTTCCCTTACTCTTTTTCACTCCTTCTTACTCTTATTTTCTTTCTCTCATTCTCTTTCTCACATTTATACTTTTATATTTAGTTATTTTTTAATTTTTATTTTTGAGTGTTGCTAACTTGCCCCCTGGTGATGTAACCACCCTATAATTTACCAATCAGGTCACAGGATCTTGTATAACAAATAAAAATATTTTAAGAAAATTTAGAAAAATATCAAAAAATTATTAATATCGCAAAATTTTATTACAAAAACTAGCTTTGGGCTATTAAATAAAAGTTTTTGGCATCTAATTTTGTATATAAATAATCAATCCATCCTCTAACTTAATATACCTATACCCTTACCCTAACCCTAATCTTTAAAGAATAATTTTTTATATAAAAAACTTCTATAAAAATAAAGAGTAGTTAAAATTTATAACTTTAACCAGGTGTTAAAATTAGTTAAATTCTTTATTTTTAATTAATATATTAAAAAAATTATTAATAAAAAATATAATTTATTTAACAAACTATGTAACAGATAAACAAAGCTAAATTATTCATAATAATAAGATTATAACTTTATACACATTACTCTGGTTATACCGACAGCTGGATTAATTGACAATTGGTTATATTGTAACTTTTTTTAAAAAAAAAATCTATAATTTTAAAAATTCATTAGTTATGCTGACAATCACAAGAGATATTGATTGCACCAACATACCATCAATTTTAATATTAAAAAATTATTTAAGATAATATTTATTGCTAAATGTAGTGACAATTTATATAAACTGACTGTTGTTATAGATGTACCAATCAAATTAATTTTTTAAATTTGCTTTATGCTAAGCTTAGCATGTAACGATAAGCATAAAATAAATTTATTTCACATTTTATACAAATATAATATGAATCTATTTTATGCTAAATATAAAACAAATTCGTTTTGTGCTAAAAAAATTCATTTTGCTAAGTTTATTATTCTTAGTATAAGCTTAGTAAAAACAAAAAAAATTTACTTCTGCCTAAACTAACATATCTATGCAATATCAATATAATGTCAGTATAGATAAAGATGTTTATTAAACTGGCATCTGGATATATCGACAATTTTTCCATTACTAGAGAGTGTCGATATAACCAGAGTGATGTGTATATATATTTTTTAAAAAAATTTATATTTGAGGTTTTTTATATATTGTTGGAGATGTTATTGGCTTGGCTCAACTTATATATTAAGTTTTTAAATAAGCTATTAACATCTCTCAAATGTTTAAATAAATAAGTAATATAATATACTATTCTTTTTTTACTATAGTGAATTTATAGATTCAAAAATTTCTTACTATAAAATTTTAAGATATAACACTAAAGTTTAAACCCATAATAACTAAAGATTTGTTAGGTAATTTTCTTATAAAAATTATCATCATAGTGAGTTTAGCTCTCTAAAATTTATGATATATATGTATACATAATAAGGGCTATATTGCACCAAACTAGAAATGGATAAACCAATAAAATTTATTATCTAAAATTTAAAAACAACTATTTTAACTAAAAATTAAATATTTATAAGATTAATTATTTTAAACTGCTATATTAATAAAAATGATTTTTTATTATTTTATATATTTACATAGAGAACATATTTTTCAAACTTAATGTTCTCAAAAAAAATTTAATAGAGAACATCTTAAATTTTGTAAATGTTCTCAGATTGAAAGGGATGTTCTCATGAGAACATGAGAACATAAGATTTCCAACACTGATCACAACCACGTATAAAATAACAATATATTGTGTATAGTATGATCAGTAGACTTCAGACCTTTAAACTTAAAATATCAGGACCAATTCTGAATAATTTTATATTTCGAGTTTGTAATGACATTAATTAAAAGCCAAGGCTTAATATTGTATTTAAATAACGAAAGTAACGAAAGCAATAATCGTAACAGTGCTTTTTTTTTTAGTTTTTTATTTTATTTTATTTTTTTAAACAAACAGATTTTAAAGTATAAATTACTCATCAATCAAAATGATGAAACCTTCGAATGATATTAATTCTGACGAGGAATTTACTACATCGATTAATAGCTTTTTTGAAGAAAATTTTTTCAAAAAAAATTATCCTTTTAATAAAAGCTTTATTACTGATAAAGAGACAATATTTTTCAATGAAAATATTTCTTTAATTGAAAGTTTTAATATCGATAACTGCGGATTTTTTCTCAAAAAAACTTCTATGTAACACATTATGAAGCAAAAAATTCTAAGCCGCCACTCTAGATATTAGATGAAACCTATTTACAAAAATGACAAATGATGATACCTAAGCCCAAAAGGATGAAAGATGAAACCCCTGGTGAAAAGTCGAAGCCTAATGAAATGTTGAAACCCTGATGAAATGTTGAAACCTCAATAAAGATATTGAAGCTATCTCAAAGAAAGTGTCAGTCCCGTGATCTCCAAGCCATTCGATGACAAATTTCTTTCTTTTTTTTTTTTTTTTAAATACAGGTTTATATTAAATATATACTGGTATATGTATATATGGTTATATGGTTATGAATTTGATATACACTGGCTTAGGGATCACAGGACTGATACTTTTTTGTAATAGGCTAGGCTTCGTAAAAGTTAAAAATGCGACTTACAATTTTAATCAAAGTAAACTTTTTTTTGCTTATCTTTTTATTACTGACTATACAATGCCAAGCAAAATACTAGGAGTTTACTAGTTTTTACAACCTTCAGTATCATTGATTATGCCAATTTCTAGTTTCGACTTCAACAGCATAAAGCATCTAAGTTTCGCTTAGCAACTATAGCACGTCAAATATTCAGGACAAGCAATTAGAATGTTCGATTTTAGTGCCCAAAAGCTATTTTTTTTTAAAAAATAAAATGAGCTTGAAAAACATGCGTAATTTTACGTGTATATAGAAAATTAATTTCATTAACATTATTTATAAGTTTATATAATATAAAAAAAAATTTATTCAATAGACGTACGAACGGTAAAGATATTGATTTTTATTAGGACCATACGTACGTACAATTCCGTAAAAAACAGTATAGTACGTACATACAATCCTGGCAGTACACACAATCCTGTAAAAATCTCGATTTTTGTTAAATATTTTTTGTTACTAACCTATACGTATTTGGCATATTTTATTATAACGATAAATAAATTGTTGTAGAATTCGTGAGATCCATATTAAATTATTTATAACGATATATAAATTGTTGTAGAATTCGTGAAATCCATATTAAATTATTTGCAAATATACTATTCTATACATAAATATTAATATATATGAGTATAGTATGCTAGTTTTATACGTATACTCAAATGCAATTTTTGTAACATACACCACTGCTTCACTCAATTATACACCATAGTTATTCATAATACCGGTTCATAACAGCCATATCTTTACATTATTTAAAGCACAATTATAATTTTGCCTTTAAGGTCCAATTCAAATAACTAATATTTACTCATTATTTCTGATCGATCGTAATAATCTTGATGGGAAAGAATAAAGGTGAATTTTACATATGAAGGCCCAAAAAATGAAAATAATTATAAATAGGGCCCAAAATGAAAATAATTGCATAAGGGTCCGAATTTACAATTAAAAGTCAAAACTTTGCGTTATGACAGTAGTGATTCTTTTGAATGTTATCACTCTACTTATGTACTATTTTATAAATTTATACCCATATTCTTTGAAACTTCCTTTTAACCAAGGTACAGTTCAACTAAGTTAGGCACGATATTTATCAAAACCGTATTCCTCCGAAAATAAGTACCCTTGTTTGCACATAATACGGGCCAAGGTTGTCATAATGCGGGTCAGGGTTGACTTAACGTAGGCCGGGGTGCTTATTTTGGGGTGCCTATACCCATCCCTCTACCTTACTTTATATCAGATTAGCGGAATAACTTGGCTAAAAATCTCATTGCAATTTCCGCTAATCTGACATTTAAAAAATGGGATAGAGTGGGTTGGTGCTTATTTACGGCAGAATACGTTATTCGGTTCTGAACCAATAAGTTTACCCATCAAAATTAGTTATAAAACATGATTCATGTTTACTATGAGTTAATTGAAGATATTTAGAAATCAAAATATTCTTTTTATTCTTAGAAAGTTAATTAATTTTAAAAATTGGCAAAGCGTTATGGTTTTTACATGCAAGAATAAATACAATACTGATAAAAGTAACATTTATAGCTGTCAAAAAAAAATAAATTTTATTTACTAAAACTTTAAAAGCTAGCAACTATTAGTTACGATAAATTTGGACCATTGGTTGCAAAATTTTCAAAATCTAGGCCCTTATACGTAATTAATTTCACTATGGTTTTTATTTCATTTTTCGGGCCCTTATATGTAAATTCACCAAAAATAAAACTGCTTTTAATGCCCAATATTTAATTCTCATAAAAGGTTTATGACCTTCTTAAGAAATTCGCTCTTTAAAAACGACTTTGCACCACATATATTAACGTTAATTCATTCTTACATCATCAGTACTTATTGCACAAAATGTTTATTGCTTCAACTGCACTTATTGTACAAAATGCTATTGCACCACCGCTCAGAGTTGTCAAAGATAAAAAGCTTCCAGCAAAGCGTAAGCCGACTGCACCAATTGATTGAAAAGTGGCGACAATTCCACCTCGGGGTGTAGCGTCTCTATGAAATGACATTGCCCATGCTGCAGTTGAAGATTTTAAGATACCTCTTGGACGAAATCCTATTAAATATAGCAAGCCATAAGTGATTGGTCGACCGAATAAGTAACCAATAGTTAATGATGCAACGACCTTATTTAATGATGGGTCAATAAATATTTTTTTTAATGCTGGCTGCTTATCAACAATATGTTGTCTCGCTTTATTTGCAGAATTTTGAACTTCAGCAATGAGTTTTTCTAATGCTGGCTGATTGTCAACAACAATATGTTGTTTCAGTTTATTTGCGGAACCTTGAACTTCAGCAACGATTTTTTCTAATGCTGGCTTATTGTCATCAATATGTTGTCTCACTTTGTTTGCGAAATTTTGAACTTTAGGATTGTCAACAATATGTTGTTTCACTTTATTTGTAAAATTTTGAACTTCAGGATTTTCAACAATATGTTGTTTCACTTTATTTGCTGAATCTTGAACTTCAGCAACGATTTTTTCTAATGCTGGCTTATTGTCATCAATATGTTGTCTCACTTTATTTGTAAAATTTTGAACTTCAGGATTGTCAACAATATGTTGCTTCACTTTATTTGCAGTATTTTGAATTTCAGCAATAATTTCCGTTTCATCTAATTCAAAGTATGGAAATCGTACCATTTTTTTTTTATGCAAAAATATTATTAAGAAGGTAAACTGTCTACAGTAATTGTACTGTAACGTAACGGTTCAAAATCTAGTTGACGCAAGGTTCCATTTAAATTCAAAAAACAACGATCAGCACTGCTGTGCAACCATGCTGCATTTGCACTATGAATACATGTTTAAGATGAAAATATGCAACTGTTAATTTTTAAAATTTAAGCTTTTTATATTATTTTAAAACCACACTTAAATCTATGTATTATAGGTTTCTTTTATGTTAGAGGTCAATTGATAGAAGTTATACAGCACTATGTTCGAATTGGATTGGCTTAAATGGTAAAATGAGTTTTATAACATTTTACATAATTTCGTTATAAAACTTGAATAAATTAATTTAAATTTTAATTTTATTTTTTATTTATATTTATTTATATTTATTTATTTTTTTTGTATAGTATACGAGCGTCCATATATCAATTTCCATTGGGTCTTATATATACTAAATGGCAATGTAATCAATCATGTTGCAAACTTAGTACATTGGAGTTTAATATTATTCTGATTATGCACCAGAAGACGTTCATCACTATTCGTTATCAAACGTTTGCTGATGCGAATATAATTCCAACGGAGTGTATCAAGTTGGCCATTGTTATTATTTAAGAATTGTTGAGTTAAAAATGAAAGTAAGGTTTTTCTCATTATCAAATGTTTGCTAATGCGAATAATTCCAATGTAATATATCAAATGGTTATTGTTATTGTTTAGAGATTTGGGGAGTTAAAAGACTAAATAACAAAAGTAAGGCATTTAGGATTGAGTTCCAGCATTGTTGGTATTACAGCTCATTGAGTTTACATTGCTAATTTGCTATTTAAATTATTTATTGAGTATAGTGCCATACAATTTGTATCTGAATTTTCATGAATTTATGCTAGAAATCTTTACTCAATAGAACAAAAGGAACAATTTTTTTTTCTTGAATCCAAGGCTTATCTTTGAGAGAAATATCAGATTATAGCATCAAAAATGCTACTATATTATTAAAAATCTTGTCAAAAAATGTTACAAAAATTATGCATTTGAGCTTGAATATTATTCTGGTTATGGGCCAGAAGTCAATTATACAACCTATTAGCTAATATAAATAATTCCAACTAGTGAAACAGTAGTAGCACTCCTACCAAATATTTTCTGCTCACATACTGGTATGATCCAAAAGATATATAAATCTATAAGGTAAAAGGATATTTTGACAAGGTTATAGTTAAAATAAAAACTTTATTATTTTATTATAAAGAAAATTTTATTTGTTGTTTAAAATTATTATATAATATTAAGTAAAGTTATATAAAACAGTAATGTAGCAAACTACTTTGAACAGTAATAAATGGCTTTATACATTATATCATAAAGTCAAAATTTAAGAAGGTGGGAGTATTGTAATAAATTGAAAATACCTTATAATAGTTGTCAGAATTGAACAATTGTTATATTAGTCAATTTGGCTTAGTGAAAAAATTGAATAGTAGTAAGATTATTTAATTCTAATTATTAGATTACAAAAAATATAACCAAATATATGCTGTATAAAGAAGTTTAACAAAAGACAAATTTGGTTATACTTCATAACTCAGTGATCAGAATTAAATTATTTAATCTATATATATTATATATATATATATAGTCAACGATCTCTATACTAAGCTGCATGTTTTGAAAGTTTTTGTTTAGTATAAAATGAGTTCGCTTTATAAAGTTCGCTCTCTATATGAACAGTTTGGTATATAGAAATAACTAATAAAATAGAACCCGAATAATTTATGTAATATCATATTTGAAAAATAGCTAATGGAGGGCAATTTTTTAAAAATGGTTATATTTGAAAAGTAGGTATGGAGAAAAAGGTATATTTGAAAACTGCTAAATAGCAAAATAGCTATATTTAAGGGTATAGTGTAATAAAATATAAATATAAAAGGCAAATTATTTGTTGTATATACAAAAATCAGCAGTTTATATAAACAAAGTTAGAATAATTTTAAAAATTAAATTAAATTAGTCAAAAACAATTTAAAAATTGATTTTTAATCTTATGTAAATATACATATGGGCGGATTTATTTCCACATGATTATTGAGGATCTGCACTCTGATTGGTCAATTTGTTTAATGTAATAATAAAAAATGATACTTACTTTTTCGAAGCCACACGTTTTTTTTTAATATAGTGGTATGAAATTTTGTGCTTACATTCAACAAGACTTCAGCTTCTTTGACCCTCACTGATCCTACGATAATTTTTTTTAGATGTAACTTTTACTAATAATGATGGCAAAGAGCCCACTGCGCAAAAATATAGGACCATGTGTGATATGTGGCAAGAACAATGAAGAAAAATTTTGCAAACTGATGCCAAATCTTTTATCTAAAGCTATGAAGAGTCAAGCTGCTCCAAGTTTAAAGACAGAACTCAAATTAAATGACCAGCTGTGTCAACAACATTATAATAAGCTTATAGCATTCGATAGAGGCTCTCAAAGTCCATATAAAAAAAAGAAATATGGATCAAATTTAGTTTGTAGTTCTGATAGAAAGAATACTAAAGGCAAAAATACTAATGAAACTAATGAGCTCTTTAGTATTAATAGTTGTTATCATAGTGGTATACTTACACCTGAAGACAATAAGAAGGCATTTGAATGGCACTTGAATTCCGCTGAATATGGAAATTCTATTGGACAATTAAATATCGGGTATTGTTACCAAAAGGGAATAGGCATTTCAAAAGATAACAAAAAGGCATTTGAATGGTATTTGAAATCTGCTGGAAATTCCAATGGACAACTAAATGTTGGAAACTGTTACCAAAATGGAATAGGCATTTCTAAAGATAAGGAAAAGGCATTTGACTGGTACTTAAAATCTGCTAGGAATGAGAATTCAAATGGAAAACTGAGCGTTGGATATTGCTATCAAAATGGTATAGGTGTTCCTAAAAATGAAAAAAAAGCGTTTGAATTATATATGAAATCTGCTAGTAATGAGCACTTAGATGAACAATCAAATAATGAAATAACCTTCACACTTGCAGCATTTAATAAGAATAATATTAAAAAATGACCTTTTTCAAGCGTGCAATCGATATCAGAACAACATAAACGATTTGTTGCCTTTAGAAAAGATATAGAAAAAGGACTCTCAGCGTTAATTGCACAACATCAATTGGTTACAAATGATGAGCAGCCTGCTGCTCGCATGCGTAATGTTCAATTGGATGTTAATAATGAAATTATTAACTTAAATTACCAGCCGCCTAATAAAGGGGTGAAACTTTCTGAATTAGATGCAATCGTTCGAGCATGTGATGAGTCTTTAATGTCTCGGGATTGCTATCGTCTGTTGGCTGCCATTGAGCCTCAACTTACTCGAGAACATAAAGTTGCAGCTCGACGAACCAAAATCACAAGACTAATAAATGAAAAAATCGGAATTGGGACTTTCAGTACTGATGAACAATTAGAAATCACAAATGGCGCTTATAGGCCAATAAAATCTATATTAAACATTCTTTTTCTGATTTGGCAACAATCTTCTCCTCCATCCTTATTCCAGGAGATACAATGAAATTAAAACTAAGAGGTAATGATCATAATGTAGGTCGCAAACAAAACCATGTAATAATGACTATTTGTCTTTTAAACGAAGGTAAAAAGGTTTTACGACCTGATCATCAATATTGGTAAGTTTTATAAAGTTTTACAACTTATTGTTTAATTTTATAATTATGTAAGTTTTAATTATTTGATCTTTTTAAGCATTTGTTTGTACGAGTTTTGTACGTTGGGAAAGAAAAATACGACACATTAGCAAAAGTTGGTCGAATATTTGAAGACGAGCTTTTAGATCTTCAAAATAATGGTTTTGTTGATTCTAATGGCATACGTTGGCCAGTAGAGTTATATTTTTGTGGAGATTGGAAGTTCATGTATATAATCATGGGACTAAATGCTCCAAACACTGATTATTTTTGCCTATATTGCAATTGTAATGCAGTATCTCGATGGAATATGGATCAAGTCTGGGATAATACTGGAAATTCAAAATGTAATATCATTATTGTTTATTATATTTGTAAGCATTATTCAGTACTGTAGTCGATCGTATAGTAATTTTGATTAATAAAATCAATTTATTTTTATTTAAGCCAATTTTTCAAAACTAACTTATTTTAACTAGTTGTCTTAATAAAATTTTGTGTAAATAGCTATTGAATCTATAGTTTTAAATAAAAATTTTCAAATATTTGTCAGATTGAATTGAATATTTTGTTAATTTGAATTTAATTTGATTTGAAATTTCTGTATTTGAATTTGATTTAAAATCAAATATTTGATTGAATCAAATCGAATCAAATTAAATTGCAGAATTTGCAATGGGTTGTTACTATCTTTTGTTTATATTTTATTATTATTATTATTATTATTTTAATTTTAACAATTCTGTTTTTATTATATATAAATTAAAATTAGTACCATTATATAGTATACAAAGATTGAATACTGCTATTTGTTCTTTATTTTTACAATAAAAATTCATAATTACCAAAGTCCTATCTGCTATATACAATTTGTTACAATAATATTTTTTTATTAAAAAAATTTTTACTAATTAGATACTCTTTTAGCTTATTAATAATAATTGTTATCTTTGTCAAAATTATTATCTTTTATCAATTTTTTTATTCTTGCTTTTAGAATAAAAATATTTAAATCTATACTTATATAAACAAAAAGTATATTAAGAAAATAAAAGAAAATTAAAAAAAAGAAATAGTACTATATAATATAAGCAAATACCAAAATTACATTAATATAAAAAAAAGATAAGAAAGATAAAGAAAGCTAACCATATTTGATATATAAAATAAAGTTTATAAAAACCAATATAAAAATTATAAAATTTTATAGTTGTAAAACATGTTCTAATAATGAGTTAGTATATGAAAAGTTAGATAAAAGTGATAACTAAATAAAAATAATTAGCTTGCCCACTAAGTTACAAAGTTAAAATAATAAAAATTTAATTTATATTTGAACTAACTTCCTATTTTGGCTAATTTATTAATAAGTGGAATGTCCTATGTTTGCCCTTTTCAACTCCAACTCTGTTTTTATAATAATATCCAATATTATGTGATCAAATTAACATTTTATATCTCTACTAATTTATTGATAATAAATAGTATGCCTTATATTTGTTTTTTTCAATTCAAATTCCATTTTGTTAATAATATTTAATATTATATATTAGCATTTTTTATGTTCATTCTTTTCAACTCCAATTCTATTTCATAAAATAATAAACTAACAATATAGACATGTTAGTATAAGATAATGGAATAGTTAGTTGAAAATAATAAATTAAATCAAAAAAAAAATTGAGAAAAAGAGTAGAATAATAAAATTTAATTGTATAAACTTGAATAAACTCCACTTTGCCAGGCTTGTTTGGTAATAGATAGAATGTTTTATGGTTATCTTTTAGCTCCAATTCTGTTTTGATAAAAATACTCAACATTGTGTGCTCAAATCAAATCAGTATTCCCAATTCTACTAATTTTTGATAATAAATAGAACATTATATGTTTGTCCTTTTCAACTAATTCTATTTTGACAACAATACTCAACAATCTATATACCAATAGCATCTCTATTTTTGCTGATTCTTTTGATAGTAAATAGAATGCCTTGTGTTCATTCTTTTCAACTAGCTATAAAGATCCAAGATAATTTAAGAAATTATCTTGAAATGCTTTAAGACTCATTTTAGAGATACTAGAGCTCTTACCCAGGCCAGGATAACCCATATAGGTCTGCTTTTTGATGGGTCATGGATTAAAAGACTCAATCTAAGTTAAATAGTTCATGAATAACATGGGTTATACAGATAAAATCTAATCTAGTACTTTTCAATTACAAGCAAGATAGAGAATTTTTTGATGCAAAAACTGAAAAGTTCTTTCTAGTTCAAGTAATTCTAGTATATAACAGGCACAATATAAAATTATAAATTCTATGAACTCTAAATTTTTAAGAGTAACTTACACAACAATTGACTCAAGTAGTGGCTCTAAATAAGAGCTGCTCTATTATCTTATGTAAGTGCAGAAGTGTTAGCTTTAAATTTTTATAATGTTCTATATGATTGGGTCATGACCCGGATCTATCTAATAAATTTAATTGGTCAATCTGTGACAAATTACTGATACACCAATGTGATCAAATTTAGGTGCATAAAAATTTTGATCTGCCCATATGAATTTTTTCAAGTATTAAAAATGTTATATAACAGTTTAAAGTTACTAATTATTACTTATTACTATTAGTAAAACAGCAAAAATTTAAACATTATGTGAGCTAAATATACCATTTGATTGGTTAAAATTTAATGATACAAAATACTTTGATTTTACAAAATTTTGTGTAATAAAATACTAATTTGATTGACTCCGACCCTAAAATTTTAAGGTTAGATGCATATTTTAAAATTTGAAATAGGTTTTTGTAACCATATGACTTGTATACACTATATATAAAAGTTACTGCAAATATTATAAATTAATTAATAGTGATCTGATTTAATTAAGTAATAACCTGGCATTTTTTATTGGCTATAGTATAGAAGCAATATAAATATTCTTTTTAAAATTTGAAATTTTATATCTTCTAACAAAGCTTTTTATTAACTATGTAATTAAACTTGTATTACAATATTAACAAAATTTTTCAATCGATTAGTTGATAACTAGTTGAAACAAAATTGATTAATCAATTAATTAATAAGTTTCAACTAATCAATTAATCAATTAGTTGAGACTATTGCTAATTAATTAATTGATTAATTGATTAATTGCAACTAATCAATTATCTTTGCTTCGCCATATGTGTTTGTCCAATAAAATACAAGGTTTTGCGGACGTACACCACTAAATTTGTCGTTACACTTCGTGAAATTTTCAATATCACTCTGTTCCTGGTATATCACATATTGTCTTTATGTAAAATGCGCAGTATGACAGTATAAATCATAAAAATTATTCAAGCTTTATTCCGAGGATAGACAAAATATCAAAACAAAGAATAAAAACAGACTAGTACAGATAAATTTGAAAGGACCATAAACAAATTCTTTTGAGTGTTAATTAAAATTGCTTAATTTAGTTGTGTTTTAACATGTTCTTATTAGAGATTAGAACCACCTAATCGTTTAACTGTGTTGATCGTTTAATTCAGCCAGCATTAAGATATTTATGACCAAACAACATAATTTAGCCGGAAATATGGATCAATTTTATACGGTTCCAATATTTGGTTCTCAACAATTAATTTTATAAATACAATACATGCTATCTAATGATTTGACGAATAAATAAAAGCTAATTGTAAGGCGTAAGACAAATTATTGGGATGTTTGGAAAACAAAGAACTAAACGATATCTTCATGATCATCACACACAAGACCAGAGCTCAGCCTAAGTTAGAGTTGGTGTTAGGGTTTGGTGATATTATAGTTTAGGCTGATTTGTTTAGTGCTAATAAACAAATGGCTTTTTGCATGATTTCACGTGATGTGATGACCACTTGGTTCCTTGTTCTTCAAGTCACCAAGATTATTATTCACATTTCAGTAATCAAACAGAGGAATATAAGCTAATCCTAAAGCATAATTTAAGCCAATGTAATAAATCAAAAATATGCATTTCAAACAGCAGAGAACGCTTTTTGAAATTCACAAAATGAAATTTAGAATAAATAAAATGATTTATACAACTTAATTAATAGATAATTTATTTACTACACAGAAATTTAAATCTCTTAATACGCATTAATTGCATAGCAATTATATAGTTAAGATCAAATTTAATAGCGACTATAAAGTTACATGTAGTTACTATGTAGTTTTTATACATACTAAGATATTTAAGTTTTGAATTAAATTATTTGACACATGCATGACAGCAGCTTATATATCACTAATTTTGGCGTCAACAAATCAGATTTCAAGAAAAGTTGTAGTGTATCACGATCAGGAAAATTCAAAACGTCTCTTGTGTCAAAATCGCTTATATCTCAAAATTTGCATAAGAAACAACCTTTCGTACACTAGTAAAAAGTTTTCCTTGAGCGATTTTATTATATAATAACCTAAACCCTAATTCTAACTTAGGCACTCGCCTTAGCCCTACCTAACATAAACAAACTTTTTTAAGAATTTTGTTGTATCACAAGTGACAATATCTTATATTTGTAAATAACTTATTCTAGTTTTCACAGAATTTAGTCGCAACCTTTTATAATTAGTAAATATGAATTTTTGCAAAGAATCAAATTGAAATATAGTGTTTGAAACCTTAAGATTTTTTGTACAAAATCTCTATAAATAAATTAGTGTAACGTTTCTTGCAAGTATCACATCAGCGTGCACTTATTTGTGCGAGTCCAAAAATGGAAATTAGCAGTCGGAGAACTGATTCCGGAACAGCCCGACACGTGAGCAAAGCGAAGACAAACACAAAAAAAAAAAGAAAATACAAAACAACGAATGTTTAAACTCTTGGGGTACGAATTGAAAATGGCGAGAATGAAATTTAACACATAGAAACTAATTAATTATTTACTTCTATAGCCCCTAACCCTAACGCCCTAACCCTAAATTTTTAATTTCACGAACTTTACGTTGAATTTCCTTTTTGGGAGTCGGTTAAAGCGGAGTTAACTCAATATATGATCTACATACTACATAATTGAATTCTTATTCTAATTGCATCAAAAATGCAACCCTAACCCTAATTAAATTTCACTCCGCTTTAACCGACCCCCTTTTTGGATTTGTATCACTCGCAAAAATAAGTATTCCGCAGTGCTATTTTTATGCGACAGTAGGAATCATGAACCTTATTAATACGAAAATAGAAAAATTAAAATATTTCGCCAAAATATTCATGTAACAAACATTCCTACTATGGATATACAAAGTACCCTTAAAAAGGCCACTTCAAATATCTAATTGAAAATAAGCTCTTGAAATTAGAACTCACGACTTGATAAATTTAATACAAATTTATAAAATTAATAAAGTTTTACTTGATTTATTATGATTAAAATGTGGTGTCCAAAAGTAAAATCAAGCAGATTTATTTTTTTTATAATTATTTTTACATTAAATATTTCTGGAAATGCTGATTTTGTACCGAAAGCTCGAGCAGGTCATGTAGCAGTAATAGTTGACGATATGATCTATTTTATGGGGGGATCTCGTTTGATTCCATCTACAAATTCTACAAATCCAATTAAGAGCCCAATAAGAGTATATAACTTATCGGATGAAGTTTTTTCTCTAAATCTTTTATCTCAATTCTCTACTAGTAATCCTCCATACGTAGATCTTTCTAATACTTCTGCACGAATGAAATATGGAAGTGAAAAAGGTTAGCCATTTAATTTGATTTGCTAAGTTAATTATGTATATATATATATATATAAACGACTCAATATGCATATAACAATTAGGTACCGCAGTGCCCGGAGGGCCTAATAAAAAGATTGTGTATCTCATTGGAGGTGTACAGCAAGATCTCACATTGCTTAATAAAATAGATAATAATAAAACTATAACTTCTAATCAAACATTAATGATAGAAGAAATAAATGAAACGTATAATACATCAGATCAATTTATTTATTTTTACCAGTCGGATGCGAAATTTTGGTCGTATCCTCAAGATCAAATAGGGACACCACCGACTAGGCGTAGATCAACGTCAACAGTTATAGATGAGAATGGAATAATATACATATTTGGAGGGAGAGTGCAAATGGATACAGGATCACCTATATTTATTTGCTATAATGACTTATACACATTTAATACAATATTGTTATCATGGAGTAAAATTAACGCAGCTAATGCTCCTTTACCTCAAAGTCATGCTGTTCCAGTATTGCTTCCAAATGGTAAGATTATTTACATTGGTGGTGTCTCTCAGACTCAACCTGGACTTGTTGCAGAATTAATAGACATGAAAAATGTGAGTTAGTTTCACACAAATTTTCATATAACGTGGATTGAATTTCTATTAATAACAATATTTGTAAATCCCAATAGATTTCTGTGTTTGACACGATTTCATCAACTTGGTCATATAAGGTACACGTTTTACATTACTTTTTTTAAAACAAAATAATAATAATAATTATGCAAATTTTAATAAATATAAGTATGCAATTTTACGAGATAAGTCAATTACGATTCAACCTCGAATAGCACATACTGCAACATTGACATCAGATAATAATGAAATTATTATAATAGGCGGAAATTCAAGTAAGGCACATGTAATCTATTCTTAATTAAATAGATTTAACATTAATTAATTAATTATCCTTAGATTATGGTTACAATCTTACCGCTGTTACGCCAGTTTTTGTGTCGCTAAATATTACAACTGAGCCTTATGAATATTCTGAGTTAATTACTTCTGGAGATAAACCACCTCCATTAGCTGTTCATACTGCCAATTTATACAAGAATTATATCATTATTGCTTTTGGTGATTATATATATTTATTATTAGGGAAATTCTATTTTGACCCGGTCAAAGTGACCCCACCCCGTCTTAGAATTTAGGGTTTGTTTGGGCCGGAATTATGTTAATGATAGCTGTGTTTTTATGTTAAAAAACCCTAGTCAGCATTAACATAATTCTGGATATTATTAATATTATTCCGGCCCACACTAACCCTAAATTCTAAGAGAGGGTAACTTTTGACCCGGGTCAAAATAGAATTGGCCTTATCATTAGTATTGTTATTTGTTTCTAATAAAATTAATGTTTTACTATATTATAACAAATAATAATAGGAAATATTACTAGTAATTCAGCTCCGCCAAATGAAATGAACTCTCGCATTTATTTACTAGATATGCCGTGTAAAACATGGGTAACTACTTTTACACCTGGTAACTCAACTTGTAACAATGGATCGAGTATTAACAATGGGTCGGGCATTAACAACGGATCGAATATTAACAATGTAATAAAGATTATTGGTATAGCTGTTGGTATTGTTTTTAGCATTGTTATTTGCATTTTGTTATTAATTGTTATAAAAAAGAAATATTCGCCAGATAAAATCGATACAGATAAAACTGGAATAGCTAAACTGTCACAAGAAGCACCATACTAGCATTGTTATTTTATATTAGATAATTAGAACTACGTAATCATGAGAAACTTTATTTATAATAGTTATAACCTAACCTTCAAAAAAATATGTATTGATTTATAAATAAACTTAATAAAAAAATCTTTAATTAAAAGATCTTTAATGAATGAATGAGATTTCAATTTTGTACTACTGGTAGTAAAGGAAGGGCAGGAATAATGTCGCATCTAAGAGTTCTAATAGTAAAGTCCTCAGGAAAAGATAAATTATTAAAATAATTTAATATCCGACTTAATCAATCCAAAAAAACTTAATTTTTTTTAAAAAAACATTTTAACTTCCAATATCTATCAAAAAAAGGTTTTTATTTACTTGGGGAATATGGCATATAAAAGATAATTTACATGTCAATATATTAAAAATAGAACTTTATTAATGATATATAATTTACTGTGCACTATAATAATTTTTTAAAAATAATAGTTTTAAAATGATATAATATTTATAATAAATTTATTTATTATAATTTTTAAAATATAAAATATTGCATTTACTAGTAAATAAACTAAATTGAAAATGAGGAAAATTGGTCTAAAAATCATAAGCTTGTTGAAAATTAAATTTTTTATAAGAAGGACTATTAACTTTAATTATTTAAGCAACCTGAATTTCTAATTCTGGTATATTAATTTTATAGTAATTTTTGTAAAAATTTTATTATTTTGTTTACAATAATAAACATACATATAATATACTATTGGCTGATTATATTCATGTGATACTGGCAATGATCACTAGTAGTGATAAATAGCAAACTCCTTAATACTATACACATCTTATAAGAACATAAATTATAAATTTTATGTTCTTGGTTAATTTTCAAAAGAGAAAACTATTTTTAAATACAGTGTTCTCAAATTTTTTTGAATGTTCTTGAGAATATTGAGAACATTAAATATTCTTCACTGGGATTACTATATAGTATTTTAATTTATATGAATATTCTTTTCTTTTTTAATTGCAGCCTTTTTTTTAATTTTCAAACGAATTTTTTCTGGGTTGCTTCTCTTTTTCCATTTTGTATTCTTTGCTTTGCTCTTTGTAACTTAACTTTTTTTTTTAAATTTGTAAAGGTTTCTTTTTAGAAAGAAGTAGAGTAAATAAGAAGGTTTTTTTTGTTTAATAGAATACTAATTTGTTTGCCTAGATTAAAACATGGAAAATAGAATACTTGAAGGCCAAATTTAGAGAGCAGATAATAAATTTTTTGTGTTAAGTTGAATATATGATTATAAGTTTTATTGATTCTTTTAGTTTTTAGATATATTTTCTAAATACAACAATAACTTGCCACATATACAAATTTGTTATTTCTTCTGATTTCTTAAACAGTCATCCCCAGTATTGGACATTTGTTTTAAAATTTATGTTCTCATGAGAACATATTTATTTAATTCAATGTTCTAAAAATTTTTTTATGTTCTCAAATAGAAAAAATTTTTTCTCTCTTTCTCTCTCTTTCTTTTTTTTTTCTTTTTCTTTTTTTTTTCTCTCTCTCTTTCTTTCTCTTTTTTTTTTCACCTTTACTTTTTTCTTCTCATATTCATTTTCTCACTCTTATTCTCTTTTTCACACTTATACTTTTATACTACTTTTAGTTTTTTTTTTTTAGGACTTTGGCAGTTTTGCCGAATTCTTATAGATTTATTATTACTAAAAATTTTTTCTTTTTAATACATTACAATCAACAGATTTTGACCTTATCCAGCTACAAATAAAATTTGTGCCCAGATGAGACCAGCTGCATCAACTTATGTATAAGCCAAAAAAAATTCATTAGCTATAGTTACAAACCAACTAACTTTTAGTTAATTTTTATTTTTAATTAATATATTTAAAAATTATTATAGTAATAATAAAATAATAAACATATAATTTATTTAACTATAATATATAAAAAGAGCTAAGTTATTTATAAAAATAAGACTTTGACTTTATATATTTTTTAGAAAGCAATTTACTATTTACAAAGAAAAAAAAATAATAAACCTTATAATAAACAAAATCAAAAATTTATATGTTTTTCAATAGTGCAGGAATGGGCTTCCTTATATATAAAAGTATTTTTTTTATTAAGAACTCCTTCTTGTTGCCTAATTGAAAGTTGTAAAACTAATTTTTATGATTCTAATAGTAGTAAAATCATCAAAATTGGTTTGATAGATCATAAAATATAAGTATTTTTCAATCATTTACTATAGAGATTTTTCTTAAGAATTGAAGCACATGGCAATAGTCACATGCCCACTAATTTTTACTATAAAATTTGTACTCTTTAACTGTGGACTACTAATTAAATAAAATAAATATATGTATATATATAGTATTATTATTTACTATAGTGAATTTAGTAAATTTATAGATTTAAAAAATTCTTTAAATTTTAAAACATAGAACTAAAATTTAAAATCATAAAACTAAAGATTTATTAAGTAATTTCTTGTAATAGTATGCATTATCATTATAGTAAGCTTAACTCTTTAAAAATTTATATTAAATATTAATATAATTAGTATTTATATAATAGTATTACTGTATATGTATATCAAAGTTTATATAAAAAATCTATATTGCGACAAAACTAAACAAATAAACTATATTATCCAAAATTTTTCTGTAATTCAAAAACAACTAAATTGTTCCCTATTTAAACTAACTAACAATTAAATATTTATAAACTTAATTATTTTAACTGCTATATTAATAAAAATAATTTTTTATTACTTTATATATTTATATAGAGAACATATTTTTCAAACTTAATGTTCTCAAAAAATATTTAATAGAGAACATCTTAAATTTTGTAAATATTCTCAAATTAAAAGTGATGTTCTCATATTCTCATAAGAATATAAGATTTCTAACACTATATATAATTGCATTTTACTAAGCAAATCTGCCTTTATGTGTTAAGTTATTTTTCAGGAAATAAAAGTGCAACTTATTTTAAAATTTTTAGCCAAATAAATATTTTTATTACAGTGCTTTTCAATTTAGTATGATCACCTATCACTTCGAAAAATCATCAAAGTTCCCTAATTTTAGCGCTTTTTTTGCGAATAAGTCTAATTATTTTGTTTACAAATATAAATTTCTCTTTGATTTTTATTTTTTCAATACTGTAGCTAATAATACACAAAAATTGGCTATAGGTTTGACAGAATAATATTGAGAATTTCAGACTTTTTTTCCTACTAATCATGAAAAAAAGGCTTGCAAAGTACTTCCATTACTATAAAGCTATCTAATTTCAATCATAAATATGTTTTATAATCGAAACTGATCACACTGATGTTGGATTAACTAATTTTCTCACCAGTTCCTATTGGACGAAGGAAACTCCCGTTTTTGATTTGACGAAATTAGCTAAGAAATTTAGATAACGAAAGAGTTGTTGAAAAAGTATAAAATCTAATAATTCGTATCCTATACTAAAATTTTTTAGGAATTTTTTTTTGTTAGAATATGAAAGGGGTTTATTAAACAAAATTTTAAGTTATTGCCGATTTTTGAAAAACTTGGATTTTTTTCAATTTATGTTACACCTGATCTTATAATTTGATTGGTAAATGAAGAGAGGCGTAGTCTATCTGGTGGGGGGAATTAGGGAACCCAATGATGTTTAGGAATTTTTGTTCAATCTTTGAAAAAATTATTAAAAATTTGATAATCCTGGGTATAAAATTAAATAATATTATTTTCAGCCATTCACGGACTTGTATGTTGATTCTAAACTCTAAATTTTTGATTCTCAGATTATAAATGATGAAATTTAATGGGCATACTAAATTGAAAAGGCTTGTAATATATTTTTTTATTTTACGATTCTGTGAAAAAAATTAAAATTTTTAATTTTATTCGTATAAACGTAAAATGAAGGAATGAATAATAAAACGTTATCTGATTTAGCAAAAATTTTAGAAGTGTATTTTGTTCGTTCAAACAACTTTGCTTATTGTAATAAAGTTAATTAGCTTAGTAAAATTTGGTCCTTTATATATTGTAATTATTAACAATCGTCTTTATAGTATGTATATTTATAATTTTTTTTACATCATTCATTTTTATAGTGATATATATTCAATTTTTTTAAGTCAAGTGGCCATATAGAGGTAATTTTTATATAGTCGTACCTCTTTGCTATCACCATGCAGGTATGCCCAACTGCATGACTATAGAGAGCGATAACTGTATGTTTAATAACTAATTTATTTAATTAGTTAAAAGCATATAGTAAAATAGGATACGATATCCTTCATTTCTAAAAGGTTATGGAATAACGCAGCAGTTGGACTCCAAAGAAAACATCCTTATCTTAAAATACGCATCAAAATGTTCTTTACGAAATAATCTTCAAGACATATCTCGAATGGGATGGAAATATAAATTGAAATTATTAAATTATATTGTCTCTAATCTTGAACCAATTCATTCTTAAGAATATTTTCATTGCGATTTGCTCAGTGGAATTATTTTAAAAGATGATTTTATAGTGCATATATATGTATCTGATCTAGGACTATCGAATGAACAAAAGAAAGATGGAATTTTTGGAATTCAGCTATATAATGCACCAGAAATTAACCATATACGACAAAATCAGATTTTATTCGTTTTGGAATATTAATGTGGAAATTTTGCATAGAATGCTTTGGCGAACAGAAACTTCAGTCCGACAGTTATTTAAAACTTATACGCATTCAGTATTTAAAAAAATTATTATTATACTATATAATAGGTTTTGTATAACAATAATAAAAATCATTATTTTTAGTACTTATATAAGTTTTTTTTTTAATTTTTAATAGGAAAAATATAAATGGTGCCCCTGTAGCCAAATAGTAACCAAACAAATAAACTATTACATTAGAAATAAGGCTGGTTAGGGTTAGGATGGTGGAACAATAGTAAAAATTGCGTAAGGAACATTTCCATTAGTAATATAACAGGGGTTGCCTAGTAAAATTTCAATATATAGAATGGGCGCACCAAATGCATGGGGTATCAAATAAAGGTTCCAGTAAATAATTTTTTAAATTTTAATAAAACTTATAAAAATCAACTTAAAACTTCAAAACTTTATTTACTTTTAGATATAAAATATGAATAAGTATTTAATACAGAAAATTAATTGTAATACATTAGATTAATATTATTAATAATTTAGTATATATTAGTATAATTAGAAATTTATTTTATAACTTTTATTAAGAATTTAAAAATTATATAATAAAAAACTTTTAATGAATGTTTAAAATTAATTAAACATTGATTATACTAAATAAAAAGATTTAATAATATTAAAATACTTAATATACAATTGTATATATTATAGAATGTCCCAAGTATAAATTTTTAATCGTGTTATGAAAAAAATCTAATTCAAAAACAGTTACTAGAATCAATAATTTGGGTAAACCAGTTTTTAGAAAAAAAGAGATTTACTAACTTGACTATCTGAAGATAAACAGAAAAAAAGAATATATACTGTAGAAGTATGTATCAAAGATAGGATAACTATAAAATAAAACTTTATCAGATCTATTCTTTTAAACTAACTGGTTTGTAAGTCTAGTAGAAAAAGTAATCTATAAATTAGAGAAGGGGCAAGTATATAAACACTGGTATTTGAGCAATTATTTAATCACTTTATTATTTTATTACTTTATAGTTTTACAGTTTTATAACTTTATAGTTTTATAAGCTTTATAAGAGCTAAAACAAAAATCTATAGTTAGTATAAAGAACTTGGTAAATTTATTCAGATAAATTTATATTATTCAGATCTTCTAGTAGAAATAGATTAGAAATAAATTTAAAAGGCTGTAAATACTTAAAATCATTTATAAGTAGCACAAAAATATAAGTTGCAATATCCTTATAATACTAGGTAAGTAAGTAGTAATCAAGGTACAGACCATTCATACTAATAAACCCTATATAAACTAAGTTAACTAACTAAAAATAGTAATATATAGCTAACTAATAGTTCTAATTTAATATTTGCATATTATAATTTCAAAAATAATGTACATAATAATATCAATATGGATAATTAAGATAAAAAAGTTATTTTACTATTTTGCATTCAATTTACTACATAATAATATGCAATAGCATCAAGTTTTTCCTTTTAACAGTATAAAAGATTATAAGTTTATTAAGATCACCAATAGCACACCCCTTAGTAATTGTAGCAAATTTAATATATAAATGTGGATTTTTTATTAGTAATTATTGAGAACATAGTATGATATAATTTAATTTGGATTGAGAAAGGAATAAATAGCGATTACTTATTGATATGCTTCGAATTAACTGATGCAAATGGTAATCTTATGTTTGCATCAGTAATAAAAGAATAATAAATTAAAGAGTAAAATTCCTTATTTATTCGCAAAAAAAAAAAAAAGAAAAGAAAGAAAAAAAACCCCCACAAAATAGAAAATAACATAAATACTCAATTTAACCCATCATTAATAATTTTGTATAAATAGGATTTTTTTCAGTTACAACACTTTTCAAGCTCAACATATTAAATTCATATTTAAATTATTTTATTCAAAAAGATTAATGTTGCTTAAATACATCAACGAATTTTTAATCTATATCTTATAAGTGGCCCATTTTGAACCATTTTTAAGTGTGTAATTGGATTCATAATGCCAAAATTGAACGCTAGACGTCCGCTCCAAAATTGTCACAAAAGAACCTCAATAGTGATTGCCGTGAAAATATTAATGAGGGTAATTTTACCATACTTATTAAAACATTAATTTCAGGCAAAACTACGTAATGCGGACCAATCCGTGACATTTTTGGCGCAATCAATTCAGCATTTCAATGAGATAAATATCAAGATATAGATGACATAGGATAAGCAAATAGAAATAATGTAGCTTATTTGTGCATATATCATAATCATATATCATAACCATATATCATAATCATAAATAACAACCATATATCTCATACGTTAAATAGAATCAATTTGTTTCGTTTAGACGTTTTTACGCTGCTTTCGTCTGGCAACACGTATAGTTGCATTATTAGGAGATTTACTTATATCTATATCTTTCTTAATTTCAGAAGGACACAGCTTTTTTTCCCAAAATTCAGAGAGATAATTTTGAAATACAGAGTTCGTTTCGTTTCGATTATCAAACATTGATTGTAACTTTTGCTCCCATTCTTTTAGTACATAACGTTTTGTTCTTTTCTTATTACTTGAAGGTGATATTATATCATATTGACCAATTTCAGTAATTTGCATGGGTAATGGAAAAGTAATTTCTAAGTTAAACAAGCTAGGTAAATAATGGCCAAATAATGTTCCAAGAATTTCTATGCTGAAACATTGCGAAATTAATTCCAAATGGGAAGGTCGAAAAAAATTTTTGGCATTACAATAAACCTTGAAAATATTACACGTCTCTTTAAATGCAAGTTGACTCATGCCAATTGGGATGTTGAGATCAGGAGTTAGTTTAAGTTGCTGATCGATGCTAACGCGAATTAAAAGAATGGTTTCAAAACAACGAGTTGTTATTTGCGCATCTGTACCAAATTTCATCAGTACCCAATAATAAAACTTTGGAGATAGAATAAGTGGTTTAACAAAGTTATCATTATCCGTATCATTATAATAATGATCGATTGCTTTGTTAAAGATGGTTTCAGGATCAGATAAAAGTCTATAGAAGAAACTCCAGACATTAAATGTTTTTAAATTATTATCTAATTTAATTGTTTCAATCAAGCAGTATAATAAGAAATTTTCGCGTGATTCATTTTTTGCTTCCATAAATGAGTCTACTAAAGCTTCACCAATTTCTTCTAAACGATTTTCAAAGAGATGAAAAATATTGCCAATAACACCATAACTTAATTGAAAGCCAATATTAGTTAATTCAGTTAATCGTGCATTAATTGCTTTTATATCAGGCCTAATCCACTCTGCAGACGGTGTTGGTGGGAAAAGAAGGAGAAGTGCACCTTGCATAACAAGGTCATTAAAATCTTCACAAATTTCATAGTAACCAATTTTCTTCCACAAATGTACAAGGTCTTTACATATCAAAATGGCTCTTGCAATCACATTAAGCTGCCTATTATTTTCGTAACCATCTTTGGGCGGATATTCTTCTGATGAGTTGGCTTGAATTTGATAAGAATCAAAGTGATTTGATGGAGGCCTTTGAGGAAATGGAACGAATTTCGTACGTAATATTAAATCTTTAATGCATTCAAGATTTTTCGCCAAAATATTTGGTGCTCGATTAATCGTGTAAGGGCCTGCAGTAAGAAAATGAAAAAGTTCCATGTCGTTTCCTTTTGCACACATATCTGAAGACCCTAATTGATTGTATGCTTTTGACAGCAAAAATGTAAAAACTGATATTTGTAAATTACTTGCCCATGGGGGACGAACTTTTCGTTGTAAAGATCTTGTTCGGTCTAAATCCACAGTTTGCCCGACGTTAAAAGCAATCTTCAACTTGATTAGTTTTTCATCATATGACCCAAAGTGAATAAGAAGTCTTTGGATGAAATATCTGGATAGAATTCCACCTCTTCCAATGATTGCTTGGGCGACTTCAACATTAATAAAAGTAGGACCCAATCTAATAGCATGAAAAAGACAGTGCGCTTTGCCATATTGAAAAATAATCCATTCTACTTTAGCTTGACAATCTTTTGATATGGCATATAATTTTCGACAACTTAGAGACAAATTGAGCGGATATTTAACATGTTTAAAAACATTAATCATAATTTCATCAGCCAATCCATATTGAAGATAATTTCTTTTATTGACCATCTAAATTTGAAATTAAAATCATAGTTAATCGCAGTTTTATGTAGTTTTTTATTGACTGACTAAAATATCCAATAAATGTAGGTAAGTCAGTATAAAACGCGCTAAATCCTTTTAATAAAATTTTTTGAGCCTTTAGACAAAAATAATTCAACAAAAGATTAGTCAAATTTTTGTAAAACTTTTTCAATGAATTCTACAACTTTATGAATTGACTAAAAAGATTTTTATTGTATTTAATTAACTATAGTTGAATTATTTTGGCTCAAGTTCAAAAAGAAATTTACTTAAAAGAATTTTGTGTGTTTCTACTGACTTATCCACATGTAAAATGCGCATTTATGATCACTTTAGAGTTAGTTAACGCGAATTTCATCCTCATTTGATCTACATAGCTGGATTCTTTCGTAATATACTTATCCCTTAACTGGTAAACTGTCCTACAATTGTTTCGAGTGATCCGTATTGATCTATTGAATTATATTAATTTGTACTTTCAAGCTTCATGATTTGTGGAGGTTTAAGAGATATTGTATTATATAACAGAAATATTCCACCATGCAATTTTAATTACTAAAGAATTTGATCAAGTTTCAGATCATGTACAGTGCAAAACCAAAAATAATTATACCTAAAAATCATGTTTATAGAACTAGTATCACGGAAGATTTCGTATGATTGGCAATTGAAATTTACATTATTATATAATTATACAGTTTAAAATATATTTCCAATAAACAAAAATAGCATACAACAAAATAAGAAGAATTTATTGAAAGTTTATTAATGCTGTATGACATTATTTTAAAAGTCTTTTATCTTTTTTAAAAAAGCTAGCGCAGTTGTGACTTTATTTATCTGCTTGTGAGCAGTCGTTATTACACTAAATTTTCTGAAGAAATAAAAGATGCCTTTTAACAATAGAGTCATACAACACTCTATACAATTCTTCTTATTTATCGTTCTTTGAAAATATACTTTAAATTGCATAAACATATAAATTTCAATAGCAAATCATACGAAAATCTTCCTATGAATACTAGAATTATTTTAACCTTCTATCATAACCTAATCAATGTTGCCAATGACCTTAAGTGACCTAACGATTTTATGAACTGTCATTTGGTCATAACGAAGGTTGATGAAAAAAAACATAATTAAAAAAAACTTAATTAGCATTTACTATAATAAGACTAATATGATCTGCCGACAAGTCATATGACTATATAACCAAGGTTATCCGACACGTCCTATTGGGGTGGTCAATCATCTAATAGAATCAAACATATGTCTAGTCTACATAATGATAGATTTTTTGATTAAAAAATTATCACGCAATTTTTATATTAAAAAATTAGTAAAATATTTTTGATTATATATCACTTAATAATTTTTTTTTCTTCTAATTTTAAAGTCTTTCAATCTTTGCTGCATCCTTAACAAAGTTACGTTTTCAAAATTTACATACATATATTAAAATTTCAATTAAAGTATCATTTCAAATTGACATATTTGTATACGGTATATACTATATACCGTATACAAATATGTCAATTTGAAATGATACTTTAATTGAAATTTTAATATATGTATGTAAATTTTGAAAACGTAACTTTGTTAAGGATGCAGCAAAGATTGAAAGACTTTAAAATTAGAAGAAAAAAAATTATTAAGTGATATATAATCAAAAATATTTTACTAATTTTTTAATATCATATAAAAATTGCGTGATAATTTTTTAATCAAAAAATCTATCATTATGTAGACTAGACATATGTTCGATTCTATTAGACGATTGACCACCCTAACGTCCTATGTGATCACTGAATGATTTCCGTGTAACTTATTCGGTCACTTCCTAATACAATCTACAAAATTCACTCACCTCTTACGAGGTGAGTGAATGTTTGCATATTTGTATTAGGAAGTGACCGAATAAGTTACACGGAAATCACTCAGTGATTACGTCAGACATGTCGGATAACGAAGTTATCAGTCGAGTCTTTAGTAGATGAATAACTAGTTATCATCTACGACACAACTAATAATTATTACTTTAGGTCATGCACTGGACATAATACGAAAATTTTTTATGAAATTTTTAGGTTAATAACACTAAGATCTTTAAATAGGATATTTTAGTCAGTGCCTTTACCACATTTCGTAATAATAGAAGGTAGAATTCTTGCCTTAGCATAAGGTATTCTTTTACCTTATCGAAATGGCATGTTCAGTCGATATATTTATATACGCGTCGCTAAATAGTAGTTATAATAGCATAGCAATTACGAAATTCTCGTTACGGTATGCGCTATTCACATGATGTAAAATTGCCATTCCATATCAACATGATTTAAGCTATATCAATCTGACAAAAATCATACGATAAATTACGACCAATGATGGAAAAAAAAATATTCATGGTGCATAGACGTTGCCTATATTAATACAGTAGATAAATTTTTAAGTATTTGCTTACTAATTCGGACAGCTAAATTTTAATATATTATATATTAGTGTTTTGACCCGGGTCAAGTTGTAACAGGTGAGAACGGGTGGGTCAACCCACGGGCAGAGACCCGATACAAATTAATGCAAATTTGTGAAGTCGACAGAATCAAATTCGAAAATATTTAATAGTAAATTATTTAAAGGAAACCATAACGCAGTACAGAATTTTAATAAACAGTATTATAGCAGATAGTATTTCTGCATTACAGCATTACGGCATTACGGCTTCATAGCATTACGACTTTACGACTTTACGGCATTACGGCTTTACGGCATTACGGCATTACGGCTCACAGCAATTACGGCAAAAAATACGGCAATGCAGTAACCGTATCTGGTATTAATTTGTAAAATTAATTCTACCACCAACTATAGGTTAACCCACCTGGGTCAAATCACTAGTCATATTAACCACCTGAGATTTTTTTTTAATTGACCCAGGTTACCCGACGGGTCACCCGTCGGGTCACCTGTCACCCGTCGGGTGACCCGGGTGAAGATTTTTTAGACGGGTCAATTCACTATTATATATTATATGCTCCCTATATTTTTCTGCCATAATTAACATATCTGCAGCTAAGTAGAAGAAACGTGCTACAAATATTGACAATTACTTACTTATTAATAAATATTACAAACGCTTTGCGTAATAGTTAATGGTAAAATAAAAATATGGCACTTGTAAATTATTAACTGTGCGCCATTGAATGGCGTCATGACTTATTCGTGAAAATGAATGTCGAAATAAGAAAAAACATTGCATCATATTCTTTAGTGATTTAATACATCATGCCGCTCATCCCAATCTTATAATAGAATCATATGATTTAAAAACCTGCTGTTTAATATAAAGCGTAATGCGTATTCTATGTATAATAAATCACTTCAACGGTAATTTTTTATTTACTTGGCTTTTCAAAGTTATATAGTTATATAGCTATATAGTTATAGTTACAAGGTTTAGTAGCTGTTAACAGACAAATACAGGTGTTGTACAATCACTGTGTAACAATGACGGATTAGAGTTTGTAAGAGCGAGTTATCTTTGGTAGACTGCCTATTTGGCAAAATTTTTCACCAAAAGTTAAAAAGAAATCATGGCTTAATTGATCGATACAGTATTATTACGCCGAATCAATAAGATTGGCATTTGTCAAAGTATTTATTCAATATTTAGTCCTTGGCATGAAGTTTAAAATTAGTACATTTGTAATTAGTAGCATTTATCGTATTTAAGATTTAAAAGATTTAAAAATTAATTAATTAGTTATATTTTATTGAGTTGATTAGATACGCATTATTGGTTTGGAATTTGGTGTTGAGATGAATAAACGATCTTATATTTATTACCTAACAATAAATTAACCAAATTTCTATAAAATAAATTGAATAATTCAACCATGACATTTAATAAGTGCATTATTTTCAAGATACGTGCTATTAATACTGATCGTCGAATAAAATTAAACATACGTTTAGTTTTATATGAAATTGCAACAGTTACATTTTCAAAAAAATGCAAAGTGTATAAATAAGTTACCCGGTAGTTACTCCTTACATTAGCCAATCATAGGATTGTCTACTATGCTGTATTGTAGTGACTTTTGGAAACGGATAAAATAAATCGTTAATAGGTTAGAGGTTTTTTTTTTACTTTTGACAGTAGAGTCCCACAACTCTAATAAAACTTCCTACAAATTCTTTGTATAATTAAAGTTTAATTAAAACAATAGCCGATCATATGAAAGTTCCAAATATGAAAATAATCATCCGATTGATGCATAATTGGTGACCAACTTTTTTATACACTTTACAATACTTGAGGTAGCTCAACTTTTTATGAAACATGAGTAAATATTACGGACTTAGAATTAACATTTTAACCTCGCCTTACGTATAATGCATTCTTTAAATCCTTATTAATTCTGCAACTTCGTTTGCAATCTGATTGGTCGATTATCTAAAATTCACAATATGATTGGTTGAAATTTTTGTATAACCATATCGGAATCTTCTCTGTTATGTGATCATTTCACTGACAAAAAAATTGCTGTGAAAGCAATTTCTAGCTCTAAACGAACATGGATATTCGTTACAATAAAAATCATCCATACCTCCAAGAATCTCGCTTAGAAGCAAACATTTTTACTATATATTGCTAGTACTAATTATATTGATTATATGTAGGCTATAAACGCTAAACACGGTCAGCAAAAAAAAAAAAAAAGAAGATTGAGACATTACACGCAAGCTCAAACTAAAAGAACTTTGTGATACCGTTTGACATTCTATTCTAATGGTGATAGGCTTGTAATAATGCTTATATTTTGCATATTCTGAATATTATAGAGTTAGACTATTAGATTAGTAAGTGTACTTTTGGTTAAGTAGTTGATCGATATTATGTATAAGCGTTATTGTTTAATTAATTATACGGGCTAAGGGCCATGTTACGTTTCTAATAAAGGTCGCAATGACTAAAAATTAGACAGAGTTATTTTAATTAGGCTTCACAAGTTAATTTCTTGGTTTTCATAACATAAAATAAAAATTTTGACCCCGGCCACCCGGATTTTTATTTTTTTAAAAAAAAAGTTTTAGCAATAAAATACTAAAAAAGTGACACACAAAGCTTTTAACTAAGCTAATCTCCTTTATATAACTAAGTAAATAGATTCTTTGGATCTTTATGGTTCTAATGGCAAGACATTAAACTTGGCCTTGAGACCTGGAGATATGACCTTCGGAATTTAGGCAATAATCTAAAAACTAGCAATAAGTTGCATATTCATGCAACCCATCTTATTTGTTTTTTTAAATATTATTATCATTAAAAATTCTATTACAGATTTATAATCTATTGTAGCATACACAATATGAAATTAAATTTGAATACCAATGTATATGGTTAAGGTTAAGTTGATTGCATTAGAATTATCATCATTATTTAAAATAAAAAATTCTGTTATAAAACTTTTTCAATAGAAACGAGAGAAATATATTTTAGGTCCATAGGTTTTTAAAAAAGCCATGTTAAGTCACATTTTTACATTTTTGAACACAACAATGATCATTGCAGTCTCTACTCAGAACATTTTGAGTTCAATTAATTTGCTAATAAAGATGTAAAAACATGACTTAGCATGGTTTTTTTAAAACTTTTAACTGGATCTAAAAAAGATTTATTCTCTCTTTTCTATTGAACAGCTATATTTGATGATTGAGTTAATATTAGTACATAAAAAATTTTGCTACAAATTATTCGTTATTTTGGTGACCACAATATGTTAAAGTTAATTTGTTGCAAATAGTTTCTACTATGAATTGTTTTGGTAATAAATTCTGTTACAGAACTTACATGTTGCATATTCTGTTACTATATATGTGGTTAAGATTTGGTTAGTCTGCATTAAAATTTTCCAAGCACGTGTGGTGCAGTGCAGGCCCAGTACGATCAGCCTATGTAAACTCAAAAAAAAAATTTATTAGTTGTCACTTCATATTGGCAGTCGAGGCCTAAAATATAAACTAAGCCGATGTTACAAAACCTACTTAGCCTGCTTAGTCAATTAATGTTAAAATATCGCACATTTTAATATTTTGAGCCATTCCGTTGCCAACTCTTAAAAATATCGCACATTTTGAACATTTTGAGCCATTCCGTGCTAATAGTGAGTATCATACACGATGTGATGTTGCAGATGACTTGCACATGTTAACGTATATTAAATCATACATAACAATAAAAGTAAGCATGATTTTGATCTAATTGTGCATGATGAGCATGGTGCACGACCAATCAAAGGCACAAATATATTATATTAAAATATTAAAGCGCACAATTGATGTTAATTGACCATTAACTCTGAATTAGATTTATGACGTTAAGATAGTGATTGTTATAAATTTATACTTTCCCACGCCAGATGTACAGCAGTAATTGCTGCATACTTCTATTGGCTAATTTTTTAAAAAAAATTGAAATTTTGATTCTTGATTTTTAGACCCGGCCGGGTTATGAAATCCAAGAAATTAATTTTGTATGGCCTTACTTTTCAAAATATAATAAAAGTTAACTTCGCTAATAATTTCTAAATTTATTCACATATTGACTCTTTAATGAGCTCAGTTTATTAATAATAAATCTCACACATACCCTACTTTACATGCATCTATCTATTCTCTAAATTATGTAATAGATTCTTTTGCATGTATTTATTGGTTTGCAAGCTTCAAGCGAAGTTTTCAACAGTTTAAATTATGTAATTTGATTGGTGTCAATTATCACAAAAAATCACGGTTAGATCTACAAAAATTGACCAATCATAGAGATTGTTTGCTATGATAATTTTTTAAAAGATAAAAGTTAAAGATACTTTTTTACTAGAGTTCTAAAACTTCAATAAACCTTCCTATACAACGCTTGCTTGTTTTGAAAATGTACATTATATTCATAAATAATGTAAATTTCAATTGAAAATAATAGTCAATCATGTAAAAATTCAATGAAATTGGTACGGGTTCTCCTGCTATATAGGAATAGACTAAAAAATCCGCCGTTTGAGAAGAGTTTTGAGTTTGTAATTAGTGTTATAAGGAAACTTCAATTTCAGATGTTTGATTTATTCATAAGTATTGTTATAAATTTTTATTATTGTGCTTTACAAAAAGATGTAGCCTCTGCAGATCACGATGTCGTGTGAGAATCAGGTATTTATTAGACTTTAAGAATTTACCGATTCTGTCGAAAATATAATAAAGTAACAGACTATCTAAAATCTCAAAGATCATCGTCACAAAAATCAAGCGTCTACATCTTTTGCAAACTGTAATAATTCAATTCGCCGAGATAAAATTGACAATCTTCTGATTTATTGTTATTCTATTTTAGAGCATCATATCTTCAAAGAAGTGATTCAAAAATCCTGATTTTTATTTAAGCTAATGCAGTAATATATGGTAAAAAATTGTACTACAGTATATATAAATAAAATCGATATTTTAACATGAATTAAAATTTTTAAAAAATGCCAAATGGTGATTTTTCTATATTACACAGTGATTGGAATCCAATGAGTTTTAACTAAAGATGTTTCGAGCATCAGTGAAAAAATTTTAACCGAATATTCGAATATTCATCAAGTATTTTTTAAAATATCAAATATTTATAGTAGGAACGGAGTGCAGAGTGTACATCTATAGGATGACCATTTCTCATGATTTCATTATGTTTGTGTGACATATGAGAATGTTTACACATAATGATAGGTTTAAAATACTGCTTGGTGGTACATTTAAAAACGGTGAAAATAATCCAAAAACATATCTGATATTATTTACCCTATAAAAAAATCCATCCGGATATGCACGTGTTTCTATGGAAAAGCACGGTGATAAGTGGAACGGCCAGAGAACCGGGTTTGCACGTGTGAATTCCGTGTTGGCACGGTTAAATGGTCCGAATTGGACTGCCTGCCCGGACATTTTGGACCGTAAATGGACCGGGTTTTGCTACACTTTACTCACGGATTTTGGCATGGGTCGAGTAACACGTAAGTTCACGTGCATATATTTCTTACGAGTTATAAGCAAGAGTGAATCCAATTTAGTTAGAGTATGATATAATTGTGTTTATTAGGAATTAAAGAGCTTTTTCATGACGAGATTTTGAGATACATAAGATTAAAAAAAAGTCATTTGTTTTGAACATATGGGCGGATTTATACAAAAAATGTGATTATTGTAAAATTAACGTTGATTGGTTGATTTATTAAATACAATAGTAAATATTTAGAGTTTTGTAAAAATAGAGCTAAAACTTTTTTCTAAAAATATGACAGTTGGAAATTTCACATTTATATTCACCAAGACCTTAGTTTCAGGGATCCCACAACGGTTTTTTGGATCTCGCAAGAATAAAAACATATTAGTGACGATGTCAAAGGAATCACAACATAGAAATACGGGACCCTGTGCAGTATGTGGCAGAGAAAAGTTTCGTAAACTAATACCAAAACTCTCACTTAAAGCTATGCAAAACCCTGCTGCTCAGAATTTAAACGCTGAACTTGGTTTGTACTATCAACTTTGTTATAAACATTATACTGAGTTGGTTTTATTTGATAGAAATTTAAGCACGAATAAAAAAAGAATATAGACAACGTAAAAACACGGGGCTATGTGCAGTATGTGGCAAAGATCTTTACAAACAAGAATAGTTATTTCAGAATACAAGAATAGTTTCGGTATTGTGGTATGAATTTCCGTGTTTATATTCATTCACTAAGACCTTACAAAATTGATAATTTTTTTATTTCGTATTAATATTCACTAATCTCAAAACTAAAACATTAGTTTACTAGATATAGTCAACAAAAAAATACTAGACGTTTTAGATAATTATAATATGTCAGGATGAAACCCGCGCAGATAGCTAGTAAAACCCGCTTTGATCATAGGGTTTGGGTGAAATCCGCGTTAGCATAGTGTGTTTCATAGGTTAACGCGGATTTCACCCTCAGTAATCTGCATAGCAGATTTTACTAGCTAGCTGCGCGGGTTTCACCCTGTCGTATTATCTATATTGTTTATTTCTGGGTCTGTTCGCTTTAACGTTTTTGATTGGCCATAACCGAAAAATGTGATTTGTGTGTGGGAATTTTAGTTTTTTAATAGTTACGACATTTCCGTTTAAACGTTTTTGATTGATCATCTTCAGAAAATGTGACCAGAGCGCGAGAAAACTTTAATCAGTCTATGCCGGTTTATTAATTTGTAATAATTATGACATTTGTTCCGTTTAAACATTTTTGGTTAGGCATCTTCAGAAAACGTGACCAGAGAGCGAAAAAAACTTTGATCGATTCAACTAAAATCAGGCCGTGGGAAAATTTAAATAAGACTAAGGCGAATCTGTAATTATTGCGACATTTCACGTTAATGTCAATAATAATTTAATACCCAGTTGTCATTTTCTATTATTTTTTAAAAAATCGATTTTTTCATTACGTTCACTTTGCATCTTTCAGATTTTAAAAAATCGCTTCCGTTCGTTATGCACAATATTGCATCTTTGAAATTAAATTGAGATGGAATTTTAGATTACGACATTTCCATTTAAACGTTTTTGATTGATCATCTTCAAAAACGTGACCAGAGTGCGAGAAAACTTTAATCAGTCTATGCCGATTTATTAAATTTGTATGATTATGACATTTGTCCTTTTTAAACGTTTTTGATTAGGCATCTTCAGAAAACGTGACCGGAGGGCGAGAAAAACCTTTGATCGATTCAACTAAAATCAGGCCGTGGGAAAATTTAAATAAGACTAAGACGAATCTGTAATTATTGCGACATTTCACATTAATTTCGTAATAATTCGTAATTTGTCTATTAATATTGATTAATAACCAGTTGTCATTTTCTATTATTTTTTTAAAAAATCGATTTTTCCATTACGTTTCACTTTGCATCTTTCAGATTTAAAAAATCGCTTCCGTTCGTTATGCACATTATTGCATCTTTGAAATTAAATTGAGATAGAATTTTAGATTTTTAATAGTTACAACATTTCCCTTTAAACTTTTTGATTGATCATCTTCAGAAAACGTAACCAGAGTGCGAGAAAACTTTAATCAGTCTATGCTGATTTATTAAATTTGTAATGATTATGATATTTGTCCCGTTTAAACGTTTTTGATTAGGCATCTTCAGAAAACGTGACCGGAGAGCAAGAAAACTTTGATCGATTCAACTAAAATCAGGCTGTGGGAAAATTTAAATAAGACTAAGATGAATCTGTAATTATTGAGACATTTCATATTAATTTCGTAATGATTCGTAATTTGTCTTTTAATATGGATTTATAACCAGTTGTCATGTTCTATTATTTTTTTAAAAATCGATTTTTTCATTACGTTTCACTTTGCATCTTTCAGATTTAAAAAATCACTTCCGTTTGTTATGCATATTATTGTATTTTTGAAATTAAATTGAGGTAAGGATAACGTTAATACTGTGTATCACCAGAATGGTAAGGTTTTATAACAATAAAGCTATAATGATTTAACACGAACTAACTCAACCTTAACCACATATTGTAATTATTAGAATAATGAGCAAGTTTATATGAAATTCTTAACAGTAATATTGATAAAATCAGAAAATAATTTAGAAGGATATCGGAACATTTCAGGATTATTTAAATCAACAAATATGAGCGCATATAGGTTTGCATTACCTGCTGACACATTTTTTCATTTTTTTTTTTTTTTTTTTTGATCCCAAATATGCCAATTCAATTTTGACATTATTTTTCCGTTATTCTCATGTGGTATCACTAGTAGAAACCTTAATTTCCCATAATTGTCCAATAAGACTGATGGATAAAATATGACTGCTGACGANCACATTTTTTCATTTTTTTTTTTTTTTTTTAGATCCCAAATATGCCAATTCAATTTTGACATTATTTTTCCGTTATTCTCATGTGGTATCACTAGTAGAAACCTTAATTTCCCATAATTGTCCAATAAGACTGATGGATAAAATATGACTGCTGACGATTCTTTGTTGTATGGAAATGAAAACAAGGTTATTCTATTAATTTACAGTATTTTTTTTTTTTTAAAAAAAAATCTGACTGACTGAATTGGAACATATCAGGAACTTTCAAAGATAAGATAATCTGATGAATTTGATAACTAACAATAAAAACTATCTCACAGAACCCAGGCAATGCTCTGTAAGTGGTTTCTGTTTTTTTTGACTCTTAAGCCTAAGGCCATACAAAGTCAATTATTCAGTTTGCATTACTCGCTGACCCATTTTTTTATTTTTTTTTTTAGAGCCCGAATATGCCTCAATTTTTATGTTTATTTTTTTCGTTATCCTCATCCGGTACCACCAGATACAAACCTTAATTTTCTGTAATTATTCGATATGGCTGCTGACTCAATTTTTTGATCTTTTGTTGCACAAAATAAAAACAAGGTTACTCTATTAATTTACAGTAATTTTTTTTTAAAAAAAAATCTGACTGACCGACTCAGAACATTACAGTAATTTTTTTTAAAAAAAAATCTGACTGACCAACTCAGAACATTTCAGAACTTTCAGAGGTAAGATAATCTGATGAATTTGATAACTAACAATAAAAACTATCACAGAGCCTGAGCATTGCTCTGAGAAATAGGTTCTGTTTTTTTTTGAGTTTTAAGCCTAAAGCCATGCAAAGTCAATTATTCAGTTTGCATTACATGGTGACCCATTTTTCAAATTTTTTTTTTTTAGATCCCAAATATGCCAATTCGATTTTTGACATTTATTTTTTTCCGTTATCCTTATCCAGTATCACCAGATAGAAATCTTAATTCCTGAAAAAAATATGACTGCTGACTCAATTTTTTGATCCTTTGTTGTACAAAATGAAAACAAGGTTATTCTATTCATTTACAGTATTTTTTATTTTTTTTTAAAAAAAAAATCCAACTGACCGACTCATGTTTTCAGATCCCATATAATACAAAGCAAAAATCAACTTTGCGTGGCCTAATGCAAACCAAAAAATTAACTTTTGTAGCCTAAATACCGTATGTATTGTATTAACCAATAATTATGTAATAGAATTCTTTACAGTAAATCATAATAATTCGAACTCAACTTTAACCACATACTGGGTCACTGGAATAGTGAGTACATTTTGTAATTGTTTATTTTTGCATAGAAATCAGAATCACAATACTAACTCGACTTTTAATACTATGTATACTTTATTGGCAATAATAGCTCTGATACAAAATATTGAACTTTAACTACAAAATGCGGTCACCGAATAACGAAAAATACTGTAACAGACTTTTTTTTAATTTATAGTAAAATTATGAAATTCTAATAATAACTCAATTTTAACTATTGTATATACTGATTAGTAAAATTCTATAAACAGAATTCTTTGAAAAAACACATGAGTTCCAATCCAACTTATTACGATACTATTTTATATAATAAATTCTGTAATATATTTTTAACAAATATATGTTTAAAAAAAACTATATAAGATGGGTGGCGCGAATGCGCCACCTATCGCACTAGTAATTATTTTAATTAACAATATTTTATATCTTGTGTGTTATAATTTTATAGTAGTTGTGTTGATGTGATTTAGATCAAATATATATGAGCGATACTGTTTATGAAGATCAAGGAACCCAGTGATATCTTCATAGTAATCACATCACATGATTAAGTGTTTAGCCTACATTAGGGTTAGTATTAGGGTTAGGTGATATGTTAGTTTAGGCTAATTTGTTTAGTGCTAGTAAACAATGACGTAATTGTATGATTTCACGTGATATAATGATCACTGGGTTCCTTGTTCTTCAAGTGTCCCAAATAAAGCTTCGCTGATAATAAATAATTTGATAACTGATAATAAATCGTTTGAAATTGATTTTAATCATATTTTTTGATTAACAAATGTCACGTTATTAATTTGATTGGTTAATGGTCATGTTTTGATCATCATATGTGATAAAACCGAATTTGTGACAATATTGAGTGGAAACAAATCCGCCCATATGATTTTCACGTTACACCTGATCCTGCGATTTTATTGGCCATACGAGATGCACATGCCATTTAATACCAACTAACGAGCTAACGAGCCAGTAACGATCCTATACGTGCCACCCAATGTGCACGTGCCAAAACCGTAAAACGTAATATACGTGCCATTCTGTCACGTTTTGGTTCGTGTTTCATGCCTTTACGTGCCACATGATACGTGCCTATCCAGACAACTCCGTGGCAACACGTAACACCCGGTCCACTTTTCTCATAGGGATGGTTAAATTTCTTTATTTATTGGCATGTCTTTTAGATTTGTTATATGCATCACGTTGTATATCTCGTTATTAATTGGGTTGTTCAAAGGATCTACTGAGTTATTAATTTGTGTATTATGTTGCTTTTCCTTTTTGTTAAGGCAACGCAAAATTGATTTTTTGTTTCCACGGTGATATCTTTTTAAACAATGTAGCAGGCGGACATCCTTGACCGGAAATTCATTCGGAATTTGTCCCATCTTTTTCAATTTTTTATTTTTTTAAGTGCCAATTTTGCCAATTGTGCCAATTATTTGATTTTTAGCGTTTATTTCTTTCAGTCGTTTTATCCGGTTTCATCCGTTGGAAACCCTAATTCCCCGAAATTAACCGATAGGATCGACATAAAAAAAAGACTGATTGATCTATTCAAGTTTCAGATTTAATGAAAAATAATTTTGCAGTTGTCTTAACGTTAGATTTAATTTAAATTAAAAAAAATTACGTCCGTCCGTCCGGAATTTTGAAATCCATGTTATACAAAAAGAAAAATCAACTTTGCGTGGCCTAAACCATCCGATTTCTTTTCACTTGATTTCTTGATTTTGATATGCACAAATATGCGGCTTTTCATTATAACGGTTTACTCTATTAATATCGTAAAATATACAGGCAATGAAGATATGGTTTGATGATGAGAATTATGTGTGGATTTTCTGAACTTACAGGTGATTTTAACTGTGAATTTTCGTATTTGTATACCATATTAATAAGGGCTCTTTCACGGCAAAGCTATGCTTAGAGTACTGTATATATTTTTGTATACTCTAATATGGTTTTGCTCAATATAGGGGTTTTTTTTACAGTATAAGTATGCCGACATTATGCGCAATAGTAAATTTAAAATATCGTTCAATGGTGTAATAAAAAAATTATCATAGGTTAGATTATTATGATTTTCAAATGAATGTTGTGTGTTCCAAGAAACATAATTTAATAACGCTATGTTAAAATGCTTTGCTTGGTTATTGATTTAAGTGCAAGAAAACTTACCATTTATTATTATCGCTTCTAAATTCGTTATATGTGTATGTTATGCCCTGTTTTTACCTGTTTATTCACACTTCTATCTGCACTTGGATTATCATTTGTGTATTATATCGCATAAATTTTCTATTAAATTTGTGTTCATGTCAACACGTACTTTTTCCATTTTTGTTAGAACTTGCACATGTGGTGATTTTGTCGCAAAGGTTGTATTCAATTAATAATAATAAATTTGTATAGACATCAATTTTAAATATTATTCATAAAGGGGCTAGTAGCCTAACTTTTTGTGTAGTTAAATTATTTAAATGATTAAAAAGCGACATAATAATTCATCAATTTATTTATTTATTAAAAGCCACCAAATATTTCAATACACTTTTTTTGCTACTAATTTATTTATTAATATAAGCGAAAATGGGGCGCCACCGGTTGCACAGCTTATGTCAATTCCCGTTATATTTTATCAAATAATATTCATCAGTTTATATGTTTATAATTATAAATCGTTTCGTACTGTCAATCTCTTTATCCACCTTTCAGTATTATCTTTGAATTGTGTTGTTTTCAAACATATGTAAGATATCATAGTTTATTCATGCTATTTTCATCAATATATAATAAAATATAAATAGTAAATATTTATAAAGTGGATAAGTTTATTCAAGTACTTAAATTAAGCGAATATAATAAAATTAAATAGTAAATATTGATGAAGTCAGATAGTATTTCAAATATTTAGTTTAATAAATATAATTTATGTACACATATAGTAAATGCTCGTGAACTTAATACTGTAACTTATTTTGAACACTAAGGTTAATAAATGTTTTATACTCATGTATTAAATTATCATTAATACTGAAATTAAATTAGAATTATTATTAATATCATCCAGGATGGTTTTACTAATCACCATCCCATGATTATCATACATAACCAATATCAATCATCAGTGATAATCAATTGTTTTTTTTTAATTTACTTACGTCTACTTTATTTCTAGATAACAGCTAGTAAAGTCATTATTGAAGTCATTGCCATTGGAACCATTGTAGGAGTCATCATCAAAACCTATGGATTTTGTGTTATTGATGTTGTGGTCATTAGGGGTTGGAACCATTTAACCGTTTAAAATTGCTCTATAGTTCCGGGCAGAATTGTGTTATTCGTGGGCTGGAATTATTGTAATTGGCCAAATTAAACGGCTAAACGGTTAAAAGATTAAACAATTAAGAAAAATTTTAGGCGGTTCTAATCCCTAGTGGTCATTGGTGATTGTAATTTGCTGTGATTTTTGCTTTTGTTGGTGCTTGTGATTTCACTGTGGTTCTTGCTAGAGATGGGCACTATGCGCATGACTGCATGCATGCATGCAATTAATTCTGGCCAAGCATTAAGAAATTAAATCATAACTTTGGTCAAAACATGCATGCATGCATGCAAAAAATGCATGCGCATGTGCAAGCTAAAATGAAAATTTTGTATTTTGCCCATCTCTAGTTCTTGCACTTGTGATTTTGCTCTGGCCTTTAGTGTTATAGGAGGTTGTAATTTCATTATAGTATTTAGTATCATTGGTGCTTGTGATTTTACATGGCTCTAGTATCATTAAGGTTTGTGATTTTGCTATGTTGTTAGTATTTGTGAATTCGCTGTAGCTTCTTTTGTAGTTGTTGCCTGTGATTTCGACTTGGCTTCAGGTGCATTGGTGCTTGTGATTTCACTATTCAAAAAAACCTAATCGAGATTCTTAACAAGTTGCTTGCAAGTTTGGAATGCTTGAAAACTGGTATCCCGCAAGTGAACTTTGAACCATTAGGCACATTTGATTATCCTGCCCTTGATATCATTGATTATATAAAATACCTATCTTTTGTAAAAAAAAAAAAAAAAATTTAAAAATAACAATAAAAAAAATATAGTTCTATTAAATAAAACACTTTTATTAAAGCAAGCAAGTATTAAATAAAATTGTACACCTGCATCTCAATCTTCTTCAAGCTCAAGACAGATTAATCAAGAATTTAATAAAAGTTCAGATAACTTATCAGAGTATGAATTTATTTTGTTGTTATCAATTTTAAATTTAATTTTTTGCTTATTAACATTAATAAAATTTTTAATGATCCAAATATTAATTCTTTCATGCAAATAATTAAATCAAAAAAACTCTTGTGAAACAAAAATATGCACTTGTTGAAAAATAATTCAAAAGGTTAAGGAGGTGCAGCTGTATTTTGCATGACTAATGCAAAAGTAAATAACAATAGCTATTAGTGTTAAAAATTTCTTTTTCAAAATAAAAAAGGAATTTGCTTTATTTTTCAGCTCAAAATTTGAACCAACATTTTTGTCATCATTTACACAAATAAAACTTTTTTTACATAACCTCTAGTAAAATGAATACATATAGGTTAATAAATTCAGAATTTGATAGCTTTTATTATTTAAGAGTGATATTTAGTATTTGTAAACACCAACATTCTAATACAAACCTACCAGGTAGCAGAAATAGAAGGCGACAATAGCCTGTCTTAAATCAGTGATCAATTAATACAACTGAAGGTTTTTTAGTATAGTATTGTAAATATTTTTATTATATATTTATATAATTGTTATACAAATAATTATGCAATGCTTTATTAGCTATATGTTTATAATAAGTTGGCCCCATAATTTTACTAATCCCTAGGTATTAGTTTGCTTATTTTTAGTGTTTTTTGTGCAGATTTTTTCTTTTTTTTTATAATTTTTTGCTTATTTTTGAGGTTTTTTCTGCAGATTTTTCTATTTTTAGTAATTTTATAATTAATCTGACCTATCTATGTATATTTGAGATCCTACTGAGCCAAGTCTAATTCTAACTACTATACTAAGTCTAGTTCTAACTACTGTGCTAAGTTCAAAATCTAATACACTATAACTTAATTCCAATTACATTGCTACATTCCAGTTCAAATTATTGTGCCAAGTTTAGTTCCAACTACCGTGCCAAGTCTAATCCTAACCATCATGCTAAGTCTAGTTCTAACTACCATGCTAAGTCCAAAATCTAATATGCTATATCCAGTTCTAACTATCATATTATGTTTGTAATTACCATTGCTATGTTGGTTCTAAAAAAATTACAAACAGTATATGCAGTTAATACTATAGTTCAATTGTCATTACTGCATTCAAGAAAATCAAATAGATGTGTACACTAAATGAAAATGAAATAAAACCTGACCCATAGATCTAAATTAAGCAACAATGTTGAGTTAAAGTAGTTGTAGTAGACATTTTAACTCCTTAAAAAGTGTTATAATAAAAAATATATAAGTTCTATATACTAAGCTAGTTTTTTAATAATAGATTCTAGCTTATATAGTACATATCTATAGTTTGAAGGATTGGTTGACCCATGAATAATTGGTTGGACATAAGAAGTATATAATAAAATGATGTGCATTAGTTAATTTGACTCTAATTTTTGGGGTGTTGTTTTGATTAAATCATATTAAAATTGGACTTCTTTCTTAATAAAATTATATCCCTAAAAATTAAATTGGTAGATATAGTGAAATCTGTACAAAGTAAAATTTCAATGAACAAAAAGTGTTGAAAACTGTTATTAAAATGGATTAAATGTTTCTAAGAATAGAAAAACAGTATTTGAATAATACTTAAAATCTGCTAGTAGTGAAAATTCTAATAAATCAGAAATGACTTTAATACTGAATAAAAAAAATAGCAAAAAAAAGATCTTTTCAAGTGTATAATTAATATCAAAACAAAACAAAAGATTTGTTGCCTTTGGAAGAAAGAATTATCATCACTAATTATATATATCAATTAGTTACAGAAAATAAGCAACCTATTGTTTGCATACAAAGTATTCAATTAAATGTCAATAATAAAAGTATTAAACTAGACTAATGCATAGCATTATATGTCTGGAGCCCATCATATAATATTCATCATATTACACAAATGCTTTAATATGCATATATTGGTAACATTAAAATTAAAGCACAAATATAGACATGCATGTTGACAAACAAAAAATTTTAAATTCTATTTCTGATAAGATCTACATTATAATATGCAAGTATATCAAAAAAGTAAAATTTGTCAAGATTTTTACAATTGAAGTACATTAGAAAGGTAATTTTTGTATTACTTTGTATAGACACTAAGGGTCTGTCACTATGCTCTAGCCAATTACTAGCTATTTAATTAGAAAAAGAACTTTCTAAATTGGATACTATTGTTTGAGCATCTGATAAGTTTTTGCTGTTCTGTGATAGCTATTACTATTTAGCTGCTATTAAACTACAACTTATTCAAAGCATCAAGTTGCAGCATGAAGAATAGAAATAATTGACTTAATAAATGAAAAGTTGAAAATGGGTTTTTGATATTGATGATTAGGATGATAGTGTATCATTTAATAGACAATTAAAAATCTAAAATAGTGCTTTTAAATTAATCATTCTTGTTCTAGTTTTGAAACAATTTTTGCTCTCTATTCTTATCCCAAAAGATTCAATTAAGTTAAAACTTGGTAGTGACTGGTATAATAGCTAGTATAATATAGGCTATAAGTATAACCATGTTATAGTAACAATCTGCCTTTTAAATGAAGGCGAACTGGTTTTAAAACCAGATAACCAATATTGGTAACTATTCATTATTGCTATGGATTGTAATAAAATTGGATTAAAATAAAATATAATTCTTTTAATCCTCTAAAACCCAATTATACTTTTTACTAAAAATGTATTTTATTTTTAATGGCTTGCTAATTTTTTTTATACTGAAAGATTTTAGATTTAAGATTCAAGTTTCTGATTTTGAATTAAATCTGTACTATATTTATTTCAAAATCAGTAATTTATAACTTCTATTTATTTTTATTTGTAGGCTTATTTATATAGAATACTTTTATAATTATATATTTTCTTTCAAATTTTATTAGAAAAAGTTTTGGAATAATAAACTTAGTAATTATTATATAACATAAAGTCATGCCTGTTCTAAATACTAAATTAGCAAGTTTCTTTTTATATATTTTATATTGTTCAGTACTGTACTAATTTCTTTTTGATAGCAATATATTATTTGTTCACTAGCACTAATAACTTAGTCTAAACTATACTATAACCTATCTCTAATTTAGACCAATTATTTAATTATATGATATAATGAACACAAAGATTAGAGTGTTTAAAATTAAATATAAAATCAAGATCAAATCATGTAATAGATGAAATTATTAGTCAGGAAAGATTTCATACACATTTATATATAAATGCTAATATATAATAAAATTTATAATAAAAATATATAAAGTTACTATAAACTTTAATTCCAAGTTTCTTTTCAACTTATATACAGTGTGGGACAGCAAAAGATATTCAATGTCTATTAAGAAAATTTTAAAGTATTATAACTTTTTTAAAACAAGCTAAATCAAAAATCTCTCTGACAAATTAATAGATTTTTAGAAAACTACATTTTTGACAGAGAATTTTTTTATTTTTTGGTTTGAAAAAATTATAAGAGGTTAAAGTTTATATGAGTTCAAAAAATTGGTATTTAATATAAAAAAAAGAAACTATATATAGGTTTTAACCAATCAAAATCAATTACACAAAAATTAGCCAATCAGAATTGATTATATAAGTACCCAAAATTGGTGCCTATATATATAAATTGGATGTCTCTCCCACACTGTACTAAATTATTTTAGGATTAAATATATTGAGAATAGTAAAATAAAAATATTTAAAATGACTTTTAAAATTTTGTAAAACTAAAGGAGTAAAATTTTATAAAAAAAAAGATTTACTAATTTTGAAAATACAATTATATACAAAATTTTATACTAAACAAGTTTACTTAGTAGCAAAATTTAGGCATCTTAACAAAAAAAACAAAATAGCTATATGCTAAAGTTAAAAATTTTTGTTTGCAATATAAACTCTTTTTTTGTCAAAATAACCCGCTTTAGGCTTTTAAATAAACTTATTTAGTATGTATTATAGCATTTTTTTTTAGGAAGCTACTATTTCCACCATGGTATTTTGCTATTTCCACTATTGTTACACAAGATTTTCATTTTTAGAATTCAAATAATATATGCACTTATGTTACACAAAGGCCCAGTGCATTGTTTTTGCAAAAATAATTTTGGTTACACACTTAATGTTGTGTAACATTATACAAGTTTTATTTTGGTTGGGTTGGCCGGCATTAAGCTTAATGCTGGTGGGCACTATTATGATAATCCCCTCGGCGGGTTAGATATAATTCCGGCCCACCCTAACCCTAAATCTAGGTTCAAAGCAACATCTAATCACAGTACATATACTGGTTACACAACATATGCACGTATGTTACACAAAGGCCCAGTGCATTGTTTTCACAAAAATAATTTTAGGTTACACGCCACTTATATCATGTAATGTTATACAAGTCTTGTTTTGGTAACCTAAATCAAGTTGGGCCAATTAAAAATAATTAAAATTATTATATTAAAATCTAAAAATAGTAACATTTTGTGTAACCATAGTGGAAATAACAAAATACCATGGTGGAAATAGGCATTCTCTTGTTTTAAACCTTTTACTAAGTAAAAAATAAGTCAAAATTAGAAAAAAAAATTTTTAAAAAAATTTTTTTCTAAATTTAACACATTTTTACTTAGTAAAAGGTTCAAAAAAACATGGTTTGATACAAGTAGAATTATATAATTATATGCTGAACAAGTTTACTTAGAAGACTAAATAAGATTATATTCAGACCTCCCTATAGTCACACCCATATAGTCACACCTCTATTTAAGCACCCGATTTTGTGCGATGGACTCAAATATAGTAAAAAAACCTCATTATAGTCACAAATCGCTTATAATCACTATCACCATGAAAATTTGATTTTTTTAACAATTTTATTAATAAAAAACCCTCATTATAGTCACCAATTTTTAACTATATATTCTGATTGGCCAATTTTCATATTCACATATATTTAAAATTATCCATTAATTGATAATCCACCTGTCCACTGAAGAGTGATCCTATAGGCGATATGTGGAGTGCTTCCATCTAAAGTTTTTTCCTTACGAAGTTAACAATACATGTCCACTAATTGAAAGTTGTAGAGCTCGTCGAGACGCATCTAACGGTAGTTAGATCATCCAAATCGGCCCAGTGGATGGCGAGTTATCGTCGAAAAACTATTAGCCGACTATATAAAAATCCGTGACAGAAATTACATATAAAAATCACTATAGGCGAAATGTGGTGTGCTTCCATCTAAAACTTTTTTCTTACTAAGTTAACGATACATGCCCACTAATTGAAAGTTGTAGAGCTTATCGAGACGCATCTAATAGTGGTTAGATCATCCAAATCGGCCCAGTGGATGGCGAGATATCGTCGAAAAACAATTGGCCGACTATATAAAATCTCTTGTGTAAACAAATATTGTTTACATAGAGATTTTATTTAGTCGCCCAATTGTTTTTCGACGATATTTCACCATCCACTGGGTCGATTTGGATGATCTAACCACCATTAGATGCGTCTCGATGAGCTCTACAACTTTCAATTAGTGGGCATGTATCGTTAACTTAGTAAGAAAATGTTTTAGAGGGAAGCCCTCCACATTTTGCCTATAATGAGGTATTTTATTTATAGTCACACATCTTTTACAATCACCAAAATAGGGTGCGACGGACTTGGTGATTATAGAGAGGGATGACTGTATTTTAAAAGAGTGTGGCGCCTTAGAGAAGTGGTCAAGGTGTCACCCCCAAGCAGCAGGTCGACTGTTTGAATCCCACTGTTGACGTTTTGAACATAAACCTGTGTTCGGTAACTATGTGGCTCAGATCAGTTGGGTTAAAAGCCTGTTACCTTGGTTCCACCATCTTGAATAGGAGCTACAGTGCAATTATGTTATTGTTACACTGACAAATTCAGGGAACCGGGGAAATAGAAACTCGTTTAGCAAGTCCTGAATTAGGAGGTAATAGTGAAGATCTATGACGGTACTACCAAAAGAAGGTGGGTGGCCGAAATCAAAATGAACCTAATAAGGGCAAATTCAGCTACTGATAGGTGGCTGAAAAAACCTCGTGTTGAAGTGTGTGGAACATGGATCATGAAGTTAAACTTCCAGATACGTCGAAAGTAAGTAGATTAGATTTGGTGTGGCAGATCGCTTATGGGCACTTAAAAAGCAGCCGGGGGATGTCGGGCATTTACTTGTTAAGTATGATTGGGTAAGCAATTTGATAATTAGAGAGTTTAAATAGGCAACACCTATAGCGGATTGTAGGTATGGCAGCTAGTGTAGAACCTTCGGGCAGACTACTTAAATTAGATACCAAAAGTGTACGAGTGGCTAGTTGTATCCTCGTTACAATTTGTATATTCATGTATTATCGCAAAGTCTTAATAAAGGATGCACCGGCGAGATTGCCAAAGTTTAAAAAAAAAAAGATTATTTTAATTTTTATATATGGGTTAGATTTTAAGGTTTGTTAGTAGATTAAGATCTTGATCATTTTTAAAAATACAGTTTTAACCTTTATATATATAAATATAGTGTCTATAATAAATTTGTAAAAAATATTTTTGATATTTTTATCAGATAGTTATTAAAATATTAAATTTTTAATTTATTATATAAAAAATATTACAATTTTTTTTAGAATTAATTAATTTGTAACCGTAGATTATAGAATAAATTTTATAACCAAAATACTAAGATCAGGTATAAAGTGACTATCAAACAAATTTTCTATAAAAATAAAACTGTGCGATTAAGGTTAGGGTTAGAGTAAGGCTTGGTGTAAGGCTTTTGGGTTAGAAAGAACTTTAGTTACATTAAAATTTAGCAAAGAATCTTTTTTGTCAGTAACCGAAAGGTAGTTGCATATGTGAAATTTTGCTTTAGAAGCAATTTTGGCAAAACAAACGTTTGGTTTAATTTTTTCAAATGTGTAATGTTATATCTAATCTTAGAATTTAATTGCCTGTTGGGATGGGTTACAGTAACTGCAGTTACAAATTAATTAATCCATTTTTTTATATAAAAATTAATTAAACTTTATCTTAAGTATATATAAAAAAAAGGGTGTGGCGACATAGAGAAGCTGTCTGGTTGTCATCCCAAGCGACAGGTCTAGAGTTCAAATCCCACTAGAAACAAATTAAAAAATAGGCCTGTGTTATGGTAACATTTGTTCATCGATCGGTTAGGTATATTATCTGTAACCTTGGTACCACTATCTTGAATGGGAGCATCGGTGAGTTGTATAAGTTACACAGACAAATCCAAGGGACTGGAACAATTGAAACCTGTTTGGCAAGTCCCGAGCAAGGAGGTAAAGAAGATATTTCAACAGTACTACAGAAGACCAGAATTTCGACTGAAGACCGAAGAACCAGACATAAAAAGCCCTATGGTAAGAGGGGACACCAACCTGGCCACCAGAGTCGTACCAGAGGAAAAGGACCTATGTTTCAGAATTAGGTACCAAGGAGAGGGGGTCCATCAGGCGTATAAAGCCAGGCTGACCAATTCTTCCAGGCTAACTGGTTTGGTAGTTTGGGAGAGATTGGTAAAGGTTGGAAGAAGGGTTAGATGTGAATACCGGGGATCAGAATGAACCTATAAGGGCTGATGGAACTTACTGGCCAATGAGAAGTGGAAGTATGGAGGCGTGTACGTGTCAAGACCAAATGAAGCTCTGGGTGCTCCCATATGGGAGTCTTAGGACATTAAGAGAATCTGGGACCACCAATATGGGTATAGCTGGTACAGATGCATGTGGTGGTATAAGTCGGGTTAGCTGGCCGCCTTATGATGCCATCCAACTATGCTTGGTACTGGAAGCCTTGGCAAAACTTGTCTGGATACCTTGTCACCATAGTGGGAAGTACAGTTGTTCGCATATTTCAGAACTTAGAACACTAAATCCTGGGTCCTGAAGTTGCAGGAAAATTGGTTAGTTGTAGCAGCATGCAGGCTTGAAATACTTAGCCAATGTGGTAGAGGCAGCTGCATGGCTTGAGATACGAACTCCCAAGAAGTACGCTAGTAAGGAACTTTGGGTATACCAATTTGGAAACATAAAGCACCTACCTGACACTATATACACCAAATTGGAAGTGATGATACTAGGAAATGTGGATAAAATAGCAGACATGTAAATACTAATTGGCAGCTAGAAAGAGATGTACAAAAACCAGGTCGGCTATATAAATAGGAATATGGTAGGCTCTGGTAGGTTTAGATCGTGGATAAATAGTCCAAGTCTTGGTATTTAGTAAATAAGTATAAAGATTGTAAAAGCAGCAATGTGTAATAATCAATATACATTTAATAAAGACCAGAGGCAAAACCTCACCTTTACAAAAAAAAAAAGCATATATAAAAAAATTAAAAATTTAATTGATAATCTGTTTTCAAATGAGTGAGCTATACATAGTAAATTGCGACGCGCAGATATATAATTTACTATATAAAATTGCTAAGCCACAAATGCCACTTCACGACAAAGTGAAGTTATTTTTCTACTAAGTAAATATATTTTCAATTTCTAAGTAAACTTGTAGAGCATCATTTTTGGATCTAATGTAGTAATATCATTAAAATCTGTTTAGTAGATGCAGAGATATTGCCATAAAAAGATTTACTAACTAATGTAAACAAACTATTGTTTACATGAAATGGCATTTTTAACTATAGTAAAATTTATAGTGATGTGCATCACGATTTACTATATATGGCAATGTATTTTTCTCTCATTTGGAAACGGATTATCAATTAATTAATTTTTTTAAAAATTTAACATATTAAAATCAATTATAGTTTTTAAATATGGGTTTTGTAATATAGTGCACCTGTACTGCAGTGCACCCCTTTTATGTTACTCAAAATTTTACTAGGGTAACTCCTGTTGCATTATTAACAAAAAATAATTCTCTCGCAATTCTGTACTAATTTTGACTCTAACCCTAATTCTAACTTTAATTTTGATTTTAACTTTAATTCTTACTTTAGCTTGACCCTAGCCCTAACTTTGACCCTAACCCTAACCCTAACACTAATATTTGTTACTATAGAGGTGCACTGCAGTGCAGGGTGCACTATTTACTAATTTCCTTTAAATATATAATTTATTTTTAAATTAAAATTTAAAAAATTTATAATTTAAAATTTTTTTTTGTTTAATTATATTTTGCAAAGCTATAGATTTTTTATTTTTTAATAAATTTTATAAATAAATAATAATAATTTTGCAATATTTTTTTTTAAATATTAGGAGAAACTCTGGGTATAGCTTCTGCTCCAAACTTTTATTAATACTTAAGTAAATTGATACATGATAATGCCGTAAATGTATATACAAGTATTGGAACTAGGACTTTAGGTTGTATAGCTATTTATTTATGGCTAAAACCCACTAGAGCTTTCATATTCCCATTTATATAGCTAACCTGGATTTGTATGTCCCTCTTTAACCAACAATTGGTATTCACATATCTGCCATTTTATCTACTTCCAATTTGGTATGTATTGCCAGATAGATGCTTTATGCTTCCAATTTGTTATATCTGAGATTCTCTCAGTGTTTAAAATTCAATTTTGTTTCAATATGCGAAAAAGCTTAATAATTTTTGTAAACATAATAAAAATTTAAAAAATAGATGTGTAACATATATAACATATATAAAATCTGCAGATTCAAAGAAAATTTTACTTGCGGAATTAATTTTCATCTACACACTGCAGATTCCGCATATAGATTTTAAACACTGAATTCTCTACTACATAGTATACTTCTTAGGAGTTCATATTTCAAGTGATGCAGCTGCCTCTACTACATTGGGTAAATATCTCAAGCCTGCATACTACCACAACTAGCCAGTTTTCTGCAACTTTGGGGCTCAGAAATTAACATTCTGAATTTGAAAGTATGCGAACAACTATACTCCTCTCTATGGCAACAAGGTATCTGGGCATGTTTTGCAAATACTTCCAGTACCAGATATGGTTAGATAGTATTATGAGGCTCAGGAAGAAACCCTGTTATATATTGTATACACTTATACTAGCTAAACTTCATATTGGTAGTTTCAGATCCTTTTAATATTTGAAGACTCCTATATAAATGTGCCCAGAGCTCTATTGGGTCTTGATATGTACATGCCTCTATAATTCCACTTCTCATTGGCCAGTAACTTTTGTTTGCCCTTACAAGGTTTATTTTAATTCCCAGTACTCTTATTTGACTTTCTTTCTAACTCTTATACCAATTCTTTTCAAACTACCAAACCAGTTAGTCTGGATAGGTTGGTATATCTATGCTTTAAGTACCATAGTAGTTTCTTCTTTTGGTTTCTACTTCTGTAGAATAGGCTCTTTTTTTCTAGTGTGATTATTCAGTGACCAGACCGTATACAGCTTATCTCCAAAAAATTTACCAAACACGTGATGACCATCCTGATATTTTTCTATATTATATAATATTACATCTGATTTGTATCTAAGTTTTCTATAACCAATTAATTTCCACAACTTCAAATCATATCATGCAAAAATTTAAGTTCAAAAAAATATGATTTTAAAAAATTTGAGCAATGAAGTAACAAAAATATTGCTAGTTAATTTTGTGACTCGACCGCTTTTACATTCTATAGATCTAAAAAAATTTATATTGAATCTTTAAGTTGACCAGCTAATTTCATAAAAGATTCGCTCAAGTCATACTTTTGAAATGAAAACTAGTTAGTAGATAGGAACTTACTATCAGTCATCCGATTTGTCACATGTAAATTTCATATAAGTTATATGAAATTTTAAAAATTACATATAAAATTACTATAAACTTTGAAGTGATGATGTTTTTCAACCTACATATTAATTTAAAATTAAATTTTGCAATTATATAGAGCAAAAGGAGGTGAATAAAAAAACCTTTCATGCCAAGCCACAGTTCTGCCATTTTTCACAAAACAAAAATGTAACTTTGCTAAAAACAAATATTTATCGATTCTAAGATCATGATTATATATAAAATCATACCCTGAACAACTTTACTTAGATGAAGAAAGTAGGTTACCTTGTAAGAAAAATGGGTTGTCTATGTACAAACGTTAAAATTTTTAACTTTGCAATATAAAACTTTTTTTTCATTAGGTAACCTACTTTGATCGCTTAAGCAAAGTTGTTCAGCACGTAATTTTACTTGATCTAAGATCAAAATGCATTTTTTTAGCTATTTTCTAGGTGAAAAATGGGGTCAAAGTTAGAAAAAAAAAATTTTTTAAAAAAAAAATTTTTTTCTAACTTCGAACCCATTTTTCACCTTGAAAATGACTAAAAAAACGCATTTTGACCTTGAAACAAGTAAAATTATGTGCTGAACAACTTTGCTTAAGCGACCAAAGTAGGTTACCTAATAAAAAAAAGTTTTTTATTGCAAAGTTAAAAAGTTTAAGAAATGCACATAGCCAATCAAATTTTAGTATTTAAAATTAGTTATACAGTTTGGGTAGAAGTTACACCAACTTGATTATCTAATTTTAAAAGCTGCAATTTAATTGGCTCTCTCTAAATGCAAAACTCCCTAAATGCACGTTGTAGGCTTGTCCCTACGAGTTGCATTTATGGAGGGTTGACTGTATACAAATTTAAGATCAGGACAGATAAAGGCTATAAGATATTATATAGAAGAAGAAAAAGATACACTTGTTATTATAAAAACTGGGGGCAGAAAATCTTTTTGCTATGTAGTCTCCACTAGGGGTCTTAATGGGTCAGGTTGGGTCGGGTTTGGGCCTGACCCGGGTCTGACCCACTTGGGTCAAAACCCGACCTGGGTCTGACCCGCCTCATGTCAAACCCAACCCAGGTCTGACCCGCCTCATGCCAAACCCAACCCNGGTTTGTACATAGACAACCCATTTTTCTTACAAGGTAATCTACTTACTTTCTTCGTTTAAGTAAAGTTGTTCAGGACATGATTTTACATATAATTATAATCTTAAAATTGATAAATATTTGTTTTTGGTGAAGTTACATTTTCGTTTTGTGCAAAGATGGCAGAACTGTGGCTTGGCACAAAAGGTTTTTTTATTCACCTCTTTTTGCTCTATATAATTGTGAAATTTAATTTTAAATTAATATGTAAGTTGAAAAACATCATCGCTTCAAAGTTTATAGTAATTTTATATAAAATTTTTTAAAATTTCATATATATGAAATTTACATCTAATATTTGTATGACAAATCAGATGACTGCTATTATATATGGTATAAATATTACAGTCGGACCTCCATAAATGCAACCTCTATAAATGCAATACCTCCCTAAATGCACATTTTTTTCTATTCCATAAAATGTTATTAGTGCTAAATACACATTCTATATTCTGTAAATGCACGTTCTCTTGAATAACATTTTATATTATACCAACCTCCCTAAATGCACATAGCCAATCAAATTTTAGTATTTAAAATTAGTTATACAGTTTGGGTAGAAGTTACACCAACTTGATTATCTAATTTTTAAAGCTACAATTTAATTGGCTCTCTCTAAATGCAAAACTCCCTAAATGCATATTGTAGGCTTGTCCCTATGAATTGCATTTATGGAGGGTTAACTGTATATTTTAACAAACTGATTATTCAAGTGAATATTTTTAACATAATTTGAATTTGCAATTAATTACCTATTTACAAAATAAAAGAACATTCGAATCAAGAGTATGGAAACTTGTTCGACCAAAGTGTTTGTGGATTAGATATTTTAAAGCATAAATTGTCAAATATTATAAGAAATTTATATGTATATTAAAGTAAGACTTGATTATATATTTATTTTTTTTATATATATTACTTATTTTATTTAATACAATGCAAAATGTATTAACTAAAGGACCTAGTTTAGACTTTTTTCAGTAGCATGGCATTGTATATAATTTCAGGTATTTTTTGCTAAACCAATAAAGCTTCTGTATTACTATATTAGAGTAAATATAGAACTGCTAAAGGGGCCATAATTATTATACAAATAAAGAAAAAAGTAACGACAAAAGTTATTTTGACGTAAAATTTATAGAACATGGTTTGCTTATTACAATCTTTCCATATTCTTGGTAATGTTTTTCTATTCTTTAATATTTTACGTTTTGTTAATATTTCTCTATTCCATTTATAGCATTCTCCACTATTATTAAAAATTGAACATCTTTATATTGCTTCTGACTTTTAAGTAAATTGATCCATTTTTGAAGCTTTTCTATAACATGATTATTAACCTCTTTTCATGCTTTGTTAAATTTCTCAAAAAAATTATTATTATTTTTACTTTCTTCATATTCTTGAAGTGCTTCTACAAGTTCGTTATCAGTTTTATTATTTAATTGTTTAACAAAATTATAATCAGTTTTATTATTAAACTGTTCATTTTCAACTAATATATTTATATCAAGTTTATTTCCTAGATCATATGATTCATCATTCTCTACCAGTTCTAAACCTTGTTCAGATCCTTGTGTCTCTAAAAAGGTGGAGATCTGTAATGCTTAATCTCATTAAAAAAAGGTTGGTTTTACTGGACAGATGGATTGCACTAGATGTTTACAGAGAAGAAAACAATTGTCAAGATAAGCTAAACAAGAGCAAGTCCACAGGTTTGGATCAGTGGTAACAAGTTACCATCTAATACTTTTTTTTAAACATGTTTTCCAATCACATTTAAAGACTGGGTACTATAATGCCATAGTTCTTGACTTGTGATTTGATTCAAGATCCCGGATCTTAATAATATAGCGTGGAAGAAGATACTTAGCAATACGTTTCCTGTGTAAGGTAAATCCAATTATTTTTGCATATTGATTGAGCATTATTTCTGCCTCATCCTATAATGAAAAAGAATCATTAATATTAATTTGATTTGTGGACTCAGATTCCCTTTCATATGTAAAAGCATAGTTTTTGCCAATTATTTGTTCTTCAGGATCCTAAAACATATATAAATAGGTTAGGTTAATTATAGGTTACTAAAATAAAAAGATCTGCATAAAAAACTTCAAAAATAAGCAAAAAAATTACTAAAATAGAAAAGATCTGCATAAAAACCTCAAAAATAAGCAAACTCATACCTGACCTATTTATGTATATTTTGGCATCCTGTTTTTCCATAAGGTTATTATTTACATTCTTATCTGTGCCATAATATTCATTATGTGAAGACCCAAATATAGATTGTTCGGGATCAAAAGTTGAATAAGACCCTGGAATGACCTTTTTAAACAAAAAAAACCTACAAAAAAAATATGAATTGTAATTTAAATTAAGCCCAAATCAATAAACAAAGAACTTTTTACACATCTTTTAAAAGTATGTATACCTGTGCCATTTTGATGATTTCAAATAGAAAGAAAAAATAAAAACCAAAATTAAGTATATTTAATAAATCACAACCTAAACAAACAAATTCTAAAAGTATAGCATTTACCATTCACATCATTTTGGCAGTTTTTAGAAGGAAATTTTAAAGAAAAAAATAAGTAAAAATAAATTGAACCCTAACAGGACCCTGGACATCTCTCATATAGGTCATAACTGATCTGCATGAATTTAGACGTTTTTGCTACCCCTAAAATCAAGTAAATTTGCTAAAAGTTGGATTGTTACATATAAATTTTATAGTAATTTGCTAAAAACTTAATTATAACATCTAGTATTGGGTAAATAATTATAGAGCAAATTTTTTAAAACTATAATAGCTGTTAAAACCCTTTTTATTTGAATTTTAAGGATCCATAGAATTCAAATAAAAAAATTTCATCAAATTTGATTAAGTGGTTGCAGAGATATCTTTAATCAAAGTTTTAGAGAATTTCAAAACGCGTATCACATGACAGATACGTTTAAATTTTTGACAAAACTTTGATCAAGAATATCTCTGCAACCACTTGATCAAATTTGATGAAAATTTTTTTATTTAAATTGTATGGATCCGTAGAATAAGTAAAAAAATTTTCATAAAAGTTGATTAGGTGGTTGCAGAGATATACTTGATCAAAGTTTTGTCAACAAATTTAAACATATCTGTCATGTGTAGAGATGGGCACCATGCACATGACTGCATGCATGCATGCAATTAATTCTGGCCAAGCATTAAGAAATTTAATCATAACTTTGGTCAAAACATGCATGCATGCATGCAAAAAATGCATGCGCATGTGCATGCTAAAATGAAAATTTTGTATTTTGACTATCTCTAGTCACGCATTTTGAAATTCTCTAAAACTTTGATCAAAGATATCTCTGCAACCACTTGATCAAATTTGATGAAAATTTTTTTATTTGAATTCTATGGATCCATAAAATTCAAATAAAAAAAATTTCATCAAATTTGGTCAAGAACTTGTAGAGATATCTTTAATGAAAGATTCTTCTATTTCTATAAAGTATATTATAAAAAAGCTACGCAAATGAAAAAAAGCTATTATGGAATAAATCTTTAACCAAATAACTTGAAATTTTAGAAAGTAAAATTTTAGCCTATTCTCTATTGATTATATTAATGCGCAGTAACTTGTTTCATTTGAACTTGTAAAATCAAGCCTGTGATGATGATTTTTCTGTTTTCATCAAAATTAAAAATTTTAGAAAATCTCGAATCTGGAAGCAAATTGAAAAAATTATTATAACTCCGTCAATATTATTCTGTTTTTTGATGAAATTTAAATTGAAGACTTTCGAATACATATTCTATCAACTTACTAAGTTGCGTTTTGGAGGTTTCATTTTGAGAAAGTGCTTCTGGAAGCATTTGAAGTTTAGGGGAAAACTTGCAAAAACATATGCGTCCGAATTTACAAAAACATTAATATTTTTATGAGTTTTCAATATTTTTTCATGAAATTTGAAATTCTATTAGTCAATGTTATGCGCTACAAGTCTTGTTATGATTTTTTTTTAGTTAGCATAGTAAAATTTTTGTAAATCATCGCCAAACAGTGGGTTATTTTGAAAAAGCAAAAAACTATATTACAAAGAAACTGCATTGAAATTATTTACAGGAACTTTCATCAAAGATATCTCCATGAGTTCTTGACCAAATTTGATGAAAATTTTTTTATTTTAATTTTACAAATCCATAGAATTCAAATAAAAAAATTTTTAATAATATTATGACTTTTAAAATTTTACAAATTGATTTTAACTTTGTATTCTAAAAAACTTATTCAGCATATTAAAATACATTATGCTAGTATATTTAATTTTATATTTCTTGAAAATTTCAGAGAAGATACTAACTAATTTGCTTAATTATAATTCTGCACAATTGTATTACATAATTATTTGTTTATCGATATACATCACAATCAATGATCATAATACATATGCAAGTTGCTATTGATACTAAAGCCTAATTATATGCTACAACTACTTTTATTTATTTTCAATTACAATTGATTATAATTTTGCTCCGTATAGCCATTAATAACTTGTTATATTTGGATTGATCATTATAGCATGACTTAACTTGTTATAATAATTTTTGCAAAATGTGGGTAAATTGCTAAAAATAAATATAACATGTGTAAAATCTTAGTAATTCGCCAAAATATTCAATTATGACCCTTTTTAAAATTAACTTCAATTTGCTAAAATTTAAATTTAGACCTTAGATCAAATTTGAATCAATTTGCTAAAAAAAAAATATGACATATATTAGAGATGTCCGGGGTCCTACCCTAACTAGATAAACTCTAAAAGCATAATGTTTACCATTTATATTCCTTTGATAGTTTTCAAAAAGAAAGTTTAAAGAAACCAATTTAATAAATAAAATAAACTGAATCCTAATTGAGTAAACTCTATAGTAAAAGTATAACACCTATCATCTATATCATTTTAATAGTATCTAAAGAAAGAAAATAAGTAAAGTGAACCAAAAGTGAACAAAATCCAAATGTATAATGCTTACCATCCATATCGCTCTAGCCATTTTCATAAAAAAATTCCAAATAAAAGTAAATAAGTAGAAATAAAACAAACTATAAGCGAACAAACTCTAGAAGTATAAAACTTACTATTCATACCATTTTACTATTCACCTCATTTCAGCAGTTTTCAGAAGAAAATTCTAAAAAAAAAATAAGTAAAAATAAATTGAACTCTAATCAGGTAAACTCTGAAAGCATAATGTTTACTATTCATATTGCTTTGATAGTTTTCAAAAAGAAAGTTTAAAGAAAACAATTTAATAAGTAAAAAGAAACTAAATACTAATTGGGTAAACTCTATAGTAAAAGTATAATGCCTACTATCCATATCATTTTGATAGTATTCTAAGGAAAGAAAATAAGTAAAGCAAACCCAAAGCAAACAAATTCCAAATGCATAATGCTTACCATCCATATCACTCTGACAATTTTCATAAAAAATTTTAAATAAAAGTAAATAATTAGAAATAAAATGAACCATAAATGAACAAACTCCAGAAGTATAAAAATTAATATCCATACCGTTTTGACTGTTTTCAGGAAGGAATCCTAAAGAAAAAAATAATAATAAAAACAAGTAACCCTAGTTAAGTAAACTTTAAAAGCATAACAATTACTATTTGTATTGCTTTGATAGTTTTCTAAAAGGTCTAAGAAAAAAATCAAAATGAGCTTTAACCAACAAATAAATTCTAAAATACAGTACTTACCATCCATGTTAACATAGTAGTAAATAAGACTGCACATTTTATAAGTTTAAGGGTAGGGTGTATGTAGATCATTTTTTATATGATCTACATGGTAGATTAAATTTTTATATAGTAAATAAAAATATGCTTCTAATAAAACTTTTTATTATCTGAGTCAATTTTTTACTATATTTATATAATATATAGTTTAAAGTAGCTTGTTTATAATAGTGAAGTTGTAAGAAATGCATCTCTTTTAAAAAAATAAACTTCTTATAGAATTAAATTTTCTGAGGTCACTATATGTTTTTTCTGGGTTACACAAAAATTTGATAATCCTTATTGATCGAATCATATGATGTTTATATATAAATCATATAATATAGTTATACAAAGTTGAACTACAATCTATTTTATATGAAAATGGAAATATTGACACCCTACCTTTAAAGGTATGATTTTTTTGCATACTCACTTTTATCTACTTCTTGGCTTCTGACAACCTGTGTTCACTATTCATTGAGACTTTATTGATAAAATTCTTTTAGGTATTAATTTATGAAATTGGATACTAATTAGGTAGCTGTGCAGCACATGATACCGTGCAGGACCAGTACGATCAGCTATGTGGTGACGATTAGATTTAGATATATATACTAATATTTACTTGCACTGATATTTAATACGACAAAACAAACTTCGGCATACTAGAACAAATAGCTCTCTTTTACCACAAAGATTTTATTAAGTAAAATGCCTCAATTTTATTATTTTCACAAATATTACAATAGTGCTATTATGTTTTTAAAAAAAAGATATTTGTTCATTGGTAAGTCGAGTAGAAGAAAGTAATCTATAAATTAGAATAGGAACAAGTACATAAATACTAGGATCGGAACAAACTTTATAAGAGGTAAAACAAAAAACTATAGATAGCATAAAGAACTTGGTAACTTGGTAGAAATTTAATTTGTATTGTTCAGATCTTCTAGTAAATATAGATTAGAAATAAATTTAAAAGGCTTAAATATAAGTTGTAAGTTACTTATAATACTAGATAAGTAAATAGTATATCAAGGTATAGACCCTTTATACTAATAAACCTATATAAACTAAGTTAACTAAAAGATATTACTTAGATATTATTAAATTTAATATTTGTATAATTTAAAAATATTGAACATCATAATATCAATATGGTGAAAAAATTATTAACCAATTTGTATTCAATTTACAATAATATGCAATAGCATTAAGTTTTTCCTTTTTAACAGTATAAATTTATTAATATCAGCGAAAACCAACCTATTAGTAACTGTAAAATTTAATATATAAGGCCACGCAATGTAATGCATACCTGGTGTTTCAAAATTCCAGTTGGTGGGTCAGTTTTTTTTTTTTTTTAAAAAAAAAAAATAACTTTACGTGGCCTAAATTAATTCATGTTCACATCTAGGGTCACATAAAGTTAATTCTTCGGTTTGCATAACATGGAATCAGAAAATTTTGACTTTTTATTTATCGGACATATCGGGTAATTCCGGAAAATTATGTCATCATCGGGTGACACCGGAGAAAAATTAAATTGCAAAAATGGAATAATTGGCACAATAGGATTTTTTTGGAAAAATTGGGTCAGCGGGTTATGCAAAATGAAAAATTAACTTTGCGTGGCCTAAATGTGAACTTTTTATTGGTAATTAATACGAACATAGTATATTTAATTTGGAATCCAGGAATAAAGGAGTAAATAGTGATTACTTATTGATATGTTTCGAATTAATTGCAACTATTTATGAATTTCATTAGCAAATATTAATCTTATTTTGCATTAGTAATAATGATTAATTAGAGAGCAAAATTCCTTTTTTACATACCATGATTTTTTATTAATTGTGCAATTGGACTATATTTGCATAAAATTATATATATTAAACTTAAATTCAAAGTTATTATTCTTTATTCGCAAAAAAAAAGAAAAGAAAAAAACCTCATAAAATAGAAAATAACATAAATAATCAATTTAACCCATCATGAATACTTTTGTACAAATAGAATTTTTCAGGTACAACACTTTTCAAGCTAAACATATTAAATTCATATTTAATTAGTTTATGCAAATTTTTAATCTATATCTTATAAGTGTCCCATTTCGAAACATTTTTAATTCGTAATCCGTGAGTAAGGGAAAGGATTTGATTAGTGATTGGCGGGGTGCATATTATAATCAAAACAATTAATACCCATAATCTGGAGCCATTTTTTAATTTTCTCGATTTCTGCAAAGCTAACATCTTTTGTGTTTCTATAAAAATTATAAAGGCGATTTTTCTCTTCCTAAAAGTGGTGAATTTATCAAGATTGACCCAATGGGCCGTGAGATATTATCATTTTATCTTCACGATCATATGAAATTTCTTTACAGATCTGCAAGATCTGCAAAGAAATTTCATATGATCGTGAAGATAAAATGATAATATCTCACGGCCCATTGGGTCAATCTTGATAAATTCACCACTTTTAGGAAGAGAAAAATCGCCTTTATAATTTTTATAGAAACACAAAAGATGTTAGCTTTGCAGAAATCGAGAAAATTAAAAAATGGCTCCAGATTATGGGTATTAATTGTTTTGATTATAATATGCACCCCGCTGATCACTAATCAAATCCTTTCCCTTACTCACGGATTACGAATTAAGTGTGTAATTGTATTAGTAAGGCCATAATCGAAATGCTAGGCGTCCGCTCCAAAATTGTCAATGTGAACCAATCCGTGACATGTTTTTGGTGCAATAAACTCAGTATTTAAATGAGATACATATCAAGGTATACTTAGATGACATAGGACGGAATAATGTAGCTTATTGAGCACATATCATAATAGTATATCATAACTATATCATAATCATAAATAACAACCATATATCTTATACATTAAATAGAATCAATTTGTTTCGTTTAGGCGTTTTTACGCTGTTTTCGTCTGGCAACACGTATAGTTGCATTATTAGTAGAGTTACTTATATCTATATCTTTCTTAATTTCAGAAGCGCACAGCTTTTTTTCCCAAAATTCAGAGAGATAATTTTGAAATACGGAGATCGTTTCGTTTCGGTTATCAAACATTGATTGTAACTTTTGCTCCCATTCTTTTAGTGCATAACGTTTTGTTCTTTTCTTATTACTTGAAGGTGATATTATATCATATTGAATAATTTCAGTAATTTGCATGGGTAATGGAAAAGTAATTTCTAAGTTAAACAAGCTAGATAAATAATGGCCAAATAATGTTCAAAGAATTTCTACGCTGAAGCATTGCGAAATTAATTCCAAATGAGAAGGTCGAAAAAAATTTTGCCATTACAATAAACCTTGAAAATATTACGCGTCTCTTTAAATGCATGTTGACTCATGCCAATTGGGATGTTGAGATCAAGAGTTAGTTTAAGTTGCTGATCGATGCTAACACGAATTAAAAGAATGGTTTCAAAACAACGAGTTGTTATTTGCGCATCTGTGCCAAATTTCATCAGTACCCAATAATAAAACTTTGGAGATAGAATAAGTGGTTTAACAAAGTTATCATTATCTGTATCATTATAATAATGATCAATTGCTTTGTTAAAGATGGTTTTATGATCAGATAGAAGTCTATAGGAGAAATTCCAGACATTAAATGGGTTTAAATTATTATCTAATTTAATTGTTTCAATCAAGCAGTATAGTAAGAAATTGTCGCGCGATTCATTTTTTGCTTCCATAAATGAGTCTAATAAAGATTCACCAATTTCTTCTAAACGATTTTCAAAGAGATGAAAAATATTACCAATGACACCATAACTTAATTGAAAGGCAATATTAGTTAATTCAGTTAATCGTTCATTAATTGCTTTTATATCAGGTCTAATCCACTCTGCGGACGGTTTGGTGGGAAAAGAATAATAAATGCACCTTGCATAACAAGGTCATTAAAATCTTCACAAATTTCATAGTAACCAATTTTCTTCCACAAATGTACAAGGTCTTTACATATCAAAATGGCTCTTGCAATTGCATTAAGTTGCCTATTATTTTCGTAACCATCTTTTGATGGATATTCTTCTGATGAGTTGACTTGAATTTGATAAGAATCAAAGTGATTTGATGAAGGCCTTTGAGGAAATGGAACGAATTTCATACGTAATATTAAATCTTTAATGCATTCAATATTTTTCGCCAAAATATTTGGTGCTCGATTAATCGTGTAAGGGCATGCAGTAAGAAAATGAAAAAGTTTCATGTCGTTTCCTTTTGCACACATATCTGAAGACCCTAATTGATTGTATGCTTTTGACAGCAAAAATGTAAAAACTGATATTTGTAAATTAATTGCCCATGGGGGACGGACTTTTTGTTGTAAAGATCTTGTCCGGTCTAAATCTACAGTTTGCCCGACGTTAAAAGCAATCTTCAACTTGATTAGTTTTTCATCATATGACCCAAAGTGAATAAGAAGTCTTTGCATGAAGTATCTGGATAGAATTCCACCTCTTCCAATGATTGCTTGGGCGACTTCAATATTAATAAAAGTAGGACCCAATCTAATAGCATGAAAAAGACAGTGCGCTTTTCCATATTGAAAAATAATCCATTCTACTTTAGCTTGACAATCTTTTGATATGGCATATAATTTTCGACAGCTAAGAGACAGATTGAGCGGATATTTAACATGTTTAAAAACATTGATCATAATTTTATCAGCCAATCCATATTGAAGATAATTTCTTTTATTGGCCATCTAAATTTGAAATTAAAAAATCATGGTTAATCGCAATTTTATAGTAGTTTTTTATTGACTAAAATATCCAATATATGCAGGTAAGTCAGTAGAAAACGCGCTAAATCCTTTTAATAAAATTTTTTGAGCCTTTAGACAAAAATAGTTCAATAAAAGGTTATTCAAATTTTTATAAAAATTTTTCAATGAATTCTACAAGTTTATGAATTGGCTAAAAAGATTTTTATTGTATTTGAGTAACCATTGTTGAATTATTTTGGTTCAAGTTTAAAAAGAAATTTACTTGAAAAATTTTGTGAGTTTCTACTGACTTATCCATATGTAAAATGCATTTATGATCACTTTAGAGTTAGTTAACGCAAATTTCATCCTTATGTGATCTACATAGCAAGATTCTTTCGTAATAATATAACTATCTCTTAACAGTTAAATTGTCTTGCAATTGTTTCGAGTGATCTGTCGACTATATTAAATCATTTCCAAACTTTACGAATTGTGGAGCTTAAGAGATATTGCATTAACAGAAATATTTCACCATGCAATTTTAACTACTATAAGATTTGATCAAGTTTTAATAATGTACAGTGCAAAACCAAAAATAATTATAAATATATTTTCAATAAACAAAAATAACATACAATAAAATAAGAAGAATTGTATAGAACGTTTTATTAATGCTGTATGATTGTATGACTCTATTGTTAAAAGTACTTTTAACTCTTTATCTTTTAAAAAAGTCAGCACAGTAATGACTTTATTTATCCGCTTCTCAGTCATTACTATGCTACCTTTTCTGAAAAAATAAAGATACTTTTTAACAATAGAGTCATACAAATTATATACAATTCTTCTTATTTTTTGTTCTTTGAAAATATACTTCAATTGAAATAATAGCAAATCATACTACCTAATCAGGGTTGGCCAATGCCCTTGAATACCCTACATGATTTTATGAACTATCATAGTCATTTCGTCATAACGAAAGTTGATATCACTTAATGAAAAAAATTCATAACTAAAAAAAATTTTATTATATGACCTGATCAAAAAGTCATATGACTATATAACCAAGGTCATGTCAGGGACGGTGAATACTTCCATTAAGATAAAAATGGAATAAAAATGGGAAATTATTCCAAGAATTGAAATTTGATTGGATAAAAAATTTTTTGATCATATCTGATATCGGAATTTTATAGCGGAAAAGCATTGACCATTCCTGGGTCATGTCAAAAAAATAGTATAATTTAAGTTTAGTTCATGCACTGTACCTAATACGAAAACATAATGAAAATTTTTTGATGGAATTTTTAGGTTAATAACACTAGATCTTAAAATATTGGTATTTTAGTCAGTGATTTTAACGTTTCGTAATAATAGAAGCCAGAATTCTTGCCTTAGCATAAGGTTATTCTTTTACTTTATCGAAATGACATGTTCAGTCGATATATATATTATGACATCATTTACCGTAAACTGCCACAAGACCCCTCCAGATATCAGACCCTATGTACTAGATCCGGGCGTGAATCCCAAAATCTACGCTAACCAAATGCGGTTTTTTTTAAGTATCTAGGTTGTCCACTATGAATGAAAAATATGCATGCTTTTGAAATTTTTCCTTCTAATAGTACAAACTCTATGTACTAGACCCGGGGTCTAATATTAGGATTTAATATTGGTGGGTGTAAGGGACCCGGGTCCTTTATACGGCAGTTTACGGTAGGTACGTCATATCAGATATATAAAATTCGGATAAAATAAAGAACAATTGAGACGTAACTAATGACGTAAATAAGTCTGCACCGTGTAACCATTCTTAATATGACTTAAGCTAATATAAATAAATCTGGCAAATATCACGACCTAATGGAAAAAACAATATTCATGGTGGAAATAGGTGTTGCCTATTTTATTTTATAAATTTTTTAAGTATTTGCTTACTAATTTGGATAGCTAAATTTCAATATATCAAATTTCAAATGCACCTATATTTTCTACCATAATTAGCCTATCTGAGAAACGTGCTGCAAATATGAACAATTACTTATTTATTAATAAATATCACAAACGCTCTACGTAATAGTTAATAAGTAAAAAAAAAACTATGGTACATTAGCTGCATTATTTGTGTGCTTTTGAATGATGTCATGGCTTATTCGTGTAAATGAGTGCCGAAATAAGAAAAAACATTATTTCTTTAGTGGTAATAACCATGCCATATTGCTAGCTCATTTAAATCTTATAATAAAATGATATGATTTAAAAACCTGCTTTTTAATATAAAGCGTAATTAGTATTCTAAGTATATGGGCTGCCGTCAATAGAAATCAGGCAGATCAACATTCTGAAAAAAATCAATGGCATAACTTTTACAGCTCATAGCTCGATGAATTTCGAAGCTATTATTATCATATAATAGTCAAAAGAAAGCTTAAGACCTAAGCTTTCTTTGATTACTAAATAATGTTAATAGCTTCGAAATTCACCGAGCAATGAGCTGTGAAAGTTAAGGCATTAATTTTTTTCAGAATGTTAATCTGCCTGATTTCTATTGACGGCAGCCCATATATCAATATATCACTCCAACGGTAATTTATTATTTACTTGGCTTTCAAGTTATATAGTTAGTTACTAGGTTTAGTAGCTGTTAACAGCAGTACCACTATATAGGTGTTCTTACACAATCGTAATACTGCAATGCCAAAAAAAAATCCGCTGATATAATTGAAAGAGTTGGAAATAGGCTTGTATAACTAGGAATTATTCCTGGGTTGGGTATTACCCGAGTTACCCGCGGTTAACCGGGTAATGACTAAATCTATCCGGGTAGATTCACCACCCAAGTAATACCCGGGTCTGTTACATTCCACCAATTTTTAAACCATATAGTAGACCCAGGTCTAGTACGCGCTGTGAGGTTGTATCGTGAAATGAAAAAATTTAAGAGTATGCACACTTTGTATTTACAATAGGCATTCTAACTATTTAAAAAAATGGGGGTGAGTCAATAGAAATCAAGCAAATTTTTTTTAGCAACTTTTTTTTAAAAGTTTAAATCAAATAATTTAACAAAAACTTGATCAAATTTATAAAATTTTTTTAAATTAATTCTATAAGTTTATAAAATTCATTTAAAAAAATTTTATTGAATTTGATTGAATTTTTGTCAAGTTATTTTTGTTCAAAGTTTCAAAAAAATTTTATTATAAAAAATTTGCTTGATTTCTATTGACTCACCCCAAATCTATATTTGATTAATATAGATTTCGTGGTTCGCACCCGGGTCTAATTCATGGTGAATCTACTATTTGGGGAGATCTTGCATATGGCACTTTATGGTAATACCCGCATCTACTTATTTGCGCAGGTAATACAACTCCTGAAGAGTAAATAGCCAATCGGAGAGTGCAAATTTTGACTATTGTAACGAATTAAAAATTTAATTTTCAAAATTGTAAACATTTTCCTTATTTGTATTATTCCCAATGTAAATAATTCATACTAAAATGTTGGCTTGGTGGCTTAAGCACATGAATAATATTTTGGCCACATTAAGGCATGGGGAAGGCTACGTATATGTAGTCGTTTAAACTTGATGGGCAATGAAAGTTAGCAAAGCCCACTGCGTAAATGTAGTGTTGGCGGCTAAACCAGAAATCCTGTGACCCACGTGATCGCTGCGCCAAGACCACTAGACTGAAGAAATCGAAAGAAATACCAATAAATAAATGAGCCCCGGAGCAGCCCTGAAAGAACACGGATCAACCAGCCCCAAAAGCCCCAAGGACTTAAAGAAAAATGAATAAAAACTCAAAAAAGCCTTAAACAATTCAAAGGTCAAGAGATCAGAACGGGTACCCCAAAACCTTGGTACAGAAGAAAAGAAGGCAAGGCGCACAAAATGAATCCATGGAAAACTCAGCCCACCAAGACCAAGCAAAGCCCAAAGAAGCAACTTGGAATATTTGTTGCTTAGGATAAACAAATAAAAAGGCCAAAATCAGATAAAAATTGGTTGTGGCCGTGGTAGTATGTCGTCATAAACGCATATGATGAATAATTTGTATTAAAATTAGAGATATGACACAATAAAGAATGACAAATGCAATAGAGTTTTTTTCCTTCCTCTTTCTTTTTTCTTTTTTTCGTTTATCTATAAATAAGGTGACATTTCGCCCAAGTTGTAAGAATATCAAATTTCAAATTCAACAAAAAGATATAATAAAATCTGAATACTTCCCTGATAAAATCCATTAACTCGTGACTTCTAAAAACTGTCCATTTATTAGAACCATGTACTGTTTACTCGTAACAAACCAACTTGCCTTACCTTGCCAAACCTCTTTCGCCTCATCTTGGTTTTGTTGCGTGGTTTTGTGTTGTTGTTGTTTTTCTTTGTTAGTATTGAACTGCCCCGTTTTGCTCTTGTAGCCGAGCTGCTAACAAGTTTGGTAGTGACTGTGAGATTCGAAAAAAAGTGAGAGAGAAGAAGTTAAATAAATTAGAAATTCCTCTTGAACTAAGAAATAATTACTAGAACTTAGTAAGTCACAATAGAACAAGAAAGAGTGGAAAATGCTGGTCCTCTGCCTCTAGACCTAAACCACCCAGGACAGAATACGCCCATAGTGTTCGTAGTCGAACCCCTGTTGACGACTCGCCGATATACCATATTGTAAATGATGATCGAAATAACCCTCCTGCCCAGGAGCCATTGCAAATGCATTTAGGGAAGCCTCCACTGGTGTTGCTGCTGCTGCCCGTCCCTGCTGCGAGAGACAAATTTGGTACATGTTGAACCCTTCCGTGGAAAGGAAGATGAGGGCCCCCTCAAGTGTGTGGAGGCATTTGAGCGAGCCACGGATGCGAACAATTGGTCCCCTGAAAGGAAGGTTAAAATTGCTTCGGGTTATCTGCGTGGTGTAGCTGCCAATTGGTATGACAGAGTCAAAAGGACTCTGCTACAGTAGGATGACCGTGATAACCTGGCCGTGAGTTTTGTTCTTCAGTACTTTGCGATCCCAGAGTGTCATTACCAGTGGCAGACTGATTTAAATGCCTTAGCCCAACATGACACAGAACGTGTGGATTCGTACACTTATAATTTTAAGAGGTTGCTGCGCTGAGTTGACCCTGAGAATCGCCTTCCCCAACTATACATAGTACAAATGTTTTTGGGAGGGTTAAAGTCTAAAATAGCTTCATGGTTAAATGTGGCAGACCCTAGAAACCTTGATGAAGCTTTAGTTGGTGCCCATAAGATTGAAGCCAGTGGATATTATAGTGAAAGAAATGGGCATGAGTTTGAAATGGTTGATATGATGATTTGGATCATCTGACTCAGCAAATGCAGACAATGTCAACCAACTACGAAAAGCTTGTCAATGCCCTGGCTACTCGAATCGAGGCAAATGAAACAAGACCCATTATTAGAGATGTGATCCGTTATCCGTTTCCATCTGTTTTCATATTAAAATCTGCGAATATCCGTGGATTTTAATATAAAAACGGATGAAAACAGATAACGGATCACATCTCTACTCATTATAATAATAATAGAGATGCCTACAATAACACCAACTCTACTTCGCGACTGATTTGCTATAATTGTGGAGAGCCTGGACATATTCACGTGACTGTATGTCTGAACAGGCCCCCTTCCGAAACATACCCCTGAGGAATCAAAACCAGAATTCAAGCCAGAACTTGCCTCCGACCTCAGGTACGAATCAAGGAAACAACCCAAACAATTTACCTACACCTATGTCGACGCATTCTCGGAATGTGAACCTGTGTGATCTTGATGATACCATATATCAACCTGAAGAAGAAGATGCTTTTGTACTGCCTCTTTCTCGTCACCAACCTTACTCTACTCAAAAACCAAGAAGAAACCAAAAAAAATCAGAAAGTCAAGCAGAAGAGAGGTTACAAACCAAACCTGCAATAGCTCCTGCGCTTGTGTTGCCCCCAGTAGAAGTGCCTCCTTTACCAGACTACCCCCACAGGTCCCAGAAACCCTTTCAATATGGTCTAGACAAAGAAGAGGGCCTTCAAGTGTTGATAAGTTAGAACCGTACAATATGGCGCAAAACATTTTGGGAATGAAAGTAAATGCCACTGTTGGACAACTGCTACAGTACCTGAACCAACATCGTAACCTAGCACAGGTAGTAAGGAGACCCTGATAGTTGAACCCGTTCCACTTCTTGAAATGAAAACGAACATACTACAAACCTCGAGTAATGAACGAACCACTGCCGCCCGTTGTTATGTAAGGATAAAAAACAATCCCATAGTGGCCGTACTCGATTCTGGAGCTGCTATAAGCTTGATGTCAAAATGAATGATGGAGAAATTGGGCCTAAAAATCGATGAGCCATCCACTACGGTAGTCGTGGAACACGAGAGCGTGCCCTAGGGAAAGTTAATAGTCTCAAAATGGCTATTCGAAATATAATGATACCTACCTCATTTCAAATTATTGAGTCCACGGACAACCTGTTGCTGTTAGGAATGGATTGGTTTATAAAGGCTCAAGCCCGGATGCACTTCGCGGAAAAAAGGTTATACCTCATGTACGGCGAAAAAACAAGCGACCCCAGACATCTCTCATATAGGTCATAACTGATCTGCACAAATTTTAAGGTTTTTGCTACCTCTAAAATCAAGTAAATTTGCTAAAAATTCAATTATTATATGAAGTTTTTATAGTATTTTGCTAAAAACTAAATTATTACATTTAGATAGTGCTCTTAGGTTCAGGTGCTCTAAAAAAATTTGTGCAGCATATAAAAATACATTTTACTGGCATATTTACTTTTATATTTCTTGAAAATTTAAGAAGAGATACTTAATTTTGGATTTTTTAATCAAAAAATCAAAAATTAAGCATCTTTTCTTAAATTTTCAAGAAATATAAAAGTAAATTTACTTGCATAATGTATTTTTATGTGCTAAATAAGTTTTATTAGAGCAAAATATTATAATCATTTAATAAAATTTTGGGTATAATATTATTTTATTAATAAAATTAAGGAATTGCTATTCGATTTTGTCACTTAAATATTTTAACTTTTAAAACCTTTTATTAATATTATCTCTATAAGTTCTTGATCAAATTTAATAAAATTTTTTTTATTTAAATTCTATGGATTCGTACAATTAAAATAAAAAAATTTTCATCAAATTTGGTCAAGAACTCGTAAAGATATCTTTGATGAAAGTTCCTGTAAACAATTTCAACGCAGCTTCTTTGCAATATGTTTTTTTGCTTTTTCAAAATAACCCACTGTTCGGCGATGATTTACAAGAAATTTTACTATGCTAACTAAAAAAAATTTATAACAAGACTTATAGCGCATATCATGGACTAATAGAATCTCAAATTTCATGAAAAAATATTGAAAACTCATAAAGATATTAACGTTTTTGTAAATTTGAACGCATACGTTTTCGCAAGTTTTCCCCTAAATTCAAATGCTTCTGGAGGCACTTTCTCAAAATGAAACATACAAAATACGATTAAATAAGTTGATAGAATAGATATTCAAGAGTTTTCAGTTAAAATTTTATCAAAAACGGATTAATATTGATGAAGTTTTAATGATTTTTTCAATTTGCTTCCAGATTCGGGATTTTCTAAAATTTTCAATTTTGATCAAAACAGAAAAATCACCATCACAGGCTAGATTTTCACAAGTTCAAATGAAACAAGTTACTGCGCACTAATAAAATCAATAGAGAATAGATTAAAATTTTGCTTTCTAAAATTTCAAGTTATTTGGTTAAATATTCATTCTATAATAGCTTTTTTTATTTGGCGCAGCTTCTTTTAAAGAAGCTGCGCCAAATGAAAAAAAGCTATTATAGAATGAATATTTAACCAAATAACTTGAAATTTTAGAAAGCAAAATTTTAATCTATTCTCTATTGATTTTATTAGTGCGCAGTAACTTGTTTCATTTGAACTTGTGAAAATCTAGCCTGTGATGGTGATTTTTCTGTTTTGATCAAAATTGAAAATTTTAGAAAATCCCGAATCTGGAAGCAAATTGAAAAAATCATTAAAACTTCATCAATATTAATCCGTTTTTGATAAAATTTTAACTGAAAACTCTTGAATATCTATTCTATCAACTTATTTAATCGTATTTTGTATGTTTCATTTTGAGAAAGTGCCTCCAGAAGCATTTGAATTTAGGGGAAAACTTGCGAAAACGTATGCGTTCAAATTTACAAAAACGTTAATATCTTTATGAGTTTTCAATATTTTTTCATGAAATTTGAGATTCTATTAGTCCATGATATGCGCTATAAGTCTTGTTATAAATTTTTTTTTAGTTAGCATAGTAAAATTTCTTGTAAATCATCGCCGAACAGTGGGTTATTTTGAAAAAGCAAAAAAACATATTGCAAAGAAGCTGCGTTGAAATTGTTTACAGGAACTTTCATCAAAGATATCTTTACGAGTTCTTGACCAAATTTGATGAAAATTTTTTTATTTTAATTGTACGAATCCATAGAATTCAAATAAAAAAATTTTTATTAAATTTGATCAAGAACTTATAGAGATAATATTAACTACAATTATTATGTAAATTACTAACTAATTCACATCTCTATGCAATTGCATTACATATTTATTTGTTTATTGATATACAATCACGATCAATGATCATAATACATATGCGGGGTAAGTACCAAGTTGCTATTGATACTAAAACCCGATTACATGCTACAACTACTTTTATTTATTTTTAATTATTATTCTCGCTCGGATCAATTTATTGACATTATGAAAAAACACAATGGGAGTAGTGCCACGCTGCGGCTGTAGGCGCCATATTTAACCTATAATACAAAATACTCAACTCAATGTGCGCACACAAAGTATTGCATACTGGTCACGTGGCGACAAAAAAAGAGGATCGAACACATGTTGATATGCCAACGTGATCAAAATGCAAGGAATGTGCACATTATTGTAGTACAACACTCTTTTATGATACTCTTTTTTTTTCATATTCTACCAACATCAGCTGAGCGTCGTGGAGCAAGTTGCTGAGCAAGACCACCCACAAGTCAGCAAGCATGTCCGCGAGCAACTCATTTTCATTCTTCTGTTGCATCTTATATTTTCTTTTTCCTTACATCTTATATATTCGTTTTTTACTCTTAATCCCGTCTTCTTCCCTTTCTCTTTCTTTCCTACTCTTTTTTTTTTTTTTTTCCTCCTTTTCGTAGTTTTCTCTTTTTTTGCCTGTTTTTTTTTTTTTTCCTAGTCTTTACTCTTCCCACTTTTTCTTCTTTTCCCATTCTTTTCTCTTTTTCCATTCTTTCCTCCTTTCCCAATCTTTTCTTTTTCTATTCTTTCTCTTTTCCCATTCTTTTCTTTTTCCCAATTCTTTCCTTTTCCTTTTCTTTCTCATTTCCTTTTTCTTTCTCATTACACTTCTGATTTCTTTTCTTTCTTATTCTCTTTCCTTTCCTTTTCTTTCCTTTTCACTTTTCTTTCTCTTTTCGTCTCCTTATTCATTTCCTTTTTCCTCTTCTTTTCTCTTTCCTTTTCTTTTCCTTCTCTTTTCCTTCTCTTCTCCTTTCTCCTTCTTTTCTCTTTCATCTCCTCTTCTTGTTCCTCCTCTTCTTGTTCCTCTTTTTCTTCTTTCTTTCTTTTTCCCTTTTCATTTTCTTTTTCCCCTTCACTTTTTGTTTCTTTCTCTTTTCCCTTTAAGAAAAATGGTGCGTGTAGGCACAGGATGGAGTTGGATAGATAAGGGTCATTTTTTGCATGGGTCAAAGTTCGGATTCATATAGGTATGGCTCGAGTTGGTTTGGATTCAGTGTGCTGTGTGGGACCGTGTGGGACCATGTGCCTGTGCTAATCGGACCATAAATGGCTCAGGTTTTGTAGTAGTTTACTAGTTGAATCGGACGGGACCAGTCTCTTCTTCTTTTCTTTTCCCTCTCTTTCACTTTTTCATTTCTTCCTCTTTTCCTTACTTTCATTTTCTCATATTTCCATTCTTTTGTTGCATCTTATATATTCTTTTTTCCTTACATCTTATATATTCATTTTTACCCTTAATCCTCTCTCTTTTTTTTTTTTTTTTACTTTACTTTTTTCCCTTTTCTCTTTTCTTTTCCATTATCTTTCTCTTTCTCTTTCTTTCCTATTTTAGTCTCCTTTTTCTTTTATTTTCTTTTCCTTTTTCTCTCTTTCTCCTTTTCGTGTCTTTTCTTTTTCTTATCTGTTTTTTTCTTTTTTTTCCTTTTAGTTCCTTTCTCTATTCCTTTTTTTTTCTTTTTCCTTCCTATTCTTTTTCCTTTCTTTCTCCTTTCTTTTTCACTTTCACTTTCTTTTCTCTTTTTGTTTTTGTTTTTTGGGTTTTTTTTTTCATTTCATTTCTTTTCTCTTCTTACCTTTTTTTCTTTTTCTTTCTCCTTCCCACTTATTAATTCTTTGTCCTTTTCTTTTCTCTTTCCTTTTTCTTTTTCCTTTTCTTTTCTTTTTTTACTCTCTCGTCCTTTCTCTTTCCTTCCTCTTCTTTCTCTTTCGTCCTTTCTCTTTCCTTCCTCTTCTTTTTCTCTCGTTCTTTCTCTTCCCTTCCTCTTCTTTCTCTTTCGTCCTTTCTCTTTCCTTCCTCTTCTTTTTCTCTCGTTCTTTCTCTTCCCTTCCTCTTTTCATCCCATTTCCTTTTTTCATCTCCTTGTCCCCTTTTTTTTTTTTTTTTTTTTTTTTTTTTC